>JANKKI010000031.1:4247500-4847500 GCA_025175665.1 Cinchona pubescens | reverse complement strand
GCATTATGCCTGTGTGGTTGACCTTTTGGCCAGAGCTGGAAAGTTGGAAGATGCTGAGAAGTTCATTGAAGAGAAAATGGGTGGAATTTGTAGAGGGGACGCTAATGTGTGGGGAGCTTTACTTGGTGCTTGTAGAATTTATGGGAATACTGAAATGGGGGATCGAATATGGAGAAAACTAGCTAAAATGGGAGTAAAAGATTATGGGACTCACGTTCTTTCATATAACTTATATAGGGAAGCGGGCTGGGAATCGGAAGCAAGGAGAGTACGGAAACTGATTGATGATACGGGGATGAAGAAGAAGCCAGGTTGTAGTGTTATAGAGGTAAATGGTTTAATAGAAGAATTCCTTGCTGGTGACTTATTGCATCCTAAATCACAAGAAGTTAGCCAAATGCTCGATTCTTTATTCAATGTAATGTATCTTGCTCAATAAATCATGTACAACCACCCTGTGTAATTTTGGTTAACATACGTATGCCATCATATTCGTTTTACATTGTTAGATGGAACTGATTTTTTCATAACTTAAATGAACTAAGAAAAGAAGGAGCAACCAAGTCACTAATGAGAACAAATGTGCCCATGTTCTCACGACCATAAGGAAATTGATGTACTATCAAAGACGAGAAATTTCAGCAAGGGTGATTTTCCACCACCATTCATTTTGTTTAACCGGTATTCTTCATTACATTTCTGCTTTCTGCTGTACTCTTTCATAAAGTCTCTGAACTAGTCTACAATTTTGAGTCCTTGAGCTTCCTCATCATGTGTTCTTCTAAGCATGTCAACAAAACAATGCCTTCAATTTGTTTTAACTTTTAACCAATCATTACAAAGCAGGAAGCTATCTATTTCTTTAACCTACAAATTAATGTGCTGAAAGAGCAGAGAATGATGCTTACCCCATCCCAAACCGTATAGGCCTCTACCTATTGTCAACTCCTGTATCCTTCTGCACAGCAGTGCCCCATTGTCTTAAATTGTTCGAAAAGGAACATTTATCAGTGCCATTGAATTATTTCAATATAGATGCAATCTCCACAAGTTCGCTCGATTCTGGGCCTAGATGCAATGCTTCACATCAAAGTCTTTATCATCTAACAAACTGTTTATGAGATTTTTTAGTCTTTCAGCACCAGGTCCAGGTCTCAAGGTAGTTATATTTGTAGTAGCATACTGAAAATCGGTTGTGTTAGACTCGCCTCCATTAAACCAACTACCTGGGACAAAGCCATCAGCTTTGCGGCCCAAAATCTCAGAATCAATCTTTTTAAGAACAGCTTCCTCTCTGCCAAATTTTCTGGCAAAGGGAGCATTACTATCTATCATGCTCTGGTAATCAACTTCAGTAAGGAAATGAGGGTGCTGCTGTGGAGGGTTGTCCCAGGATATGAAATGGAGGTCATGATTCACTGTTGTATTTCGAAACTCTTCTGCATTACAGATCACTGTGTGAAAATAGCCTTCTGGTGAAGAAAGAAAGCTATTGGCATAATACATTAAGACTATCCGGGGTAGATTATCCCAGCCCCATAAACAGTACTCAATGAAGGGGCGAGAAAGCATCATCCAAGCAGAACCTGAGTGCAAAAGGCCGAATCACAAGTCAGAACGGCAAATAATATGGGTGCAATAAACTAGATATAGAAAATCAACTTTTGTGAGGTCATGCATAATGGCAACTCCAGAATGCAACGGAACTTGCTCCCATGAACTACAGACTGATGTATCATTTAGGACTTTTAACTATGGCAAAAATGTGTATTCAGCTTCAAACTTCATTTGCTGGACAACAGCATAAAAAGCTAGCTCTTTATATCTCGCTACTTCCTAAAATTATCTCCCAGGAAATTTACTTTCAAATTAGATTAAATTACAGGGGTACAAATTTGGACAACGAGGTGCAGCTCAGGTGGTAAGACGCTTCCCTATGATCTATTGGTGATTATGAGCTTGAGTCACTTGAGGATAGGGGAGAGAGAGGTGATTTTTTAATTTATTTAAAAAAAAAAAACAAAAAACTAAGGACAAATTTGTAATATGTTTAATGCATGCTTCTAAGCAAGTTTTTGAAGATAAGGGATAAAAAATGTTTTCACTGAATTAAGCTACTTCTAGATGAACAAATAGGAAGACAGTCTCTTATTCACAGTTTAGTTTAGGATTGATTCAATTCAACAACAGTTATTGTTTCTTGACCTTTCTGGGTAATCAAAATCAGGCAATGAGTGGAATCATGGAAGAAAGAGGGATACATAAGGAATCTAATGTGCATGTAAAGTCTAATGATCTTTTGTGACAACGAAGTGCAACTTAGGTAAATGCTTCCCTTATGACCTATTAGTTATGGTTCTAGTCACAAAAGGGTAGGAGGGAGAGGTGGTTTTTTGTTTTGTTTGTTTGTTTTTTTGTTTTTTTGTTTTTTTTCTCTCTAATGATCTTATCAACCAAGCATCAGGGTAAAGGTACAGCAACTGATATTTTTCTTATTCAAAACTCTCAGGAACTAACCATGTAAAGCAATCTGACTGACTGCCGTTAAGCATTCTATTGATACTTTACTCTTAAAGGACAAATTTACCATCTTTACGGGTGAACAAATTCTTGTGGACTATTTACTCACACTTAATTTTGTTAGAGCAACTAGCAGTGGTGCAAAATTTTCACATTCATACCAAGTCCTAGCAAAAGCAAACTATTGCAGAAGCAACACTTTTACATTTAGTAGTGACCTGATTTGATAATTACCCTCTTCTTTTTGAGATTAAGAAAACAGTCAATATAAAAGAACATTGCATGGCAGATTCCTCTTTCCAGAATCACAAAACAGAACAAGAACAGGGATGAAAAAAAAAAAGGAAAGCAATAAGTAAACCACCCCACATGAATGGATGATTAACCATTCCATATAACAACTAGCAATAAGTTTAATCAGCAAGTTACATTACATATGCTTATTTGAATTCAATTACATTGCATTAAACAATAACCAAGTGTCTTCACCAATCTTTCTAATAAGAGTTAATATACATTTACCAAAAGGAGGATTTTGTTAATGTCATAAGGTCATGCTGGTGTGAGTTCAAACATCAAATGGAAAGAAATAATCTAAACTCTCACCAGTAAAGAGTTTGAATGCTGTAGGCACGCTCCTTTTCTGTGTAACCCAATAGACATCTGATTTTTTCGTGCTATAGAGCCCCGGATCAATTATAATAGGCTTGGCTCTCTGATACCTACAAGATAAAAACTGCAGTTTGAGGAACATTACACCTAATATTGTAGACTCATGACCTGTATTTCTCTGAAAACACACACAAAACCATTAAGCTCTTTCTATCCAAATCAAAAGAAAAAGTGAACTACATACTCCTTCCAACCAATGTCGCTGGTGTGCTCAATAAAATTAAGTTCCCTTGGAACAGTTGATAAAGTATGAAGCATATCTGCTTGGACAAGATTGGCAAAAACACAGCAAAAAGCCATCAGAAAGCATTTATTACATCTCCTTTCACTTGTAACTCGGGTGAAACAATAATTGATGAACTACAGATTAAATTCAGTAAAATACATTCAACAGCCCTCTTTACGCAAAACTCAATCTTTTCATGCAGTAAACCATTAAATTGCCTCAAGGACAAATATATGCGAAAAACAACAAATTAAAGATTATGCAGCACTGGTGACCAAAATTTATACTAATCAATAATTACAGTAAAAAAGTATGAAGAGCATGAAGAATACAACAAGTTATAATTGCAAACGCATAAAGCTCCTCAATCACATAAAGAAGTTGTTTAATTTGTAATATCATGTTAAATAACATTAAATAACATCAAGTTTTTACCATCTTGAGTAAGCAGAGGATAATCAGAAGCACTCAAATTTATAAACCAGTCCCAATCACCCCCTTCTTTCAACAAAATAGCAGCAGCATGAAGGGTATTAGTAACCATAGTGGGGCCTCTATAAGTAACTAAATTGGATCTCACAATCACCCTCACATTTCCAACTTCCACAAATAAAGCCTCATTTTTTACAAAGTTCACAAGCTCCAATCTTTCCTCAGCTGAAGACTCAAGGTCCAAATGAACCACATACTGATTCAGTGGATGATAAAGGGCCTTGAGTGTCCTCTTCAAGCTCTCACCATCCCCACTTGAGCCAGAGATCAAATAAGCCAATCTTGGAATTCTGTAAAAGGACTGTGTTTCAGCTACATGTAACTTTGATTCAACAAAGATTGGAACTTTATCCTTCATATTGGATCTTTGCTCAAAAGGGTTTGCAGTAAAAAAAGAAAAGATTACAAGACAACATGATATTCCGAAAGAGAGAATATTAGAGGAAGAACCCATTTTTTCTTCTTCAATGGTTTGTTAGTCTCCATCATATTTCTCTGGGAAGAAAATGGTTGCTGGCTGCTGGTGCTAGTTTTCTGTATAGTAGCTGATGCTTTTTGGAACTGTGTGAGTGCGTGTGAAAAAAAAAGTTGCTTTTGAAGTTGGTTGTGATCCACCGCTGGTCACAGAATCTCTAGATATCTGTAAATCTGAGAAATTCTTGGTGCTGAATTCTTTACTATAGACATTAGGAGTACCAGTATAATGGAATACTCGAGTCCACTCGTTCCTCGATCCCGTGAAACTGGGACGCCAATTCTTTCCATTTAATTTCTCTATTAATCTGGCACATACCATTAATTTTATGTCATTAAGTAGATTATGATATCTAAAAATTAATTAATTCAGCAAAAATTAATTAATTCAGTTATATGTAGTATATGAACGATAGAAAATTTTTTTAATTTTGATGAAATATGAAGTAATTTAAACCATCAAATAGTAAAATATTATTATTTTTTATTTTTTTACAAGATAATGAGACATTTATATAGAATATGATTTAAATTATAAACTGTTTTTTATTTTTGAAAATATTTTTTAAAAAGTATTTTTAAGAGTAAATGGAAGAGTATCTATTTAATCTAAATGGAGAGAATCTTTGTCCTGTGAAACTATGGATTAGATTAATGACGACAGTTCTTTTTTAGGAACTATTCTCTTGTTTTTAAAAATTTGTACGGTAAACAAGATTTTAAAACACATAATGTTATACTGTAAAAGTATTTAAAACACAAAAAAATGATTTTTTAAAAGTGACCGTAACATTTTCTAGATTTATTAATGGATATAATCAAAATTGTATAAAATTTAATTTTAACTACGATATCTATAATTTAGGTTTAAAATCGAGAGAATTCCACCGTCTTATCGAGGAAATCATTCTATTAACTTTAAATATTTGTACATTGTACAAATTTTTAAATACAACAAAATAATTCTATAAAGAAAAACTATAAATTTTTCTTTAAAATAGGATCTACTCATATATTTTCTATGGTATAAACATAAGGTTTAATAACACTTTACCTCCTTGAACTAGGTAGGTAATAATACTTTGCCCCCTGAACTAAAAAATTTACACTTTGCCCCCAATCACATGATTCATTCTTTAAAAAATTTAGGATTAATAACACTTTGTCCACTTGAACTAGATAGGTAATTACACTTTGCCACCTTGAACTAAAAAAACTACACTTTGCCTCGTAAACACATGATTAATCCTTTAAAAATTTTATAATATCAAGTTAAATGACTGAAATACCCTTATTATTATATTTTGATTTTTCATGTATTTAATTTTGATGTTCAATACGTATAAAAGAATTAGGAAAAATAAAATATAATAACAAAATAATATTATAATAAAATTATTATTATAATAAAATATAATAACAAAATAACTAGGGAGTGAAAATGTGATAAAATATCGAATTATATTATATTTGACATCTTGTAATTTGAACAGGTTCATCTAGCCCATTTAGGAATTGTTCTATCATTATAATTAAACATTCAAATTCGAAATAATATAAAATAAAATAACAAAATTTAAAAATTTGACCAAGATATATATTGATATGGTTTATATTAAAATATTATATAATTTATTTTTTTATTTTTAAATAATTATCATATCATTATCAAAATATAAATACTCAAAATATAATATTAAGGGTATTTAAGTTATTTAACATGATATTATAAATTTTTTAAAGGATGAATTATGTGATTGAGGGATAAAGTATAGTTTTTTTAGTTCAGGGGGCAAAGTGTTATTATCTACCTAGTTTAGGGGTGTAAAGTGTTATTAACACAAAAATTTATAATATCACGTTAAATGACTTAAATACCCTTAACACTATATTTTGATTTTTGTATTTAAATTTTGATAATGATGTGATAATTATTTAAAAATAATGAAAAATAAATTATATAGTATTTTAATATAATCCATACGTTCAATATATATCATGATCAAATTTTTAAAATTTGTTATTTCATTTTATATTATTTCGAATTTAAATGTTTAATTATAATGTTAGAACAATTCCTAAATGGGCTCATTTTCTATTGAAAATTCTTCTTTAAAGATATTGTGTGACAATATATATTTTTTTTATAAAATTTTTGATTTTTTTAACATCTCTTAACATTTTATAATTTTTATATTTGGATTAACCTGTGCAAATTGCAATGTCAAATATAATATAATTGAACATTTTATCACATTTTCATAGCTAATTATTGTCTCTTATTACATCTTATGTGTATAAGATTTTTTTATTATAATATTATTTTGTTATTATATTTTATTTTTTTCTAATTCTTTTATACGTATTGAATATCAAAATTAAATACATGAAAAATCAAAATATAATACTAAGTGTATTTTAGTCATATAACTTGATATTATAAATTTTCCAAAAGATGAATCATATGATTGAGGGTAAAGTGTAATTTTTTTAGGTTCAGAGAGGTAAAGTGTAATTACGTATCTAATTCAGGGGACAAAGTGTTATTAACCTAAAAATAATAATGGGGGTGGTGAGGTGGGGTTGGTGGGTTGGTTGGGACTGAAGTGAATGAGACTGTCACTAATAAAAGACTTTCCTCTCTTGCTTCGGACGTAAATACTACCAGCTGCACACCTGTTGAGGTGATGTTGAAGTTCAAGCAGTGAATATGGAAATAAATGCCAGGATTTTTTATTTTTTTTTGGTTGAGTAAATAAAATTAATGCAATAACCAAATGAGCTAAAAAAAATGAGATTCCAAAAAAAAAAAAAAAAAGACTGAAAAAATGAAAAGAAATATAGGGAAAACTTTAGAAAAAGAGACTAAATATGAGTCTACGTCCCATGTCCGATATGTGAAAGGAATTATAAATAATTTGACACCATAACTTAGATCAAAAGTTATTGAGTCACTGTGCAAATTTATATTCCAAATCCAAAATGTTTGTGTTGATCACCCATAGTCTGTTGGATGTTTATCATTTTTGTAGGTTGAGATTATTTCAATTATTTTTCTTTCTAATTCGCTCAACCGATATATTATATTTAAATAAATGAAATTCTTAAAATTATTTGATTATGTCAATAATTTTGTTTTAATGAATTTATCAACATATTTTAAAACTAAATCTATTCAAAAATATTTTACCACTCAATTTGCATGAAACATTTGGATAGTGTACAATATGTTAAAATCAAAACAAAAATTTAAACATTTAATTAAACAAAAAAAAATTATTTATTTATTTTCTAAATTTATATATAGCAAATATATACATTTAATTATATTATGAAAGGTTGTGATTTTGCTCAAACGGTGTAGCTTATGTATCTATTACACTAATTAGTCTATCTCCTAAATTCATGAAAGATATCTCAATAACAGCGAAACTTAAATTAGATACCTTAATGTACCATTTCTGAATCCTTTTCTGTCCAGTTATCCATTAAAAATAGCATTAACTTAGTAGTTGTAGGTTCATTGCTTTACTCTAGTATTCTTGTTCTAATAATTTTTTTTTTCAATATTTGGCTTTCAATTGTTCAAGGAAACATCATTAATTCACTATATATGCGGATGTGCCTTTTAACTTTTTTGTTACTTAGCAAATTTGTCACAGTGGTACATCATTTCTTAATAATTGATGATGAGCAATTGAAGGATGTATTTGTCCATAAAAAGAAAAAAAAAATATTCACATATATACCATAACTAAGAAACATAAATCTATTCTTCTTTGATATCTAGAAATAGATAAGCCACCTAGGATAGTAAGTAAATCCTTTTTCAATTTATGTGACAAGGGCTTTAGCATATATAAAAGATAGAAAATGTTTTATTTATTGTAATATAGATCACCATATTTCAAAGCTAAAAATAAAATATAATCAAATGTTAGCACAAAAATCTTGACTAGCAACTAAAAAAAATAAAATTATAGTACCACGTAGTATGGTCAATGATCAAAATTTATAATAATTATCGCCATTTCACTAGTTTTCTATGTAGAATTCGAAGTCAAAGGAATATATATATATATAATTTTGGAGAAATTTCATTACAAAGGAGTACTTTTTAATTTTAGTTTATATCTTATTTTTGGAATAAATAGTTCGCGAGGATATGTCATCCCTTCCAAGATCAAAGCATATTATAGATACATTTTCAACGATTTACGGTAGTTTTTATTGATTGTTTCACCAAGTGAGACATCATTGACGATAAATTTTGTACTTGAACTTTTTTTTTTAAAAAAAGTATTCGACCTTAGCTAAATAAATCAGCCCGTATCATAGAACTTTAGTTGATACTATATAATTTTAGGAAAATTTTATATTTTCTTTTAGAAAATTATTTCTTTACTTTTAAAAGATTATATAATATAATTTTTTAAAATATATAATATTATATTATATAAATATTTAAAATAAAAAAAAATAATTTCTAAAAAAAATCGTAGAATCTTATTATGATTTGCTAAGTTAGTGTTAATTATCAAGAGAAAAATCATAGATTGACTGAATGTCGGTGGAAAAATAGGCCAAAGAAAAATCAACTTGAATATGGTTGAATGAAGAGGTCTATATAATATCTCACAAAATAATTTTGAAAATAAGTTAATTTAAATTGGACAGAAATGGACCCACCACTAAAACCAATTACAGAGTACGTACTTAATAAAAACAAATGTAATGTAATAATTCCAGTACACCAATCAAGGGGAAGAATGATGATGCACTTATAAAAGGCGTGAACAGTATTGGCCCCAGTTTGTTTGGTAAGAAAGCATTTTGTGGGTGACTTTTATTTATCAGATGAGGTGTATCAAAGATTGAAATGAAAATAAATATTTAGGTAAATTCGTATTTTGATTTTATTTGTAAATTTTGTGATATAGATTAAATTTTAAAAAATTTATGACATCAATTGATGATGTAAGTAAGATTTTTTAAACTTTAATCCTGATCATAAGATTTACAGGTGAGACTAAAAACCGAATGTATCTAAATATTTTTATGAAATGAATATTATGATTCCATGTACGGATAACATCAAACTTTTATTCCCCTTTGGGTTTAAAAAAGACAATAGAATATAACTTTCTTTACTCATCACAGCTTTTTCCTTTTCTTTTTTTTTCCCTCAAATAATTGAAAGCGACATCTACTAAATGAAATGAGAAATAATATAGTGAAAACATTATGGTTTAATTTCTTTTCAGGGGGAAAAGTTGTTTTTACTTCGGTCGTTTCATTTTAACTGTCGTTCTTTGGTAGTTTACAAAAGTTAAAAAAGTTATTAATAGCATCAGTTTTATACAAAAATAATTCAAAGTCATTATTAAATTACCTTCTACATTGATATTCCTCTAATATATAAATACTCTTTCAAGTCAGAAAAAAAATTATTTTCTTATTTTTTTAATTTTTTTTAAAAGATAGATAATTTGATACAAAATAATTTATCTGTATAACAAATAAAATGAGGTGAGGGAAGTATTAATTTGAAGGAGTATTTTAACTTGATAAAAATCGGAGGAGCAAGCAAAGAACAGCTGCCCACTCGGACAGCAAAACATTCTAAAGAATGATGTGGGCCTCTTCAATTCAATTCAGTCTCAAATTTGATACCTAGGAGTATTTGGGTTGGGCTAGGACTATCTTTTTCCTGAAACCTACCTGTGTAGCCCAATTCAGGCATTTCCCAAGTCCAAGACTAATTAGTTTTTTAGATGATTAAACTTCGAGCTTAATCTACCAAAGTCTCAAATTTCCGTTTTCATTTGGACAGAATGAATACCAAATTTTTTTTTTTTTGGAAAAAATTCAGGTAAGAAAATATAAAAATCAATTATATAATGGCGCAAGTCATCTATCTACAATCTTTAATAAACCCTTCTTTGTCACCAATAGGGGTGTAAACGAGTCGAATCGAGTATGAATAGTGCCCTACTCGAACTCGAACTCGAAATTTTTTCTGATACTCGAACTTGAACTCGAAATTTTTTCTGATACTCATTAGAACTCGAGCTCTAGCTCGAACGAGCTTCAAAATTTGAGCTCGAGCTCGAGTTCGAAAATTTTGACATAGTTCGAGCTCGCTCGAAAATAAGTAATTCGAGCTCGAAGTCGAGTAGTTCGACTTTTTGTAGGTAAAATATGTAATTTTTTAAAAAAGTATGGATATTTTAGTAATTTTACATATAATAAAAAAATTTTAAAAAAAATTATATAATGCTCGAAAAACTCGACGAGCACTCGAGCATATTATACATATGCTCGAGATCGGCTCGTCAAGAGTTTCGAACTTGAGCAGGCTCGACTCAAGTTCGGTCAACTCGACCTCAAGTCGAGTTTTTGACCGAGCTGCTCGTGAGCAACTCAGTTCGTTTACACCCCTAGTCACCAATAATCCTTAATCTATCTGTTTTCTTTTTTGTAGAAACCTTCATATATTCTGGTTAAAACAGATAAATATATTTTAGGAATTAATTTTTCATACATCGTTCATGTATAAAATTTTTAACACCATTAAAATCTGTATGGATACATATAATAAGTGTAAAAATAACATTTAAAATTTAAACAATGCACACATGATATGCATCAAATTGGTGGTGTAGAAAATTTTCTACCTTTTAATGCGGTGCTAAAATTAATGCTTGTGTATGAACTTGTACTCCTTACATTTTATTTTATCTCATGCTTTAGACAGTTTACCTTATGTCACATTATGTATCATTTTAAAAATTAAAGAAATACCCAATGCTTTTTTCTAACTTTGTCTTTTGGGCAGAAATCAGTTTATGTTATTCTTTTTGTGTCATATTAACGAAAGAAGATAATTTAAACTGTTATATATAATCCTATATACTTGTCAAAATTGAGAATTCCAAAACCAATTAACAAATTTTAAATTTGAATCGAGGAATAATTATAAAAAAATATGTTTTATTAAGTGGTCAAATATTAAAATTTTCAAAAATATATATAATTTTGATTATGTTCAAATAAAATGAGATAAAACGAGTAATTTAAAAAAAAAAAAAAAAAAATTATGCACCAACTCAAAATAAATGGAAAATTAATTCATTCTCTTGAAGTCTCACAAAATTTCCAACTGGCAAACAGTTATTGCTACCTTGGAGATGGAGTTTGGACTTTGGAGTGTTTGTACAAACCGGTGTCCACGTAGCAGTGGAAGATTGTATAGCTATGACTACCTCATTCTACTCTTTTGAGAATCTCGAACAAACAAGTGTAAAATTTTCGAAAGTTTAGAAGAATACACGTTAAGACCAAAGACCAAACAACAATAAAAAAACACCGAGTCCTACGAATTTGAAGTTTCGTCTTCGTTGGTTAATTGGTCAATGCAATGCCAGGCGTCACCGGTCGGTCGGTTTGCATGTGAATACCATTCGCCGTAAAGAAACGCAAAATTATTCTATCGACCAAGGTGTACGAGTTCACCTTATACTTGTGATCTATAATTTTCTACATTCTCAATTTCTTTTAAAAATTTAAAAATTATAATATTTTACTCTCAAACTAGAGGATGTAGAGAATTATAGATCACAAGATGTACGGTCAGACCGTACATCTTGATTTGTAAAAGAATTTTTCGAAAGAAACAATGTTAAATTCAGAAAATTTTTGTATGGACCAATGAGACCGTACACCTTGTAATTTATACTACTCCACGTCCATTAATTTGTTAATTTTTTAAAAAAAATTAATATATTTAAAATAATATAGATCACAAATTATACTGTCTCATATTATAGTATAGTGTAGACAAGAATATTTCCTTAAATTTCGGCCTTTTCGACGTTGATTAACGACAGGTGTCCAATGATTGCCTTCTCCGTTATCTCGTGCCAAGTTCATGTGTTATTATATTCGACGAGCAGCTAATAAGCATAGTTGTTTATGAACTAGTAGTAGAGGTTTTCGTTTGGGGTGGGAATCATAGTTTTGATAAAAAACATAAAAAATAAAATAAGAGACCATCATTTTTAGAAAAAATTTTAATCGATTTGTATTCAAAATATAATTTGAAATAATTAATCTAGTAACTTTATGAGATAAAAGGTAATTAAAATTTGTTTTTGAGTAATAATTACAAAATATAATAATAATACTAATAAAACAGTCCAACAAGAACTGTAACTATTAGTTGATGAACCATTGCTATCGCAGCCAAGATAAAAATTTTCGTTTTTTCATATTCCATCTTATTCTTTTCTAGTGTTATCAAAATTAATTTTACTTACATTATTTGATATTATTTATTCCCTATGGTTTATTTCCACTTCTCTATTATTACTAAAACAAAAAACTTCATATCATAATTTCCACAAATCAAATTTTAGAAATTTAATTATAATTAATAATTCGAGTCAAAGGTAAAGAGTTAATGTTTAGAGTATTTTGCAAAACACACTATAATATGTAATTAATTAAAATGTAGTTCTAATTAAGTTCTAACTCCTCCGTCAGTTAATGCGTGTTAAATGGTTTATTAACCAAACTTGGATTGGTTCATTTACACTCGTCAACTTACTTTTTAACCACAAGTAATGAAGTATAGCATAAAGCCTATTTAATTGAGTTGACGTTATTTGAACACATGTCTAAATTTTGTATGAACAAAATATGTAAGTTTGAGTGCACAAAAACTTACTTTTTCAAAAATAAATATCGTTTTATACAATTTATCTTTTGTTAAATTATATGTTGTTTGAACAAATTAAAAAAGTATTCAGTGATATTTTCTAATTTTATCCTTAACACAATATTCTACTATCATAGTCACCTTTCTTCCATTCCCTCTCTTGTCTAGTATTGATCGTATTGGCATATTAACGGAAAAGAAAGATATTATATTGTTAAGAAATATGTCATTTAATAAACTATACTTGTAAAATTAAAATAATTTAATAGCTTTTTTAATTTATCTACACCAACCAAATACAACAAGTATCTTAGAAGGGAAGGCTTAGGTAGACATGATTTTTTGTCCCACTTGTAAACCTTGTAGTGTAGGTTAAATGTTATAGAATATATGACATAAACTGATGTAAGTAATATTTTATAAGATTTAATCTTGACTGCATGGTTTACAGGTGGGGTCAAAAATCAGATTTATGCTAGTATTTTCCATCTTAAAATAAAAGAAGTAATTCTAGACTAACTCTTTCTTTGGTAAGGGCATGCATGTACCATTACAAACTTGTAAAGAAAATCAGAATACTATGAAATCCTATGTTGTGCACAAAATCCAAATAAAGGAATATCAATTTTGTAATGCATGCATCTTCAAATAGAAAAGCCCAAAAAAAAAAAAAAAAAAATCCAAGTTAGACATTTTGTAATTTCAACCAATGTATTGAATGCTAAAATGAAATGACCAAACATATGCCTAGAATTAAATTTGGGTCAAAATTGATAATTATAGACATGATGAGGCTAATATTATCAAATCTAAATTCGAATTCTAATATGTAATGGATTTATAGGAATAAATTCGTATCACAATAGTTGAATTTTATCGAATTCATATTCATATCTCGTTATCTCTGCATTATTTTTATAACCTTGAGACTTTTGTATAAAATTTCAATTGTTAAACAAATTTCTTTATTTGTAATTACTAAAAAAAACAAGTGTTATAATAAAAGATACTACTACTAATTGCATAAGGTGTTAAAAGAATTTCTAATTTTTTCCAATTAAAAAAAAAAAACCTAAAACCTAGTACACTATAATAATACTAATAAGCACTCTAAACTAAGTCAAACTCTTCACAAAACACAAAAAATCTCACATTAAAACGCTCCCTTCACTTTCCACATATTCTACTGACACCTGGCCCTCCCAAAAGTCCCTTCTTCCTTCAACACCGCCCACCCAACACCAATCCCCTTACCCCTCCTACTGCCCTTCCCCCTGTTTCAATGTAACGCATCCCCCGTTCTCTTCTGCTTTCACAATCCTCTGCGAAAACAAATCATCCCACCTCAGAGTCCTCAAAAAAGGGTCATCAAAAATCCCAAAATCCATCTCTTTTGATCTGATTTCTTGACCAAAAAAAAAAAAAAAAATGGGCAGAGGAGGGGCGATTAGCGAAGGTGTTTTGAAGAAGATTTTCTTGTCCTACACCTATGTAGCGATCTGGATCTTCTTATACACCGTGATTGTATACAACAAGTACATCTTGGATCGCAAGATGTACAACTGGCCGTACCCGATTTCACTCACCATGATCCACATGGGCTTCTGTTCTTCTTTAGCGTATCTTCTTGTCCGGGTCTTCAAGCTGGTCGAACCCGTATCCATGTCATGGGATCTCTACTTCAAATCTGTAGTCCCCATTGGGCTTCTTTATGCGGTATCTTTATGGCTTTCTAATTCTGCTTATATTTATTTATTCAGGCTGTTTCCTTTATTCAAATGCTTAAGGCCTTGATGCCTGTGGCTGTTTATTCAATTGGGATTCTTTTTAAGAAAGAGCAGTTTAAGACTAATGTTATGGCTAATATGGTTTCGATCTCGATTGGGGTGGCTATTGCTGCTTATGGGGAGGCGAAATTCGATACTTGGGGTGTGATTTTGCAGCTTGGTGCTGTGGCTTTTGAGGCCACTAGGCTTGTTATGATTCAGATTTTGTTGAATTCTAAGGGTATTACTTTGAATCCCATTACTTCTCTTTACTATGTTGCGCCTTGCTGTTTGGTTTTCTTGTCTGTGCCTTGGATGTTTGTGGAATATCCTTTGTTGAAGGAGTCTTCAAGTTTCCATCTTGATTTCTTCATTTTCGGGACCAATTCTTTCTGTGCATTTGCTTTGAATCTCGCCGTGTTTTTGCTTGTTGGAAAGACTTCTGCTTTGACCATGAATGTAGCTGGGATTGTTAAGGATTGGTTGCTGATCGCGAGTTTTCGTGGTCTGTCATTAAGGATGCAGTTACCTCGGTGAATTTGTTAGGGTATGGTTTGGCTTTCTTGGGTGTCTGCTATTATAATCATGCCAAATTGATGGCAATGAAGGCCAAGGAGGCTGAGGAAGCACAGAAGAAGGCTGCTCAGGTTGATGAAGAAGCTGGCAGGTTGCTCGAGGAAAGAGAAGGGTCTGATGCTTTTGCAGCTAAGAAGGCCGATACACAGGATTGATTTGATCCCGATTTGGTCAAAGTTATTCTGATAGGAGGGACAGTAGGGAGGATTTGAAGAAGAGGACTGATTAGATTGTTCTCCGCGTATTTTATGTTAGGAATTTCTTTTTACATTATCTCTTTTTAGATTCCTAATTTATTGTTCGTTAATCTTGGGTTTTGGCACTTAATGTTGTTGGTGATATGAGATTGCTGTTTATTCTCTTATTGCCAAAGCATGCATGTGACCTGAGAATTATTGAGGCTCTTTATGTTTAGCTTTCTTAGTTGATATACTATCAATATATCAGAACTCGTTTCTTACCAGAATTTCAGATATTTATATCGTTCATTTGATTGAAATTTTCTTTTGTTGCATTAATATGAACGTTCCTTTTGGATAGTGCATCCATTAATTTAGAAGTTTCGTTTTTGCCTATGGTATGTCTATTGCTTACAAAAGAGATGGCCTTTGTCTTGTGAATATGTGAATAAACTGGAATTTCCTTTAATCAACATCAGATTGCGACTTTTGGAAACTAGTAATTATTCAGCCGAACATAATGCTTCTTATTGTTTGACGGTATGGGTATTTTACAACTTCTCAGTAGGTAAATTAGTTGATTTTTATTGTATATTGATTACCCATATCTGTCACTTACTGGAGTGCCTTTAGTTTCATCAGAATTCTTTGTCAGGTGTCTGGTCTTTTGTGTATTCTGTAGAAGAGGATATCTGTTTTCCTTGCAATGTGATTTTATTTGCTTTTATAGGCTAGCAACTATTTATAGCAAAAATGGATTGACTTTTTGACAGACTCAAATGAAAGTTTACGTGTTTCCAAACTTAAGTACAGAAATCCTCGACAATATGTTAGTTGTTTACGTTATTCATGAGGGCATATGTAATAGTGTTACCTAATGTTGGTGTTAAATGAACATTTAAAAGTTATGCTTGATGATTTTTCGTACTGTTCATGCTTCCATGTACACTAAAATGTGCTTGTATCCATCTCAATCATTTCTTGCTTCATTTTTTTATTAAGTGGCTCAAAGCATCAACCTTTTCTTGTTATCCAGAAATACTTTCCTTGGTAAACTCATTTAAGGGATATACTACAACTCGTAGTTGTTAATTCCTCAATAGTATGACTTAATGTTGATGACAATTGAACCTTTTAAAGTCTTGCTTGTTGATTTTTCATTCAGTTCGTGCTCGTGTTCTTTTAAATGGCTCAAAGCTCTGACCACATTTTATATATCCGGAAATATTTTCCTTGGCAAAACTCATGGTTGACCTCAAGTGATATAATACAACTCGTAGTTGTTAGCTCTTTAACTATTTCATCATATTCTTGTCACACGCACGCATATATCTTCCAAATATACCTACAATCTAACTGTCTATCCCTTTTTTAGATTGCATGAAATTAGTTTTTTTTTTGGGGGGGGGTCTGTGTCTTGTATATAATTCAAAAAGAGTTTTAAGATGGAACTACTGAATTGAAGTTTTCTAGTTCTTTCCTCCATCTTTTTTTGAGCTGGGGAAACCGGAGGATCTGTACTTTGTTGCTTTTGTTATTTCGCTTTCTCTGTCATTTTTAAGCGTATTCTTTTTGGAGCTAGGCCAAGTTTATAAGCTAATTGATGGTCCATGTTGCTTGAGGGCAATGGCTTGTTAGAGGACTTGGTCACCCTGTTGGTGTCTGGTGTCTTAAAATAGATTGTGAAAATTTTAATGCTTTGTGTAGTTGACTGTTTTTCCTGGAGTTTTGTCTAGTTGCAGATTTGGTGGCACTATCGTACACAGGATCTACCTACCTACCTACTTGCCACCTCTAACCTGGCATGACTTATGATCATAATGTGCACTTGTTTATTGCATATTTTGTACGATTTACTTGATTTTTATGATGGTTGCTAAAAAGTTTAGGAGCTTTTAGTGATCCATTTTTGCCCTGTTTTCTCTGCCATAAGAACGGTATGCAGCTCGTATTTGGTGGGATTCAGCATTTTCTAATCTTTCTAACGAGGAATGTTCTTTAATTTAAATTCCTGAAAAGTACTCTTTATGTGCTGGATAATGGAGTAAATCCTGTGTATCCAAGAAGTCGCTGGCTGGAGTTTCTTAACTGTAAAAACTTCCCTTTCTGTTGTTGAACTAGGGAGCACCCCCTCAATGAATAGTTTCATTTGAATTGAATGTTTGGCTGGCGGGTAATTTGGCCTAGACCGTGACTTAGTAAAGAAGGGAAGAAGGAACAAAAAGAAGAGATCAATTAACAGCAATTGACCGGAAGAAGGAACAAAACGAAGAGATCAATTAACAGAAATTGACCATAATCTCATTAAACAGTGGTACTTAAACATCATTTCGTGGAAAAAAAAAATTTGTACATGGTCATCACCTAGAGTAGAAATTTAGAAGCCCTTTTGGCAAAAAAACTAGCATTTCTCCTCTGCACCAGCATTCACAACACTACTGTTCATCATCTCTACGGTAACTTTTGGTTTCTTGGGTTTATACCAAACTGCACATATGATATATATGATGAAGTTTATGACACCCAGTGCAGCTAAAAGCCCATAGAAAAGATCCAGCCTTCCATAGTTTATATTATCAGCAAGCCATCCTTCGCCGCCACCATAACTTGCTGCTGTCACCTTTTTCACAACAGATACAAGAAAACTACTGAAAAAGAAGCCAAGTGATAAAGTAGTCAAGAAGAGCCCTGTGCTCATTGTTTTCATTCCTTTGGGGGATTGTGTTATGAAGAAATCGAGTTGTCCAGTATAGATGAATGCTTCCCCAGGAACCAACCAGGAAGAATTGCGGGATCAAGAGAAATACGCTTATTGGCAATGTTGTAGTGTTGCGGCCCGAGGCTTTTGCCACTGATAATCGTTTCATCTCGGCTAGTGCAGCTGCTGCCATCCCAATTGTTGAGAGTACCAGACCTATAGCGATTCTCTGGAGGCTGGTGAAACCTGCAGCACAAAAGATTCCATTAAGATAACTTCTGTTTAAATCATGAGTGCCAAAATTTCCAGTGTCACTATTGATGCACTATCATATAAACTCAAAATTGCAATCCTCATATTTACTTTTTATCGAATAATGATACTTTTAACACTCAACCATCAAAATTATTTACGTGTCAGTCCATCATTGGTAGCACTGGCAATAGGTAGTTGACACCAAAGATCTTGTCCGATACATACATGATTCAAATAGTCAGTCGAATCCAAGTCGTATCCAAAACGATCCTCCATAATCCAATATGGATATATTATATTGGTCTATACATTTAAGAAATATCTATAAATTGAAATTATATTATTAGCCCTATTTTTGACTAATTAATTCTTTAAAATTAACAAACACATAATTATCTGTGATTTTCACCTTATTTATTTTTTATAATTTTAGATAAATTTATTGTTCGATATCAATATGATACTACCGCAATTGAATTAAAACGATTATCACTACGACCGTGAACTATGGATACATAGCGGTCCTTTTGTCTCAAATTAAAAGTTTTGGTTTGACTAGGCATTTGGCACTAAATATTTTCCAAATATTTTAGTATATGAAGTACTAAAAGAGAACTGAGCATTTTACAGTTGAATATGTTTTATACATGTGACATGAATTTAAATTTAATTATATAAAAAGTTTTTTACATTATAAATGATTAATTCTTTTTTATTATTGACGGTGTGCGAAAGATTAACTCTTTTTTATATAAGAAAGCAGTCATTGATATTGTATACCTACTAAAATTTGGGATAAAGGGATTACAATTTTTCTGGCCATACCTGTGGTTTTCCTCGCCATTTCTTCCAGAATGGCATGATGAGACGGTCATAGACCGCTAGGGTGATTAAAATAGCGGCCACAAAGAAGACAGTGAGTGATCCTGCTGGTATTTGAAAATTGCCAATTGATCTTTCCATGGTGGATGCTTGTTCAACAGAAAAGGTGATCATTTGTGCATAAGTTGTCCAGAAAATGATTGTTGTGGCCCAAATAGGAAGCAACCTGGCCATCATTTTTACTTCTTCCACCCTTGTGAGTGTGCTTAGCTTCCATGGATTTGGAGCCAAAGCAACTTTATTCTCAAAATCTCCTTCAGCAACAATTGCAGCCCTGTCCAGAAATCTAGAGCAAAACCATGCGCCTTAAAGTTAGCAAAAATATTTGCACACAAATACACAAAACTTTTAAGACAATACCTTTATACGACTGAAATAAGTTGATCGACATGACTAGACCCGAATATATATATATATATATATATATGTGTGTGTGAATAATCTCTCCGGTGAGTGAGATATAACTAAATTTATAAGAAAATTTGAATTCATAGATATTATAAATTGACACATGATACTTAAAACCGGTGTTGAATTTATCAATTAGAATACGATTTTCCTCGTGAAAAACATACTCACCGGAACTGTTCAGTATGATGGATTCTTGAAGGTTCGGGAGTAGTCTCATATAACAAGCCAATATCATAAGGAAGTTCCATTTTCCTCTTCCTTATAGCAGCTGCAATAACTTGGAAAATATGAACAATAGGGCTACCCAAGCTTTTCTTGTACCTATACGTTTTCGTGCCTGAAAAGAATATCACAATGGCTACAAACATTGACAAAGTACATATCCCATATGCCAAGCTTCGGCTCACTTCATCTTCCATGTAAACAAGAACAGTAACTGCTACAAGTGTTCCTATGCTGATGAAGAAAAAGAATCTGTTGAAGAAATATGCCATTTGTGACTTCTCCTTCTCATCTTTCTCGTCAAACTGATCAGTTCCGAAATCTCCTGATACGCTTGATTTAAGCCCACCAGTTCCTAATGCAATGAGATACAGAGCAAGGTATAGCATTCCCATTTGAAATCCATTCGCCCTTTTGCAGTTTGCATGAGCAGCTTCACAAAGCGGTGGTCGCAGCTGGGGTAATTTGGTTGTTATTGCTAACAAACCAGTTCCCTGATTCAAGTTTATTTTGGTCAGCATAGAAAGTATACAGAAATTTATAAGAAAAAAGAAGTGTTCTTTTAAAAAAAAAAAAAAAATCCTTCACTTTAGCTGGACGTTCAGATGCACCTGACATCTAATCACAGAATGCTAGTTGTTTCCCACTTAAATTTGGAACGCGAGCTAGCATTTGCCGATTGTACGCAGCCCAAGTCAAGACAAACTTTAAACCCTTTTTTGGTTCAGTTATTGATAGTATTAAAGTAGTAGAATTTTTGTGGACTTGCCATTGTTTGAATTATTGCAAAAACAGCAATAGTCTTGTATCTACCCAGGAAAGAATCAGCGCAAGAAAGCCTCCGAGCAAACATAGAAGGAAGCAAGTTCCCAAGAAATCTGTGACAATATTGGCTGACGCTGCACTAGGCAGATGCATGGTTCCACCTAGGTACGTAACAAGGTTCACTGCTATTCCCATCGTTGAAAGCCTCTCACAGATTTCGATTCCTTTACATAAATATATAGAAAAAGGGAACAATAAAATCAGACAAGATCGATCAATGTTTTCTTATTTAATTAATTAGAACAAAAAATTTTCTCTTTTACAATTTGGATTACAAGCATGAATACAAGGGTCTGATCATGAAGATAATCTTAGAAATGCCAATGCATGGTTTTAATTAATACAATAATTGCTCAAAAGAATTGGATGTTCACGTGTGACTTTGAAATTCAAATAATGTTTATAAACAGTCCAATATACTTTTTTCAACTGTAGAATATCTTTTGTGGGGTCTGATTTTTATACATAAATATAAAAAATTAAATTCCACATAGAACTAATTATATTTCTAAAATCGGGGAAAGAAAAATATAGTTTAAACAAGAAGTTGGCAGCTTGGATAGGCAAGTTCTTTTCAATGCGTAGAGGACCACCACAATTTCTGGAAGTAAATGAGCCAATAGAATTCCAGAAAATTAGTTGGACCACCGTATAGCTAGCTAGTATCTGGCTATGAATCACTTATTCTTAATTCTTTTCAACTGCATGCTAGTAATATACTAGTATCCAAAAAGAAACAAAAAATAAAGAAAAAATTTCAAAAAAGAAAATGTTACTAATAAAGAAATAACATATGAAACAATGATCATATCGTAATGATGAAAAATTCTAACTGAGTATTGACTAATAATAACTGTCGAATTATTCATAAAATAGATAATAAGAAGTTTTATTTTTTAAATAAATCTTAATTTATGAACAATTGAACGATTGTACTAGCAAAGAACTACTCCGTAACGATTATTTCGAAGCTGTAGCTAGGAAGAAGGCCTTGGCCTTGTTATGTAACGGGGAAGTTTAAAACAAACCTAAGATAAGCGCAGCCGGCACCCAACCGCCAGTTTTACTCTTATCAGCAGCGAAGCCCCTATAGTCAACGGCATCTTCAGCCATTGTACTACTCATCTTTCCCTCCTGCAAACCAAACATGGGAAAACAAATAATTAAGTGGCAATCAAATACGTACTAACATATAGTCAATTTGACCTTCCTATGTATTGCATGGTGGAAATTTAGAAATGGTGTACTAACCATTTTTGCCCACTGATCTTAATAAGAGAGGAAAAGGGTCTGTTCTAAAAGCTGAAAAGAAAGCAATATTTAAGAAAACTGTTGAAGAAGCTCCACTCGTACTTGGATCATGACTGTACGAGGAGTGTAGTCCTTTTATAGGCAAAATGTTGGGACTTGAAAGTGGCCCTCCATCACTAGTTTGAGACAATTCACTGCTTGGTGAGGATTAGGCCTATCGCATTTTTCGAACAGAAGCTTCTAGGACGAGACTACTACTAGTGATTATAGTATACAATCTAGATATTATTGAGGTTGTTTTGTGTTATTTCTTACCAGATATATATGTAGTATTCTCTAAGAAAATAATGAGGAAATTTGAATAAAGTTGATGTTGATTTGTTGAAGTGGAAGGCAAGATGGGAAAAATTTAGAATCTCTGGAAATGATGACTATATTATTCATTTCATAATGCGGAATTAATCATTCAAATAATAAAAAATAAAAGATCTTATCACTTTTTAATCATTTAACGATTTAAAATATATACTTTACATTAAAAAGTTAATAATAAAGACTTTACATGCATTTCCAATTACTATAACACAGTTTAAACTTCAATTATCTCTCTCACATTTTCTTTTTGCATATATGGTGAGTTGGTAACTGGATATGTTTTTGGGTTCGGAAGTTATGAACCACAGTACATGTACAACGCTATGATCTCTGAGTTGTTAGTGCTGTTGCTACCCCACAAATAAATGCTACTACTACTACTACTTAGCTGATAGGCTTCAACTTTTGTACACGTTTCGTTCAATGTGTCCCTCTCTCTGTATGGGCAAGAATAACAGAATGCAAATATATATGGATAGAATGTATATGGCACGAAATTATGTGCTCGGCCGATCTGATCAATTATAAGAAATTATGTAGTTGTGCATTTGATTTGGCATCAAAGTCATCTTCCTACAATATCGCGCTCTTCCTGCCTTGGAAAGTTGCCGACCTCTATTTAAGTGGTAATTTCATGTGCCCTGGAGAGAAAGTATTATCGAACGCAGTCTTGGGTAATACAGGGTGGGTTTATGATAAGATAATTAAAAATGAGAAAGTCTTAATATTTTTAATTATTTAACGATTCAAGATACTCATTTCGTAATATTACAAGGCGAGAAACAAAGATTTTTTCATTGGGCAATATACCATGGAATGACAGAGACATGTGTTTTCATAATAGTTCATAGTTTAAAATGTTTAATTTGGACTCCAAATAAACATAAATCACAAGATACAGATGTTTCTCAACCATGAATGCACTGTAACTGGTTAAACCTCTAATTAAATAAAATGCTCTAATCCAGCTAAAGTAAAATTATAAGGATTAATAAATGTCAAAAGATGATTGCATATGTTGTATGCATAGTTATCCAGGGATCTAGATATAAGAAAATTCTATCGTCCGTAACAGAATTATTCCGTTGTACTTTAAAATATTATACAGTATAATATTATATATTTTAAAAACTTATACCATACAAATATTTAAAGTTAATAAGATAATTCCCTTAATAAAACTGTAAAATTCTTCATATATATTATCCTATTAAAGCCAACCAGATAGACAGAGAGTTTTGTTATCTACTGTTTATTTTTCATCGTTGAACCATAGTAACTGTAATACTCGATTTTCTGATCATTTTGCACATTTTCGTATTTAATCTTATCTATTTAAATACTCATTAATATCCTATTCAAATATTAAATGATCATTTTATCTTTTTTAAATATTTTCTAAAATTTTTGGGTAAAAGTATAATTTTATGAAAACTTGAAAGACTAAAATACAAATCTTGAAAATTTATTAAAACTTCGTTACGAAGTTTTCTGTTTCATTGTTACTTTCATTACCCAAATGACTTCTAGAGACAAATTTTCCAAAACCCATCAGCCAATTTCTCAAATCCAACCATTAATTCAGAAATTTTTCCTTTCAAATCAAATTGGTGATCCAAGAATTCTCGTAAATCTTTAATTTAACTTCAAAAGTAAGTTTTACTTCCAAATTTTCATTCTTTTATGTTAAATTTTAAGTTAAGAGACATTCAGAAATTAATTTGCTTAATTTTGTTGTTTTGTGCATTGATTTTATTACCAAGTATATTTATGAGCTATTGAAACTTGATTTATGATTTGAAATGACTTTTTAACTATTATTTTTGTGAGATTTGAATTAGGGTTTTGACAATTCTTAACCTAGTGATGTATTCGAAATTGTGAACCCTAATTTTAGATTTTTATCTTATTTTCACGAATTTAAAACAACCCTTACTTGTATTGTTTTTGTGTTCGATTATTGTCTAATTTGAGAATTTGGGTGATACTCAAAAGTGAACCCCTACCTTGATTTTTATCCTAAGGGTATAACACTCTCCTGGTTTAGGTTATTCGGGGATAGAATTTTAGACCATCGAAATTAGAATACATCTACGAAATTGATTTTAGAGGTAAGTAACGTGCACTTTTTTTATCGATACCTTGTATATGGTTGGTTTTGCAGCCTTAAAATAATTGATATTTAGGTAAGTATATTTATTTTGAATAATGTTTATAAGGTAAGTATGTTTATAATTTATGTGTTGGTTATATAATGTATTATTTGTTTATTATGGTACTATGTGTTAATGAATGATTACTGTGAAGAATTCAATGGGTCACTTTAGTGGATTTGGTTATGAGTGAGTAAATGAAATGATATACTGAATACTCTGCTTCGTAAATGTTATACCCAATTTATCAAGAAGACAAGTGATAGACACTCCGTTATGCCTTGTCTACTCGAGCGAATAATAAACATCCTAGATAGATCTGGATCCAGTGTTGGAAAAACTTTTGTGAACCATGAGTTCATTGATTGACATTTACATTTTAAATATTGATAATATCTCGTATATTGTTCCCTGTACTGATTGTATACGTGTTATCTATGATTGGGTTTAAATGTTATTTACTAAACACGATGTGCTTACTCCGTTATTATTTTCTCCTTTGTTTGCACTCGAGAACCAACAGGAGACGTTAACAGGTCCTGAGTCGAGTGTTGACCAGGGAGGGGGTTACCGTACAGATCCCAATTATTGGAGCTAAAGTTTTCCTGTTTACCATTTTAGTGTGAAGTTTGTTCTTATGTTTAGGCTGATGTGCTTATGGACTTGTTAGATTTGTCTTGTGATTGAATTTCTGACTGTTGTGAGATTGTGATTTGTTGTTTGTATATGACTGTGATTGGTCATCGTGGATTGTTATGGATATGGTTGTTGAATATACTTTGTGGTCTTGTTTTAGTTGATTTTGAAGTCTAATGAAATGAGATATTATGATTGTATATTGGTCTTGTACTGTGTTTTGCATGTTTGGAATGATTCCAAGATGCGACGTGTCATTGTCTCGTTTTAGAGACGTCACAGTAACAAAATATGCTTATTGATGTCACTTATAATTAAGCACATGAACTAATAACTAACAATGAGTGTCAATAAATTTGGTAATTAAGAATTGACTTATTAGCTATGTCCACACATTTAGCAACCCTCTTTCAATGGTTCAAAATGTATAAGCTTTTTTGCGTATTATAAATTGTTTTGAAAAGAAAAAAGGATGTGGATAATTCAAAATATATAGTATTATTAAACTGTATAAACATTTAAAATATAACGATATGATATTCTAACTAAACATAATGTTTTCTAAAACTATATATTGAGAATCTAAGATCAATAATGTATATGGGAGTTGACCTTTTTCGTGCATAATAATTGAGATAGGAGAAATCTTAAATAGATGGATCAGGTGTTGATCACGTGCATATACTCATTGCAGTTAAGCCAGTGCATGTGCAGTAGGTGGTTCAATGCATTGCACAAAAGTTGTAAAGCCACCAAGCCACTTTGGCAACATACAACGTGTAAGTACTGCTCAGATTGCAAGATTAGTGCCCAAGAGTCCAAGACCCATGTCTTACCAATACCTATCCCTATCCCCGCCCCCCTAAAAAAAATAAAATAAAATAAAAAATCAATCAATCTCCGGTACATTTCTGCTTACCATTTCCTCCACTAAACCACAAATGCATTTATGTCAAAGCAATTCGAAGTGATTAGCATAGTTGTTAAGTCATCTTATAATGATTAGTACGATTATTGAATCATCTTGTAGTAACTAGTATAATTATTGAATTATTCATAAAATAAAAATATAAAATGACTAACACAACTGTTAGATCATTCATAAAGTAAAGAGTTTATTTAAAAAGTAAAAATTTTCTACTCTATAGATGATTTAATAATTGTTATTAAGAATTTTCTGTCTTTTTGAACTTTGACTCTTATGTAAAAGAAAAAAATAAATAAATAAAACAATATCTTCTTGATCTTGCTCGCTTTATGATCTTTTTGTTGCGGTGGAAGAAGTTCCAAAATGCTAGGGGAATTGCGTGTTTTAATTAAAATTCCAAAGCAAAAGTGGTCTCAATAATGTATGAATTTTTAATAAGTTTGCTATCACAAAAATATTTAGCCACTTCATGTTGTCTTCCATTTTCACAAACCAACCACATGTTTCTTGACATACTGGTTGCAATTTTAGCTTTTCCTATCTTCCTGCCAACTCGTCTCTTTAGATCATGGATCGCTTGATATATTCAAGAACAAAATTAGAATGCTCACTATAATAAATTGTTCCACAATATTTTAAAAAATTAGCAAACTTGATCAGTGCTTAATATAGAGCAAATGTCCATATATAGGTTTTGTAACACAAAAATTGAAATGAAAACAAGTGTTTTTTTTTTTTTTTTTAATTTAACAAGATCTACAGTGAATACACTTAAATTTATAATGAATAAATTATAAGGAAGCGTCTAATCGCTTGAAAAGCACTTCATGATCTGAGAAGAAATCAAGTTCAGCTTTTGAATATATGACAAGTTACCACGAGTTTTACAAGTCTTTTTCTTACATTGTTAATGATTTTTTACTGTTCTTTTGATGATAATTCACACAGCATGTTAGGGGAAGCCCAGGGACAGGGAAAAGATCAATGAAAAAGTAAACGTCAACATCATCATTTTGATGTACAATATGCGTTATGGCCGTGGTCTTTTCTCCACTTCTCATTCTCTGTTGGTTGAGTAAAGGAGCTTCCAGAGGTGTATGTATAAAAGTGCAGTAATCTACACATACATGCAGTACTAGCAAATGAAAGGATAAACCATAATTAATATAGTATAAAGAATGCACACATTGCGGAAGAATATGCCTTGACTATATATGAATATTTGGATATTCAAGATTTAATGTCTGCCTTCAGGTTGATTGGTGATAATTCTGGAAGAGCAAGTTTTGGTTACTTATTGTATAATTAATACAGAATGAGTATGATAATAATTGAGATAATTAAAAATAGATGAATTTCGTTACTTTTTAATTATTTAATGATATGTAACACTCACTCCGTAACGTAAAGAAAATAGCAAAGAATTTTTTCAAATCTGTATTATTAATAATGAGCAACAGTAGTATTACATCGTGATTGAGAGAGAATGAAAATGACAACTTGTTAAAAGAAAATTTTAGTGATAAAAGTATTTAGATAAATGTTAAAAGAGTATATGTGAGTACAATCTTTAATCTTTCTATTTTCCATTAATAATACATGATACACCATAATGATTTCCAAGAAAGAAGGATTCTAATTATCTTCTTATTTAATTTGCATGCTACAAAATATCTTGTTAACCAACTGTATTATTTCGTGTTAGTGGCAAGGAATCAGACAATTGATGTTACATGATGTTAATCGTCTTTTTTTAGTGTAATCTTTTACTCCCCTTAATACTCAATTTGCTTTACTCCATATTTAGTGCTTTTTTGGCCCCGGAGGGGATGAAGTGCTTGTTCTGGTGTCTTGCGGATTATTGATATCAGTGGTTTTTGTACATTTTATGTGTGTGCTATTTAATACATAATAAATATATTTATAAATAAATTAAGAGGAAATTTTTAGTAATTAACTAAATATGTGAGAAATTTTTTTTTAGCTTGGTACTTTTTTTTTTAATTTAAAATATTAACTTATTTAAAATTGAATTGAACGCCAAAGAGAGACTATTATACCAATTGAAAATTGTCTCTTTATATAGAACTAGTGATTTTTGTACATTCTATGTGTGTGCTATTTCACAAAATATAGAGAGAGACAGAGAGAGATCGATAGATATATAGATAAATACAGTTGTTAATAAATTAAGAGGGAAGTTTTAGTAACTAATGAAATATGTTGGAATTTTTTTTTTTTTTAACTTATTGGCAGTTTTTTTTTTTAAAATTTAAAATATTAATTTATTTGCAAAATTGAATTGAATACCATATCAATTAAGACTCTCCCTTTATATATAGAAATATAAGATGCTTTTCTCTTCTTTTTCTCTTCTTACTAGGCGTATTACCGTGCAATATGCACAGGCCATGTTAAAAAAAACAAAAGTTTAAAGTAGAATTAATGTATCATAGCCGTAATTCTTTAATAAGAAAAATATTTAGGTAGATTCTAATTTTTAATTTTATTTGTAGTTCTTATAGTTAAAATTAAATTTTAAAAAATTTTACTTATATCAATTAATATTATAAATTTTTTAATATTTAATTTACACTATAAAATCTATCAATAGAGCCAAAAATCAGCTCTCCTTTAATATTTGCTCTTTAACAAAAGTGCAGCTTGCTGCATAATTAACACGTGCAGATCGAGGCTGCTGTTTTAGTAATAATTTTGCATTTTCATTTAAGAAGTTCGGACCAATTTGTCCTTTAATTTTGTTGATATATTTTTAGGTCTTTCTTCCCTTTCCGCCGTTGAATGACCATCGTGATTGTGATTTCCACTGGTCCTAATTAAAAAATCATTGAACGTTGTGAAGCCTAAGGTCAATAAAATGTGGGAAAATTACAAAGAATACTTGTGCTTTGACTAATGGTAGTGGGTCTCTTTCGATTGAGAATAATTGTTATTTGCTAAATAATTTGGTACTGTTCACCAAATAATTATTTGTCATATTCATTACCAATTCATTATTTATATTCTCCACATTATTTCGTAATTAATTGCAGAAAACAATTTTGAAGAAAATAAATCTAAATGAGCAGCGTATTATGTTAGCCATACACTAGTTGGTTCGAAATGTCAAAAACTGTGTCATCTTTCAACGTACTGTTACCAAAGAAAAGTATTTAGATAAATTTGATTTTTAACCCCACTCATAAATTCTGTAGTGCTGATTAAATCTTGTAAAATAAATGACATCAATTTATATAAACAAGAATCTATAAAATTTAATTTTGATTACAAAGTTTATAGATAGTTAGACTTTCAAAATCAAATTTACTAAAATATTTTACTTATCCAATAGGTTTAAATGAGTCGTTCCGTACTAAACTACTTAAACCTGACCAAAAAAAAAAAGAGTCAGATACTTTAAAACGGAGTTCCTACAATATAATAAAGAAAATGCATAAATACTGATTTAATTACTTGTGGAATTGTTTGTATTTTCAAAAGGGTTCATTGAAATAATAAGTATTCACTATTTTCAATTCAAATGGTTATTTTGAAATATTATTCATATCTAAATAATTATTTCATCATTTCAAAAGTAAGCATTTTTTCTCAAAAATATACCAAATTCAAGAACCAAATATTATTCACCAAATAATATCCATTATTTCAAATCCAAATGAACCCATGTTTCTTTCTTATAATTCATCTACCCCATTTATATTCTCACGCTTATCAATTGGGATGTCTCAAAAATAATATCATCTTTCCAAAAAAAAAAACGTCATTATTTTATTGTATCATATTCCATATTTTCTATTATACTCTTACTAAATACTCAAACTATACGTTTTTTTGTTGTCTTATTCTAATACTGAGGGACTACTTTGATATACACACCATAAAATTGAATTTACTAAAACCTATGTCTACACTTTGGGTGACAATAAAATTGGAAAGAAGGGGGTAGTTTTAAACCTACAATTAGCCTCCTTCTAGTTTGAATTTTTTTTTTTTTTTTCTAATTGATGGAAGGTGAAAAATGCAACAAATTTGTGTAAAAAGTTAAAAAGAAAAAAAAAGTCCTTAAAACTAATATCCCTCCACTGCCTAGCACCCCTTAATTAAATGTTTTTAATGACTAAAATAACCTTTTAAATCATAATTTTTTAGCCTTATAACATTCACTTAATAAAAAATTTAAGAATTTCACTTTAAATCAAATCATAAAAAGACGAATTGTAAATTTATAAATCATAAGGGTTAACTTAAATATTAGAGTACCAAAAGATTCCTTGTAGTTTACACCAAAAAAAATTTGTTCCATATTAAGATTCCAAATTTCAAACTCTGTCACATCAAAATTTTAAGTTTATTCTTAGTAACTCTTGTGATAAATTTTAAAACTACATGTTTTGTGATGAGAAAACTTGAAACTCTATATCCAATCACTAAATCAAAATAAGGAATAATTTTGTCTACATGTTTTGATTCTAAACTTCTAATATGGTCTTCTCTGACATGATTATAGTATAGTAAATCTAATGACCAACGTGAGGCAGTTTAATTAATTTGGCCACATTGTGATACACTAGGCACTAGGTAGGCATATGTGATAAGATTCTGATATGCATATTATGATTTTTATTTATAAATTTTGTGATTTGAACAAAAATCACATAAATTATGCATATTAATATAACAAATGATGTAATAATGTAGGATTATAAATGAAGTCTATGATAAGAATTTTTCAACATACGTGAACCATGTATTTCCTTGGATTTTGATTGTGATGTTGCAAAACAAATTAGTCCGGTTGAAGGCCTAACTCCACCCACAAAATTCCCAATCCCAATTGATAAACGCCACTAAATTTTGTTGGGATCCCAAGTCCTAACCGGCAACCAAATTTGGATCATCGATTGAGTCAAAAGATTGTATGGCTCAAGTCTTTTCAACATTTCCAACCCATCATAAAGTACACTCATTTCTTTCCACCCACAATTAGCTTATCTGATTCTAATAGCTCATCGCACTTCATATCTCACTTATTCTTTTATTTTAAAACTAATTGTTAAGTTTTTTTCACTAAAATTATATATTGAAAAATTATGGAAGATGCAAAATTGGTGATAGAATAAGAAATAGAAAGTATGATAGAAGATTTCGGCTTCTAAGAGTACCAGAAGCACTTCTCCAACTCATGTCCCAATCTGGAATTTATTACATAAAGTGCGCTCCCGGACTTACTATTACTATTTACTATCAAATTTTCCTGTCAACTGTCATTTTCTGTGCCCCCCCAAGAGCTGGGGGGGATTTTACAAATTTACTAAGGAATCCCAACGACTTTTCGGATCATTGACTTCCAAGACTTAGATTCTCATATGATTATCCGCCAACTAAAGTTCAGTTGTCTGTATAGCAAACTTCAACAGCTAACGGTTTACGTAAAATTCCACACATTTCAAAATGGACACCAACTGTTTGACAAAACTCGTCAACCAAACTTTGCCTGTTTTCACAGCTCGATGCTCGATCATGTGCACCAATGTAACCATTTTGAAGCTCTTAGAATTTTCAAACGTCAGCTTCAAATGGGTCCTTCTGAAATTGATGAAATTGCAGTTGCACTTGCTTTTAAAGCTTGTCGTGGGAAACCCGAAATTGGGACTCAAATTCATGGTTTTGCAATAACAGCAGGGCTCGTGCATCATGTTAGTGTCTCGAATTCTTTGATGAATATGTACTGTAAATCTGGGCATTTCGATCGGGCTTTCTGCATATTCAACATGTTAGAAAACCCGGACACTGTTTCTTATAATACTGTGCTTTCAGGGTTAGAAACTAGGGAAAAAGCACTGAGTTTCGTTTGTCATATGCATGCAACTGGAGTTCTTTTCGATGCAGTGACTTGTACTACTATTTTAGCGCATTGTACTGATAATGAGGATTTTCATTTTGGATTACAATTGCATTGTTTTGTTTTGAAATTTGGATTCAAGAGTGAAGTATTTATTGGGAATGCACTTGTAACTATGTATTCAAAGTGGGCGAAGATGATTGAAGCCGAAAGAGCTTTTTGCGAAATTCCTGATAAAGATTTAGTCTCCTGGAATGCAATGCTCTCAGGATATGCTCAAGAAGGTAGCTATGGGTTGGAAACGATTTTTGGATTTATTCAAATGGTAAGAGAAGGCGTGAAGCCTGATCACGTATCGTTTACCAGTGTGGTTTCAGCTTGTGGCCAAGAGAGAAACTTGGAGTTTGGGAGGCAGGTGCAAGGTTTGACTACTAAGAGGGGATATGGAACACATGTATCAGTTTGCAATGTTTTGAGTGATCTCATTGTACTCGAAGTGTGGTATTATGGAAGATGCGAAATTGGTGTTTCGAAGAATGGTTGAGCGAAATGTAGTCTCTTGGACAACAATGCTCTCCATGGATGAGGAAGATGCTGTGAATTTGTTTAATAAGATGAGAAGAGATGGAGTTTATCCAAATAATGTTACATTTGTTGGATTGCTTCATGCCATAACAATTAATGATATGGTGCAGGAAGGCCTAATGGTTCACGGATTATGTATAAAGATGAACTTTTTGTCAGAGTTGAATGTTGCTAATAGCTTTGTTACCATGTATGCCAAGTTTGAGTCCATGAGAGACTCCATGAAGGTTTTTGAGGAACTTGATTACCGGGATACTGTATCATGGAATGCTTTGGTTTCTGGTTATGCTCAAAATGAGATGTATCAAGAAGCTTTAGAAACATTCTTGTCAGCTTTGGTGGAGTCACGGCCAAATGAATATACTTTTGGCAGTGTATTAAATGCAATAGGCTCATGGATTTCCTGAGTCAATATCCCTGCGTTATGGACGGTGCTGTCATAGTTATCTGGTAAAGATGGGATTGAACTTTGATCCAATTGTTTCTGGGGCTCTTCTTGATATGTATGCAAAGCGTGGGAGCATTTGTGAATCACTGAAAGTTTTTCATGAATCAGGTGGAACAAGTGAAGTCGCTTGGACAGCTATAATATCTGCTCACTCAAGGCATGGGGATTATGAATCAGTGATGAGATTGTTCAGGGAAATGGAGAAGAAAGATGTGAAGCCTGACTCGATAACTTTCCTCTCAGTGTTGACAGCATGCGGAAGAAAAGGGATGGTGGACACAGGAATCCAAATTTTTAATTCAATGATTAAAGACCATGGAATTGAACCATCTTCAGAGCATTATTCCTGTATGGTAGATATGTTGGGAAGGGCTGGGAGATTGCATGAGGCTGAAGAGCTAGTAGGTCAAATTCCAGGAGGGCCGGGATTATCTGTATTGCAAAGCTTGCTTGGATGGACAGACTCAGCTTGTAGGATTTATGGCAATGTGGATTTGGCTACAAGAGTAGCTGATGCGTTGATTAGATTGGAACCTGAGGAGTCAGGTTCTTATGTGCTAATGTCAAACTTGTATGCCGAAAAAGGGCTCTGGGAAAAGGTAGCGAAGATAAGGAAAGGAATGAGAGATAAAGGAGTGAAGAAAGAAATAGGATTTAGTTGGGTTGATGCTGGTAGTGTTGATGATTCTTTGTATTTGCACGGATTCTCATCCGATGACAAGTCTCACCCGAAATCTGAGGAAATTTATAGGATGGCAGAATGGCTAGGATCAGAGATGAAATATTTAGAGAAAGAGAAAGAGAAAGAAAGTGTTAATGTATTATTTGACCTGAGCACATTTGCAATTCTTTGAGCTTCCAAAACGAACGTGTTACAGTTTTATGAGAAATTCATCTTTCAAGTCTTGTTAGATTTAAGCCTTTATCTAGTATTCTACTTTCCAGCCCTGACAGCTACAAACCTTCATGGAGAGAGAAAGCAAATAACCTGGATAAAAACTGTATTACAAATCAAGAAAGAGAAAGAAGCAGCAGCAATTTTCTAACTGAATTGGAACATATTTTCTTCGGGATTATGAAATATGCTCATGTATACTGAAAATCACAACTCAAAAATTTGTTTTGTTGAATTCCTCTGGATTTTACGTGATGCCTCCCTCTATTCTTTTGCCTAACAGTCTTTATTTATTTATTTATTTAATTTTCTTTATGTCGAATCAGCCAAACATCATGAACAAATACTTTGGGGATGGAGGGAATTAAAAAGGATTGGATCAAAATCTAACATAAGATCAATCACATTTTCGCGGGTTCTTTATCAGTGTCATGAACATCAGAATATAAAGTTGTAGCAGTTTATCGAGCCAAAAATAAGCACCCCAAAGGCAGAAGGGGCAGATATCTGTAGTGCATCCATGGATCAGAGTACCATGCAATCTCCAAAAACAAAAAAATTAATAATAATAATAATAGGATAATAATAATAATAATAATCCTACCTTTCCTCTGATTTTGTAACATGGTTAGGCAAACTTATGGATCACCAAAAATCCCAACAGAAGAAGAAAGTTAGACGAATGGCAGCATTCACTAGTTTACACACTATGATCATAAGCACTCAACAGCAGCAACATAAAACAATTATTCAACCACATTAGATCTCGACTTCCAATACATGATATGACACAATGAAATCTCACTTTATACGAGTCATGACGATCCATAGAGGGAAAAAAGAAAAAAGAAAAATCAAAAGTTTGCACTCCTAACACCGCCGGCAACTCTATCAGTCCAAGCCTCTTGATAAGTGACTTCTAGAGGCCCATCACTCCGAGCACACTTCATGACTTCTCAGATCATGAGCTTTTCGATGGCATCCTGTGTTTAGAGTACAATAAGAGCATAAGGAACAATACTAGATGGCAAGATAACAATATAAACAATGTTTCCTAACCACAAAATAAAAACAGAAACAAATGTCATGACACTAGCAAGGTATAGCAAATAACCTTGAGTTGCTGTATTTGGGACTTCAATTGGCTTCCCTCGTTGCTAGTTACAGAACAGGCAATGACAGGCCTTGTGACGCCACATGCTCGGCCAAGTGCTTGTTTAGAAGGGACAAAAACATAGGGAACATTCTGCCACAGTCATCAGCAGAAATAAGTAACAAAGTGATATTTATGCAATTCTGATCCTTATATCAAGGAAATCCTATTAAACATGAAGAACAATGAATGTGAAGAGACACTCAAGCCGTTATCTTATCACAGATAATTCCCTCAAGAAAAAGCATACGCTTATCACTAGCATGCAACTTCAAGGACAGCAATAAAACAACTTGAAAATCGTCATGAGCAAACAGACAGCATATAGAATTCATGATGACAATACCAATTTAGCCTTTTACTGAATGCATTCTTTTATGCAAATTCTAAAATGTAACATGACCCGGAAGAAGGGGAGAAATGCTAGCAAGTTCGAGACTGATGCCAACTGTATAACTCCACAATTATATATCTCAATAAATGTAAATAATGCCAATCTTGATTTACAATTTAATGGCTTGGGCAACAATACTCAAGCATACGTAACTTGAAAAGTTAGTTGTTGTACTGAAGTCTTTCATTAGGTGAGAACTAAAGTTCATCCTGTCTGTCTCATGAGAAGTCCAGGCACTTTCTTACAGGAAATTATTAGAATAATACGAAAAGAGGTGTTAAGAAAACATAAGCAAGAAGAGTGAGGGAGTTAAGCCCAGTTTCCAACCAGTTTTGCAAAAGTTGTAACTCCAAACCATCATCTATGCATAGGACATTCACGTGCATGGTATCCATATTCCAACCAATACATTGTAGTAAAGTTCATCTTGTATTACATGTAGTTCAAATCCGCTCACAAAACCACACACCTATTTCTAGAACAAATCAAGATGGCAATGAAGTACAACTTAGGGGGTAAAACACTTCCCCTATAACCAATTGAGTGTCATGAGTTCGAGTCACTGACGGGTAAGGAAAAAGGTGGGTTTTTTTAATTAAAAAAAAAATCAAGATTTGTCAATTGCCAAATGGAATACATCTAAGAACAGGAAATGTACAAGTGAAACTAAGACATTATAAAGCTCACAATTTCACAAATCAAACCAAAAAGAAAATATGAATACACACAAACACCGGAATCTGAAAACTTGATGCCAATAATAAAAATCAAGTCTTTCTTGTAGATCACTAATAATTACAGAATTTATGGCTCCATTATATGTAACTTTTACTTTCACATGATTTATCTCATTTTCCATACATCCAAAAAAACAAGAGCACACAAATTAACTACAAAAACGGGCTCGTATAAAAATATCTCCACATATCTTTTTAAAAGAATACTCGTGTTGGCTAACAGAGTTCTTAAATCCAAATCAAATCACTAAATACAGAAAACTAGCAACTAACAAAGCATAACAAGAATGAATACCCACCAAAACGCGTAAATTCATGTACCAAAAAAAAAAAAACTTTTTCTCTGGGAATACGTACCTTATCTTCAGCAAGGAGAGGAAGATGAAGAAGGATCTCAAGTGGCTCGGTATCAGCCGCCATCACAACGAATTCAGACATACCCCTGTTGAGTGTCTTTGTAGCTGAAATTTTCAACAAAATCAGAGCTCATTTTTTCCCCAAAAGTTTATTAAATAAAAAAGAACATAAAAATAACAAGTGGGGTGGTGGTGGGTGGTGGGTTAACCTTCATTAGCGCCCTTCTTGAGTTGCTTGTAATTGGCAGCTTGCTGAACCAGGTCCAGTATTGTAATTGTCAACTGGGAATCCGCCAATGGGTAGGCTTTCGGGTTCACTGTTTCACCTGTCTGAAACAAACACACAAAAATTATTACTCTATACAAATTACTGATGCTAGGAGAGAATTGATGGAAGAGAAGAGAGTAGTACCATGGTGGGCGGCGTGCTGCTACTTGGGTTTTGCTTTGAGAGGGAGGGGAGGAGCCGGAGATTGGGGTTTAAGAAGAGTTAAAGAATCCCCAGACACGATCCAACGGTGTCGTATTAAATGGGTTATTATTTATTTGACTTTCAATAATTTTCAATCAATTGTAGTTAAAGACTTTTCCTTTTTTTTTAATTTTTTTTTATCGTGGTTTCATATTATATATATATATAACCACCTTGAGGAAGGGTTCACCGCTAAATTACATTTCATTATCGGTTTTATTATGTTCTTTAACAAATATTTACAAATTATAATTCTGTTTTTTATTTAGAATCTTTTATGTTTATAATATGACATTATCTCATAATTTTCTTATACGGAAGGTTAAGAGTTTTTTTTTTTTTAATTAAAAAATGAATAGATGATTTGAAGAAATTGGAAGATGATGAGTCAAATTGACACTGCATGATTGTATGGAAGAATTACCACCAAAGTCAATAGATTCTTTTGCTGATCTTGCGAAAAAATTCTTGCGACACATTGTGAGTCAATTCTCTGAGCATAGTGCCAGTAAAAAGTTTACAAGTTATGCCATCCGAGTAACCAAAAAGCCTAGATACCGAAGACACATGAGTAATATAGTCAGTAAGGTCAGTGGTTCCCTTGTAAGTATCGAGATCTGGTTGTTTAAAATGAGATGGGATCAGTTCACTTTGGATTTCGAAGGTGAAAGAATCTTTGTTAACGGTCAATAACTCAAGGGTCAAAACAGATTTCTTTCCCAAGAGTTCTTACACATGTTGATCCATCTTCACCATGATTTCTTCCTCATGAAGGTTCTCACACTCAACTGTTGCAGCTATATTTCTTACCCTACGGGGATTAGAATCTATTTTGTCAAAAACAGATCCTTCCCGCCAGGGGATGGGAAATATAGTCGTATGAAGGCGATGAGAACTGGATAGAGCATTGTCTTTTGTAACTTGCTGCCTGTGTTGATTTTCAACGAAATCTTTTATTGCCTGAAAATTGTCAACAAAATATTCAAACATCTCATCCTTTAGAGGAACAGTTGTTCGGTAATCAACACAGAGTGACTGGCATTCTCCATTATTACCGGTACGGAGGTTGTAGTTGTGTTATCTTGGATGAAATTTTGGTTTTGTTTCTTTTTGCTGCGCCTAGTCATGATCGCCAAAGAAGGTAAGAACTTTTAACTTTTTGTATCAGAGTTTCCCACAGACGGCGTCAAAAAACTATTCAAAAAGAAACTTCTCATTTATTAAGCGTACGGCAAAGGCAGGGCAAATCTCTAAAGCAATATATCGGACAATTCAATGATGAGGTGATACATGCCCGAAACGCCGATAAAACGGTGCTAATTGCTGCTTTTATGAGTGGCATCTGACCTAAAATGTTCAATGCAAACCTCACCTCCTCTGTCCCTAAAACCTTCAGAGAACTGCTGCAATGAGCAGATGATTACATCAAAGGAGATGAGTCGAATCGAGCTAAAAGAGAATTGCAAGAACCTGCAGAAAGGTCTCGAAAAACCAAGAAAAGCCTACGGAATCGAATAAGAAGGAACGAGTAGAATCAAATACCTTCATCGAGCTCCCACGATACTTGACAGGTCGTCTACCATTGGCGGTAAATCGTGTATCTGAAATTTCTTCCTATCGACGAGCTACAATCATTCCTGATGAAGACTTCACGCCACTCAACACACCCAGGAAGGAAATTTTGTATCAAATCCATCACACAGGGACAGTAGCTCTTTCCGCGCCCATCCGATCTCAATTTCATCGAAAAGATCGATCTAAATACTACGCTCATCATAGACATGATACTGATGAGTGCAATGATCTTAAAATTGAGATTGAGAGGGCAATTAAGGATGGCCATTTGCAAGAATATATTCTCAGAGCTGCTGATCATTTATGTCGTAATGATAAAATATCTACTGTCAATGAAGGGCCTTCACAACGAAATTATCAATCTTAGAATATTCAGAACAAGTGCTCACCGAGGACCTCCACAGAACAATGACGATGTTGCAGGAGTAATATCCACAATTGATGGAGGAACAACTGGAGGCGATTCCTCTAATGTGTGCAAGAAAGAGATATGCCCGAGCTCAGCCTTGTGGAAAAAAGCTCCCTTTCGACTAAAATATGGTCTAGACATCAGCTTTACCTAGAATAACCCAGTTCCAGATCAGGTACCACATGCAGACCCGATAATTATACATGTCCGAGTTGGAGATTTTTGAGTACATAAAGTGTTCATCGATAGCGGAAGTTCGATAGATGTTATTTATTGGCATGCATAAGAGAAAACGGACATGGATCCCTCTAAGATTTGACCTATTAAAACACCTCTAGTCGGATTTACTGGAGACACCATTGAGACAGAAGGATCTGTTATGCTGCCCCTGACTCTAGGAGAAGCACAGCGTTCTAGAACTGAAATGATTAACTTCACGCTGATCAAAAAGAGTTCATCTTATAACATGATACTCGGTTGACATTCTTTATACACCTTCATAGTCCTTCCATCTGTTAATCATCTTGGCATTAAATTTGCTCTCTGAGAAGGAATGGCAGAGCAAGTGTGGGGTGATACAACGAGAGGCCAGAGAATGCTATATGATGTCCTTCTGATGAAACAGAACAATAAGGTCAGCTGAACAACCTCCTCTTGCTTCAAGCCAATCAAGTGAACCTAAACCTACGAAAGAACATGCCCAGACTTCTGACCTCACCGATAATCAAAAAGAGGAGCTTGCTTTTAAAGAGATTTCCTTTGGCCCAGAGTTTCCTGAAAGAAAGATAAGGCTATATGCATATCTACCACACGACTTTCAGAAAGATCTATTAAAACTTTTGTATGAATATAAATATCTTTTTGCCTAGTCCCCCGAGTATATGACTGGAATTCCCAGAGGTCATTGAGTATAGGTTTGGAATAAACCCCTCTCATAAACCCGTACGACAAAAGAAAAGATTTTTTGGCCCAGAACGTAGTCGGGTTATAGAGAGTGAGATCAACAAGTTACTAGTAGTTTGGATCGTTAGGGAAGTGTTTTACCCAACCAGGCTGTCAAATCCTATATTAGTACCTAAGCCAAACGCAAACTGACCGGGCGAATGTGAATTAATTACACGAATTTAAATAAAACCTATCATAAGGACAGTTATCCTTTGTCTCGGATTGATATAGTGGTAGATTCACTAGTAAGATTTAAAATAGAATATTTCCTAGATGCATATAAAGGATATCACCAGATATTTCTCAATAAAGAGAATGAAGAAAAATAGGTTTCATCACTAATAATAGCACCTATTGTTATCAAACTATGCCCTTCGGTTTAAAAAATGCGGGAGTTACATATGAAAGATTAGTTAACAAACTCTTCAAAAATCAGATTGGAAGAAATATGGAGATTATGTTGATGATATGGTCGTAAAAAGCAGAACTTATAAAGACACTATCTCGAATCTCCTAGAAATTTTCATCATAATGAGATCATTTAATTTTCGGCTAAATCCATTAAAATGTACTTTTAGAGTTTCCTCAGAAAAATTTCTTGACTTTATGATCTTGGAAAGAAGAATTGAAGCGAATTCGAAGAAAATACAAACTATTCTCATCAACATGAAACCCCCCAAACTGTGAAGAAAGTATAATGCTAAGAAAGTATAATGCTTAACCGGATGAATGGCAGCGCTTAACCGATTTTTGCCCAAATCTGCAAAACAAGAGTTTCGTTTCTTTCGGGCCATCACTAGAGTTAAAAGCTTTCAATAGACTGATCAATGCCGGAAAGCTTTCGAAGAGCTCAAATAATATCTGACTAGAATGCCTTGTTTAACAGCACCGATAAAAAATGAGATTCTGAATCTTTATTTGTTGGCCACTCAAACCGCTGTTAGCGCTGTCTTGGTGTCCAAATGAGACAGTCCAACGGCCGATCTATTTCATTAGCAAGATTCTTCAAGAACCTGAGTTAAACTATTCTGGCATTAAAAAAATAGCTTTCGCCTTTGTTGTTGCTGCTCGAAAACTGAGACCATACTTTCAAAACCATACTATCTTGGTCAATACTAATTTTTCTCTTAAAATAATGCTGACCAAGCCTAATGTATCTGATCGAATGCTTAGGTGGTGTATTAAGCTTCTTGAGTATGATCTCAAGTTTCGACCAAGAACCGCCGTTAAAGCACAACCTCTAACTGACTTCATTGTAGAAAGCACCTTAACTGATGAATTGGTGTTAACTGTGGTCGAGAAGGCTAAAGATGATCCATCCTAGGAATTATTTGTTGGTGGATCCTTTAATGAAGTAGGGTCAGGAGCTGGAATTGTTATCAGGACTCCTGACGGAGATTAGCTCACTTATGCTGTTCGGTTCAAAATCCAAACCACCAACAATGAAGCCAAATACGAAGTACTGATCACATGAATGAAACTTGCCCATGATCTAGGAGCTAGAGTCCTTCAGGTAAGTAGTGACTCATTAATCGCCGTCAATCAGATTCTCGATAATTTTGAAACTCAAGGATACATACTCTAGAAATACCTCAAAAGAGTTTAGTAAATGAGAAAACTCTTCCAAAATATGAAATTCATCAAGGTCTCCCGATCAAAGAATGTGCATGCCAATGCCTTTTTGAAGCGGCGATCTAAGCTCGCTACAGCTCTGTATTCCTATTTAACAAAAGAAGTTTTGGCTGAAGTCAAATCTCAACAGGCAATAGATAAGCAAAAAGTAAATCAAATTGATGACCGGCTGAGCTAAATGACCCCAATCGTCAAGTATCTAATCAGTGGCAAGATTCCTAAAGATCGAGTTCATGCTAGGAAATCATGTGTTCGAACTCTAAAATATCAAATTCATCAAGAAATATTATACCGACAATCATATTTTCACCCTCTCCTCAGATGTTTATCACTAGAAGAAGTCGACTACGTCCTTCAAGAAATTCATAAAGACATATGTAGAAGTCACATAGGAGGTCAGAGCTTAGTAAGAAAAGCAATACTCGCTGGATACTATTGGCCAATAATGTACCATGATGCTATTCGGACCATCAAACATTGTCACAAATGCCAAATACATGCTCCTGCCATACGAAAAAACTCAATTGAAATGACCTTCATCCTAGGGTCTTGGCCTTTTCAACGATAGGGATAACGACTAGATATCCTTAGACATTTTTCGAAAGGAACCAGCGACTTCAAATTTCGTTGATTACTTCTCAAAGTGGATTGAAGCCCAGTCGTTGCGATCAATTTCTGGGGATAATATACAGAAATTCTTCTGGAAGAACATTGTATGTCAGTATGGTATTCCAAAAGATATTGTAACTGATAATGGAACGTAGTTTGTCGGAAGACCATTTAGACCATTTTACAAAGAATTGGGAATACAAATGCATACAACCTCGGTGGCTCATTCTCAACCTAATGGACAAGCCAAACTATCTAATCGTATACTGTTGATCGGACTAAAAACTTGATTAAATAAAGCTAAAAGAGCATGGGTTGACGAGTTATCGAGTATTTTGTGGTCTAGTCGAACCACCCCAATGACATCACGTGAAGAAACGCCTTTCAGTTTGGTCTATGGAACAGAAGCTATCATCCCCCCTGAGATCGGAATGAGGATAGCAAGAACTCAGAGGTCGTTTCAAACTAATAATAATGAAAAGGGCCCGAATAGAAGAATTAGATTTGCTGGAAAAGCGAAAACTAATAGCAACCGTCCGAGATGCTACTTACAAATAGCGCTTCAAAAAATATTATGATTCAACTGTTAAGTTGAGACACTTTCGACTGGGAGATTTGGTCCTAAGAAAAAATGAGTTTAGTAGAACGAATGAAAGTCAAAAACTCAATGAAAATTAGAAAGGGCCTTATCAAATAATAGAAATCCATTCATCTGGATATTACAAGTTGGCCGATCAATCTGGTCGACCTATTCCCTGAACATGGAAAGTAATTAATTTAAAAAAGTATTGCAGGGGAATTTAAAAGCTATTCTCATTCACTTTCTGTTAAAGCAGTTTTAAATACATTTTTCTCTGTTCGAGATTCTACATATATAACACCTAATTCGGTGATCAAAGCCCTATTTACATTACTATTATAGTTTAAAAAAGATGAAAAATCTAAGGAGATATCCAGATGCCTCTTCTTTACTTCATCCAAAACTTCTCGGTATCCTAAAGCACAAGTTTGTTGATAAAATATCATTATGTCATTCTTCAGAGTCGAATAACTTAAATATTGATTAACATGATCTATCAAATGAGAATAAGAAGATACAATCCGATCAGACTTCAGTTGGTCGACCTTCCCCTTCAGCTGATCCATCTCAGACTTCTATTTGTTAGACTCTTCTTGTTTTGAGTTAAGCTAGGTGGTGAGGTCAGTCACCTGGGCTTTCAAATATTCTAGTTCTTCTCTATGATCGTCTTGTTCTTCACCCGAAGAAGAAGACCCATCCATCACATTTCTAACATTCTATGTCTGAAGCTGTTGTTTTAAAACTTTTTCGTTAGCAACTGATTTCTGAAATCTTTCATTCAGAAGTTCGACCTACTTTTTAGTCTTAAGTAGCGACGATGTTCCTCTCTCATCGCATTATTGAGCTGCCATAAAAACTTTTATTTTTAAATAAAAAAATAGAGAAAAAAAATTATTACCTTATAAAAGGATTGAACGGCCTCGGATTTGCAGAAGAGAAGTCGGAAGGTTGGACACATAAGATTGGTCTCACTCTGTGAACGTGTTATTAAGCCAGTCATTAGCTACTCGACCATATTGGCCATAATTGTTCACAGTCAAAGACCACAAAGGGCTGAAGGGTGCATTTTCAAGTTCACCATCCATATTCTTGATCGGCTGTACTATCCTAACCGTCCAGGGAAGGTTTTGAGAACCACTAGCTACCCATTCCGCCTCTAAAATCCAGTCCCGAGCTCCTGGAGTTGCATACCAGGCGGTTATTTTATCATTACCAGGGACACAAAAAGCCTTAGGTTTATATGACTAAGGACAAAATGACCCACCTGAAATTGGAAGAACAGTAGAAGGAGTTCGAATCAGAGGAACCAAGGGAAGAATGGAAGATGAGTCAGAGTCGGTTCTTCTTTTACGCTGGTGAGAGACCAATGAAGGAACTACGGTATATTCCTCTTCAGTTTCCCTAATCGGAGGAAGCCTTGATCTCTTCCTCCTCAGAATAGGACCGCAACATCTACTGTTTCTTTATATTTTTTGGCAACCGTAGTGCTGCTAGCAACTTCATTTGTCCCATGAAAAGTCGAAGTAAAATGATCTATTATCTGTATATGATTAGGAACAGTAGATTGGACATCTTTCTTGGCTAAAGGAGACAAGATTGACTTCACCAGGGTCTCTACATAAAAAGATCGAAAGGGAAGTCAGTCGAATGAAATAGATTAAAAGACATATCAAAGAAAAAAAGGAAATAGATTTACATTCATCAAAATCCTGAGGAAGGGTTGCCCCTTCAATCAGATCTGCCCAGACTAATAGGTTGTGGTCTACAACGGAGTTTCTACATCTGAAAAGGACGGATAAACCCAATTGATCAACTTTTGTCATTTCAACATAAGAATTAGGATCTAATTTTCAACGAGGATCTGAACTGAGAATGGGATCTCGGTCGAAGAAAGACCACTTTGTTCTGACCTTTTTCATATATGCTTGAGTGGTGAAAAAGAAATTCGACTTCCATTAGAGGAATTCTTTATCAAACTGGGCATATCAGAAGCTATACTCGCTCTCTTAAAACGACCAACAAAATAATAGAAACCGAACTCCTTACCCTGCACTACCTTGTAAAAACACCTGAAACCGTGTGCAGTATCTTTGATGTTCGAATATTTACAAATCAAGGCATAGGCGATAAGGAGTCGGAAAGAATTAGACTTTAGTTGAGATCAATAGATACCGAAAAAGGAACATAAAAATAAGAGAACTTCGCTTCGGGAAAATCTAAACCCTACCTTAAGTTGGTCCTAAAAAACGGTGACAAACCCTTCAAGAGGGATATGTGCCCTATCCTCTTCGTCTAGAATCTGAATAGCTACTGTATCCGGAATATGATAGGTGGCCCTAAGATGGGCAATAGTTTCAAATTGCAACCCATATTTAATTCTCGTAGTAACCGGAGCTTGTTTGGATAAAGGAGAATGATGAGTTAAATCCCCCGAAGTGATGGGTTTGGCGTGAATCACGATGTTAGAAGATGAGAAGCCATGAGAAAAATGAAAATATGAGAAATAGTAAGAAATAAGGGAAATTTGAGGATTGTTCTTGAAGGTGCAGCGAAAAGACAATGAAATGGGTATTTATGATGAAATTTGAATTCTTGAAAATTGAAACGATAGTGGAATGAAGTTAACCGCTTACCACATTAAATATGTCAATAATTAGGGCACATCTTTTTACGAAAGGCCATAAAAATTAAAATGATTTTACAAGTAACGACTCTCCCATAATCTGAAAGAGTAAAATCCAAACTGCCAAAGTCAATAGCAGTTGATCGGCTGAACAAGGGATGGCTCGCCGAAATACTACAGGTGGCTTTAAGTCCCTAATTTAGTGACATCAATTAAATGTCAAGCTTGCCGAAGTGCAAAAAGCAGCCATTTTTAAATAGAAATATGCTCGATCGAAGAGATCAAATATATCAGAAGAACAGGAGTTCAGAAAGTAAAAAGTGATTCTTTATTAAGTATACCAATTACACAGCAAATTAATATTGTCACAATCTGAACAATTTATTAATTGGAAAAATATTACAAGGCAATGTCTAATAGAAAAAGCATGAAAAAATAAACTAAAAATTATTTCATTGACAATCGATGAATAATTATAGGATTCTATTCTACTTCGGTTGATTTCCCTCAATCTGCTTTACTGAAAGATTTTCACCTGATATAATTCTTGTTACATCTTGATCACCAAAATAAAGAAAAGTTAGAAGATCTATATAAAAAATATCTGCACTAAGAGAAAAGCAAGGCCTATTGTTCATATTATCTAACAAATCTGATACGTTTACCTGTTGTTCAGGTATTTATACTCCGACTTCTTTCTCTTCTAATACTTAAGAAGGACCCTATACAAGAACATTTTGGTTCAAAGTAGTCATGGTACGGGGCCTCCTAAAGCTTTTAACTAGTTCGGTTATCAGGCCGAAAGAAGCAGAAGACTCATAAAAACTAAAATCCTCCTTGTTAAGAGGTAGATCGGGAAATTGAACCTTAATAAGCATCATTCAAGACTTTGTCAAAACTAGTCTTGGAGCTCATAGCACAAAATTTTCCATGGTCCCCTCCGAGAGCATTCGACATAAGGTAAGAGTTTATACTGTTAAGGGGAAGATTATTCTTCAATTCCTCTATCAAGGACAAATGGTGAGAAACTTCAGATTGAAGCCTCTCAACTTCAGACTGAACAGAAATCAGGTCAAAGGATTTGGAAAATAAATTTTGAGAAATCTCTTGGTATTCCTTCCTCCACCTTGCCAACTCAGTCGAATGAAGAGCTTGAAGTTCCTGTTGTTTTATATTAAATTGCGTTTCCAAATCAGGTCACTCTCTGAGAAACTTTTCCTGCTCGGATTTTCTAGGCTTCTCTATCAAAAGAGTTTTTCTCTGACAAGTCTTTCTAAAGATTTCTCAAATTCAGCAACCTTCTCTTTCTTTTTCAACCAGGAAAGCATGATATTACGCATAAAATATCCAGTTGCTTGGATAGTTTTCTCCCTATCAGGATATGTGTCTACTTTTTGCTACATTATCACCCATCAGAAAAGTCGCAAAAAGGTGGTCGATGATTTTTGGAGAATCAATAATGCATTCATTCGACAAGATTGGTCATTCAGGAATGAAACGGTGCACCTCTATGAAAGATAAAACGGGGGGATCTTTGCCAACTCGGAAATCATGAATAGTCATAGATTTTTCTGTCAAAGGGTTTGAACTAATAGGTTGCTCAAAATTCAAAGGGATTGCAGCCTTGGCAATAGTTATGGTTCTATCAGGAGATTGGGAGACTTTTCTTTTCCTAGAAGACATCGTTTCCTGGGGAGATGGTTCAGACCCTGCCTTAGTTTGTGCTTCTGGGATCCCGAATATGGAATTTCCAGAGTCTGTTTCATTTCTAGAAGGCTGAACAATTGAAGTGGAAGGTCTCTGAACCCTTCTCAAAACTTTCGTGGCACCCTAACCACCTAGCAGCACAGATCCCAAATCAAATTTGTCCTCTACTCAGGTATTCTCGGAAGATTCTTGTCTGAATTCGGAAGCCATCTTGAAGATTTCTTCTAAGAAATAAAAAAGGTGCAGGTAAATGAGCGAAGAAAGTTTGAAGAAAGGAAAGGAATTTATAACAAAAACAAAATATAGGGTTAAAAGGAAATGATTATAAAATAAAGAAAAAGACATTGTACACGTGCCATGAGGTGACGTTTGGGAAAAGATACAACCAGTTGCATTTAATAAAAGCATCTCAAAAGATGTGACAAATAAAATACAAATAAATTGATGTAAATTCAGTCTTTGACTTGAAAATACATCGAAGGGGCTTATGACGACACTTAAACTAGTTCTGCTCTTATCAGAATACACGTGGCGATAATTTTTGAACATACCCGAAAGTCTGTCGACAGAAAGTATAAGGCAACAGTCACTCGGGAATTCACTGATTTTTATCTAAAGACACATGACTATTTCCACCGATCTCCTCCATTCAAAATTGGTCAGATAGGTCGAATTAATTGCAAAGTAGTTCGGCACGTTCAAAGTGGCTCAACACACGTTATTCGACTGAAGCCGTTCAACACAAGTATATTTGTAGCTCAGAATATCTTAAAATAACACTATATATTGTGGGCCCATTGACCCATGATAGCTGTATAAATAGTTTACTCACTTGTATTTGCGAGTAAGGAGAAAAAAGTTGATAATACTTAGCCTTAGTCAAAAATTTGTACAATTCTCATCATCCCACAATTAATAAAAGTGATAATCATTTTCTCTAAAAATTCTTATAATTTTACCTCTTAAAAATCCTTTTCTTCAATAATATCTTCTTTTATTTACTGTTAAGCGATACTAAACAGTTTTTGTATTTTCAGTTACAACAGGAGGAAGTGTAGAGTGATGGTTTAGAGGCTATAGGACTGGGGAAAGGCCGTTGATCAAGAGTTCAGAGAAAATGGTACTCGGGAGAAATTAAATGAGCTTTTTAAGGGTATTAACGTCATTTCAATAAAAATAGTTGTGGCAATAAGCTAAATGCTGTGGCAATATCATTGCCCAAGATTTTAATATGCACTATGTTTGGATGGAAGGATTTGGAGAGAAAGGAAGAGAAAAGAAGAGAAATGTTTAAATTTTCTTTTGTTTGGAAGTTTTAAGTGGAAGGAAAGGGAATGAAATACAAGGATGAATAGTTAAAAAATATTTCCCTCCAAATATGGAAGAAAATGGAAGGAAAATGAAATTATAGCTATCAAACTTTTTCAAAATACCAAAACTATCCATAAAATATCAATAAACAAAATACTTAATGCCCAACATATCCAAAATCATCCCATCTTTTCTTTGAAGTCCCAAACAAAATAAAAATCCCTTCTTTTCTCTTCCTTTCCCTCATAACTTAACTTTTCCTTTCTTTTCTCTTCTCTCTTAAACTTCCAAAAAGTTCCCTAAACCCTAACCATCGCACTTCACCTGGACAAATCTAATAATCATTGGGCTCCTGTTTTCAGCCCATCAAAGACTCGGTAGCCAACTAATATTGGGCCACCAATACTTTCCCTCATAGACCACATATTCATCAAATAGACCTCATGTTATAAGTCTGATTTATGAATAACGCAAAGAAACAGACTTTTTCAGGTCTTCTTTTTTTTTTGGGGGGCCACCAATACTTTCCTTTATAGTCCATTAATCATTCAATTTCTCACATTTAACCTCTTACTATTTATATTTCCAACTTTCACCCCAAAAAGTTACTGCATTAGGCAAACAGTCCGGCGTTTCGCTTCGGACAACGCACTCTCTCTCTCTCTCACAAACACACACAACACGGCGGCGATGGGATGGATAGGGGAGCAAGTAGAGTCCATCAAATCCTTACAGTTCAGACAAGTTCTCACTCAAGCCGTTAGCCTCGGTTCGCTCATCTCACCTTCCTAAATCAATTTTTTTTTTTTTATCTAGATGCGGCTGAAATTTTCCTGCTGGAATCTAAATTAGGGTTTTTTTTTAGTAGTATAAACTATAAAGATATCTTAGTTGATGATGCTGTTTATGTTTTTTTATGTTTCTGCAAATCGATCTCGCAGACATCTTAATAACACCCATTTGTAGCTTCTACAATTTATGATTTTTTTTTTTTTTTTGGAGGCGAATTTGTGATTTTATATTTCATTAATTTAAGATTATCGTGGTTGGAACACATCTTCAAGTATAAATTTGCGAAATCTTCTTGTTTTTCGAAGCTTAGTTACAATTATTCGATTTTGCCCCTTCTCTAAATGGAGAAATGGGGAACAAATAAATATCCCACATGTTATTACTTTCAGGAATGATCGTTACGTCAGCTCTGATTATATGGAAAGGGTTGATGTGTGTAACTGGTAGTGAATCACCTGTGGTGGTTGTGCTCTCAGGAAGTATGGAGCCTGGATTCAAAAGGGTGAGTTTTCGTGACCCTGTGTCTCCTTATTTCATATTTTGATTTGATTTGAGACTACTGCTTTTGTCGGAGTTTATTTTAGGGTGGTGCTTTCCACATGTTCAATTTTTCATATTTTCCTTTCTAGCATTCTGCCTAGATTATGCTCGAGATAGATATATTCTAGGTGCAAGAATTTGATCCTTAAAGTGTCCAGTTTTCATAGTAGCAAATCATTAGAGTAAGGGCAACTGGAAGGAAGGACGATGTGTATTGTCATCTCAACAAAACCCATTTCTCGTTTAACTTGAGTTGGCTATGCAAATCGATCTTTTTTCCAAATCACTTTTCCTGAGCATCATATCTTTAGATTTGATAAGGACAATCAAATTCCAAAACATTGTGTGCTATATTTGTTTGCAGCCTTCACCGCTTGATTTGTATTTCCTGTAACTTTACATTTTTTAGTCATGGTAGTTGCAATTCAAAACAAAGAGGCAATGAGTTGGAAACATTTGTCTTTTCCTTCAATGGAGCCATTAAAGATTCCATCTTTTCTTCTTAAGAGTATAGATGTTTGCTTTAGCAGTTGCCTTTGTTTGTAAAGCTCAAATTTTCTCAGATATTTTTTGAATTTCAGATCATTTAACTGAATTTTGATGCTTTCCTCATTTTCTATATAGAGAACTTCCAAATGTTAATCATTTGTTTTATTGTGCAGGGTGACATTTTATTCTTGCATATGAGTAAGGATCCCATTCGTGCTGGAGAAATTGTTGTGTTCAATGTCGATGTATGTTTCCTTGATTGTCATCACCTCTTCAGTTCTATGTTTTGCATTAGGGTTTTGGTAGCCTTCAGCGGCTGCTTGACAGTTGCCTAAGTAAACATTCTTCTTATTTCTTCAATGTAGAATCATTATGTATTGTCTGTGCCATCAGTTAACTACTCCAACAGTGTTTTTTTTTTCTCTATTTTTTTGTTGGCATGTAAATTTATATTGATAAATGGGGACTCAGAAGCTTGGAATTTTTGTAATTTAGTGGCATATATTTTGCTGAAAGTATTTTTTATGCATAAAATGATATACTACTTCATAACGAATTTTCTTAAAGTAAAATATCAGTTTGTTTTGATGGTTGATGAATTTTTTTGAATTGTTTCATTGTCTTGCTTCAGTTCATTTCTTCTAATTGTAGGTGGCTGTTTGGAATCTTCTTGGCATTGTATTTTTTTTTGTTTTTATTTTTTCAATTAACCATTTTATCAATATGCTTGTTTTTCAGGGACGTGAAATTCCTATAGTCCATCGAGTAATTAAGGTAAATGCTGGAAAAGCACTCTCCTAGTTCTGGAATTATATAACCTTCTCTCATTTAATGCTGTGAAAGGATTTGGTAGTATGTGTTATTATTAGCTACTGAGTTCATGTTTTGGTTCTGTAAGAGAAGACTGGAACAGAGAGAAGTGGACAGGGCGTAGAGGGTGGGTTTTGGAAGATTGTGATTCATTATGCTTGCTCCAAAATGCTATCCACCTAAAAGTGCTAGTGGTTAGTTCAAATGGAAAGGATCTTCTGTCTTTCCCACATCAGGGATCTAATTTTAAAAGAAAGTCTCTGTGTCCTGATAACAAGTATTATAAGGGTCATCTAATGAAAGATCCTAATAAGACATTTATATTCTGGGCCATTTTGGTCTACGCCTATGTGTATAAGGTACATTTCTATAATAGTAGGGGGAGTTCATTGAAGATTTTTGTTGGTTTTTGAATGTTTTATCTTCAATCTTGGTTCGTGCTCTGTAGTAACTGGTAAAAAAGGATAACAATTCACTTTGTCTCCCTTCTATACTCCCATTCTTCCTCCAACTTCTTCCTTTGTCATTTATAGCACAATTTTATGCTTTATTTCAGGTTCATGAGCACCAAGAAACCGGAGAAGTTGATGTCCTCACAAAAGGTACTAAACAATCAATGAATTTGGTCTTCTTGTTGTCAAAAACTAAAATAAGGTAAAATTTATTTCGAGATAGCAATGCAAGACTTTTATGCATCCCACAAATTTTCATCCTATGCTGCGTGTTCTTGAACTGTCTGCAAAATAATTTTGGGATTGCTTCTTGATATTGTCTGCATTCAGTAGATTGATCTCCATGGATCCATAAATAATGTCAAGTCCATACCTTTGTGTTTGACACTGTCAGGAGATAATAATTTTGGGGATGACAGACTTCTTTATGCTCATGGTCAGCTTTGGTTGAATAGACATCACATTATGGGAAGAGCTGTCGGGTAAGTTGATTTCAGGACTGTTTTCTTGATGTTTCGCAAGGCAACTGATTGCAGGATCTAAAATAGTTGAAAATAACTCGTGATGTCCTTGCAAGTTTTGCAAAACTTCAGCGGCTTTCATTTGGGGATGCTAAACAAAGCCCAAACGACATTTAGCATTGTTAGTGAGCTCCTGTGTATGTGGAGAAGTAAAAGAGTTTACAAAAAGAACTTTGATGTCGGTTCGGTACTCTCCTAGGGCTGTGAGTTCTTAATACTCTCAGAGGAGATTACTGGACTCTGGATGTTTGAATGCTTGAGTGCATGTATTGTGACCTTCTATAATTAGGTTATCACTTTTTCATTAGATGTTCTCCAACCTTGGGTTATTTTTGAATTAGTGCATGAACAAATTGGATTTATTTTGGTTTCTTTTTTTAGTCTTTCCACGATGATTTATTTTGTAACCTTTCTCTGTTGGGATATCATTCACTATCCTATTACGATTCTTTATCAAGAATGATTGTTGTTTTTCTTTCACAACATCTAATATGAGTATCCTTCATCACATTTCAACAATTTGTTCTGCATCTCTGCAGGTTCTTGCCTTATGTGGGTTGGGTGACCATAATTATGACTGAAAAGCCTATCATCAAGGTATCTATCAACTTGAAATAGGAGCACTCAGGACACTTGCATCAAGTTTGTATGCGTGATGATTGAATCACAATTTTTAGTATTTAATTTATTCCCACTCACCTAGCTTTCTTGTTTTATACATGTCGAGTTTGGATTGTTTTTTTGCACCCCTGAAGTCGCAACGACCATTGAATTTTTGACTGCAGCTTCTTTCTCTTGCAGTACATATTGATAGGTGCACTGGGATTGCTGGTTATTACTTCAAAGGAATAGGGAATCAACTTGTGCCCCAAAAGACCTCGTCGTCAGGAAGAGGCATATCTGCCTTCTTCTCTTTTGTTTTGTGTTCCTTCTTTTCCCCTTTTTTAGCACACCCTGTTAGATGGTACTTGGCAGAAATACAGATGAATTCAGTAAAGTATACTGATTGGATGAAAATTTACTGGATATGATGTTGCATCCACCTCTCTCTTGCATGCGTTTGTATGAGCTTGTACTCTGGGATCCACCTATGCTTTTTTGCTTGCATTTATTTGCTCTGCTCCAAACCTTAGAGAGCATCCTTTCTAGATGTATTCTATCCACGGTTTTTGCAGGCATCTCCTGGGTATGATAAGCATGGTTTTCAGGGTATGTTTTGCTATGACTGGATGTCATACTGACGAAACAATTATAGTTTGCGCCGCAGAAGAAACCAAAGTTAGGGACATCGCATAATGATTTAACTTAAAAGTCGTATTCTTTTGTTCAGCACCATTAAACTGTTTGGCATGAACTTTGACAGATACACTAATTGCCTAAATTTCTTCTGCCGAGTCTCCTAAAGTTCGACATAAACTCTGCTTTGTTTTCTTGCTTGGAAGGATTTGTAAATTACAAACGGTTCGAGGAAAACAAATACTGTACTACATAATAATTGCTTCACCATCCTATACTGAAACCACCTATGGGCTACAGCCATCAATGTCGTCCAAGAAAAGTGCTATCTCCAAATGAAAGCGTCACATTGAGGGTAGGGCAGACCCCACACCCAGCATATGTAAAACTTGATCCTTTATTAGATCGGCAAAAAATTGGAGGCTGTTAAAAATAATATCATACAAGCAGCATAATTATGTTTCCTTGTATATAATTTTATGACTCAAATTTCTTAATGCATCTATCTGACAAAGTCAGGCAAAACCACAACTTTGACCAAAAATATCAACCAGAAATACAAGCCGAGTTCTACAACCAAAGATGGGCTCTGACTTTCTGTATTCCATGAATTTCAGAACCACGATCCATGCATCCCCCATCTTCTCACAACAGAGTCGTGCAACAAAGAACAACTATAAGCATTCTTACATATGTAATCCATGCTGAAATGGGTAAACATAAAACTTGCCACTGAAACTTAACCACAAAATCTCCCCCAAACACGGGCCAAAGCATCTTTATACTGCCAATATACACACTCAGGGAAAAGTCAAAGTAGGAAAAGTAAATAAAGCACCACATTGGCCTTAAAAAACAAAATCATGCAAGAACAAAACCCTTGACAAAGAGCAAGTACCAAGAATAATGTCTAAGCACTTGGTACAAGAGAAAGATCTTTGACGACATTTGCTAGGATTACATTCAGCCTAGAACCCAACATCAGGAAAATGCAGACTAGACAAGTATAAACTAAGACGAGGCAAGAACCCAACATCAGGATGAAGTTTTTACTCTGGAAGTTGAAAGCTCCATACCACCAAAGACCAAACCTTCCTGTAATTCATACTTTACACCCGTAATGTTGTAAGAATGGTAATGTACAGCCGTTCTATTATTATACATTAGATAATTCATAATTGTTAGACCCCCAACTCCACACAGACAGAAAGAAATGAAATAGGATTTCAGATACATGCAAAGAGACAATTGCTTTGGAGCAAGAATCACAAAACATGGATTAGAACAGAAGTTTGCATGTGTGAGTGATTGTGGTGGGGGGAAAGAGACAGAGAGAGAGAGAGTAGTACAAGTCGTAAAAGCTTCAGTTCCCAGAATATTCCAGACTACAAGCATCCAACCCGTTTGGTAATATTTTCAACAGAAACAATAGTTTAATCTTTTCCCCGCCAAAGCCAAATGAAAAAAGAGGACTGCTCGTACGAAATTTTGCTTTTAAAAAAGTACTAAAACAGCCACAAAATGTGTATTGTAACTAAAAAATCAACTAGAGTTAGATCATCCTCTATAATTAGATGCAACTATTTTATGGAAAAAAATATTATTTATCTTTCAACATTCTTGAAAAGATGGGAACTCAAAAATTATCAGATCGCTCCAAAAATAGCCTTTTAAGGATTATTAAGAATTGATTGGAAGATAATGCATGTTTAAAAGAAAGAGAAACCTATGCTTTGGGGTAAAAAACAGCATAAAGTGCAGGGGAAAGAACCGAAATTCAAACTACATACAGTCGAAAGCCAGAATTCCAGATCACAGAATTTGTAGAAAATACTAAGTGCATAAAATTCTCACACCAGTGAAGAGGAAAAGGAAAAGTACTGCTAACTATAATAGCCGATCATAAAAAGAAACTACTATGTTCCACAATTGCAGCTCGATCGCTCGCACGCATGAATATAAACATACCTTATTACCAACCCAGAAAAAAATACTACCACTCACATTTGTCAGTATTCTAGGCACACGTAATACACAATTGCAAATTCATTATTCCATAGCTTCCACTCAGCCAATATCCTCAGACAACTTGCATGATCTAACCAATAATTTTATATAATATGGTTCATTAGTATGTCTTCAGAGAGATCAGGGTAAAAATCTCTATAAACTTTTTAGAGATGTAAGTCTTTCAAACATAGAAAATTGAGTTTCCATCAGTTTTCTATGCATGCTAAAGAATAATTAGCTTATTGACTAAAAGCAGAGGGCAAGCTTCAACAAAGAACATTTTACTACAACAATAATGAAACCCATTTGTCTGAATAATGTTAATCTACATGGCTAGTATATGAATCAATTGTATATATTTGAAATGTATCTTGAGACAACTCAAATTACAAAACCAAAAATACTTTTCAGACAAAAATTATTGGTGACATGAATTAAAAAATTTAGCTCAAAGAAACTGCAAACCAATCATGAATATAAACTTAATCTTGTAGCATAAGTATAATATAGAATGTTTTACAAGAAAGTAAAAACAGATACTGCACGGTGAATGATACCATCATGATGCTGTGGCCTCAAAGCGTTTCAAGGCTTCACAATTTGGTGTTTCTCGTCTGTAGCCCCAGTGAAGTTGTTGCATCTCAAGTCTGCAATTATGCGCAAGGATCAGATTCTATAATACTCACCCTCAACCTGTCTTTCCAGTGCCATCCGCTCTTGACTACTTGGAGGATACTCTTGCTCAAAATTCCCAGACTTCACATAATAATTCACCCCCTTTTGTGTAGTCAACCGATAATCATAAGGATAAGAGCTTGAAAGTGAATAAATTGGCTGCTGTGACGGCAAGAAATTCAACAGCAATATCAAAATAACCGGCAGTAACTGAAGTAAAGTCCTCAACAGTCCATTCGACCCACGATCACCACCCATTCTCACCTCCACTCCTGGCCCAAAACTAAACCCACCAAACTGAGTTCTGGTAGCTGGATGCATTCCTCCAAAGAAGAAATTCCTAAATATCTCATCAGCATCAATATCTCCATCACAATAAAACCCATTAAAACCTTGCATTCCACCACGCCTATCAGCGCGAGTATCATAAACAGGCTCATCAGACCCCACAAGATCATACTTTTTCCTACTTTCTTCGTTACTCAAACACTGAAAAGCAAACTTCGAAACCATCTTAAACACCTCCTCTGCACCTGGAGCCTTATTTTTATCAGGATGAACCTTCAAAGATAACTTCCTATACGCCTTCTTCACATCCTCAACACTACAACTCTTTTCCAATCCCAATATCTCATAATAGTCCTTTTTGCCTTTAATTTCCCTCACAATCGTAACCTGTTCCTCCGTATATGCTGATCCTGATGCCGATGCCGACGAAGAAGCCGAGGACCCATTTACGGAAACCCTACGGCGGGGTCCACTATCTTGTTGCTTGGATGAATTTGATGGGTTGTCATCGGCGTTGGAGGAAGGGTTTTCGGATCCTGAACCACTGAGATCTGATAAAAAATCGTCGATATCAATCGAAGGGTCTAAACGACGGGCTTTCTTGAGAAATTTGAGGGCCCGGTTTTTATCGCCTGATTCAATTGAATCCTTGGCGATTTTCAAACATTTCAAAGCATCATCTTTGTTTCCATCCATGTCAATTATCAGATCAAATCTGATATCTCAAAGTAAACAAAATTTGCCGAGAAAAAAAAACTACTATATGCTAACGTGGGAACTAAATTGAATACTAATATATGATATACGTGAGTAGAGATAAAAACCCGTTTATTGGATCGGACTTTGAGGGTTTCACCGATGAGGGATTTAGGGATCGATCGAATTTCTAGGGTTTGGGGAGTAAATCGTGGATTTTGTAGAGCAAATTTGAAAACCCCAAATTGGAATGGGTAGTTCGGGGAAAATGAAGAGAAGGGGATGAATTCAAGGAAAGATTTTGCATTTTGATCCCTGAGTTTAGGGTCAAATACTACTTTGGCCACTGAGTTTCACCAAAAACATTGTTGGAGTACTACCTATTTAATCCATTGTGTCATGTTTGGTGAGCGCGTAAAATGACGTGAGTATTAATGATGGAATTTTGTCAAAAAAAAAAAAAAAAAAAGGGTTTGGATAAATATTATTTTCATTTTCACCATTCGTTCTAAGAAATCATGTTTGTTGTTCATGCAAGTTGCAACATATGATAGGAAATTCTAATTGTGTATGTATATCCATGTTGTTATATTAGTAATATATTTCATATTAAATTATTTTTATTAATAGTTTAGTGGTGTATTGATTGAACAAGTTAATCGTTTAATTTAAATTAAGAAAAAGTACATTTTAAATATGATAATATTATATTATGTATTATTCAAGTTGAGAAATAGAAAAAAATATTGAAAGCATCCAATTTTCTTCTAAAAATTTTCCAAGAGATGTCCTCTGGAAAATATTTTAAAAAATGGAGAAAATATTTGAATTAATATTTTATAACATTATATTTCACCGATAAAAAGTAAAAAAAAAAAAAAAAAAACTATTGCAACAATGAAAGAATTCTCTAAGCCATTCATTTTCTAATTTTTCTTTTCTGAACTTCCAAAACAATGAGAGCAAGTTTCTATTCTTTTCTTGAGAGGCATAAATTAATTTTCTTAGTCATAAACTGGGTACAAGATAGGGGAGAAAAGATATTATCCTTTGGGTCTAAACTGCCATCTTGCTAATACTCATTCCTTAACAAGTATGGTATAATAAAATAAATTCTAGTGATGCCCTAAACCCTCCAACCTATTGTCGAGGGCAACTTAAATCATTCACACAAGCTCTGCTTGGCAGCAGCCAAGACAAACAACTGGAACAACCTTTGAAAAAGCTTCCGGTATCGTTTATGAAGATATCATAATGAACGAAGTAAGAAACCCAATCATCATTGATCAACATTATAATTCAAAGAAAATAACTAAGAACAATTAGTTACGCGCAATTTCTTAGAAGATAAATGTGAGTATGGAAGTCAGTAAATTTAATTTTGTACCTCATAGTCGCCAACATGATACAAAAGGCAGTATAATTATCCTCTATGTGCTTACGATAAGTATTCTGAACTAACTTAAAACTATTAAGCTCAAAAAATTAATTTATCTCATAAATTAACCCGTAAATATCACATTCTTATCAAAATCAATTTAATATCCAAATGTGAACTAAATACAGCCTCTCTGTTCTCTCCTCCCATAAACCCTTGCTGACTCGTGTCCTTCGACCCTCAGCGCAATTTCTCCTCATCTCCTCCCTCCAGGTTTTACTTTCTCCTTTTGGCATCGAAGTTTCAAGGTTTTTTTTTTAACTTTCTAGATTCTATTTTGTGCTTGTTATTTTACTTACGCGAAAGTTCGGTATGGCAATTTAATTAGTTATATTTTTTGTTTTGGTGTGTTTTATTGATGATTCTCAAGCAAGCAAATGCAGAATTTTTGTGAGTTAAAATGTAAAGAAAGCGATACAATTTGCGTTGAAATCGATGAATATTATAGGAATTCTGCGCTATTTTGGACAGATTTTAGTTCTTGTGATTTTGTGATAGAGGAACTTACTGGGTTTTTTTTTTTTGGGGGCGGGGGGGAGGTTCAAATTCGTAGTGTGGAGGAGCTAGTGAAGGAAACTCTAGAACAGGGGACAAATTAGTTCAAGCTGTTGCAGATGCCATTTTTAACTTGCCTTCCACAGAAGACCCAGATAGTCCAATTGTCGCTTTGCCTCCTCTGACAACCAAATTGCCTCAAGAGCAGCCTGTACTCTTTTCTGTTTTGTGTTATAATCTGAGCATTACCACTTTTCTTTTTAATCATCCACCTTGTGCACCTGCATGAACAAATAAATCTCACTTAATTCTTGTTCTCTACATTTCTAACTGTACATTTTTTGTGCATGTTATGGTTCATCTGAATATATGTTTGTAACTATTTATTTCACGTTTGGTTGGTTGACATATAATTGGACACCTAACACTCTTTTTTCTTTGTACTCAGCTGCCCAAACCACAGCCTCTGACAAGATGGGAATTGTTTGCCAAAAAGAAAGGTCTGTTGGTGATGTCTTAATTGTCTTTAGGCCAAAATGCTCATGTTAGAAGTGGGTCTATTGATACTTTTAATAGGTGCTTTAAGAACATGACAAAGTCTGGCACATTAATGCCTATTATCTTACTTGATTATCAAGTGCAGGCATTCAAAAACACAAAAAAGACAAAGTCGTATATGATGAACAAACAGGAACTTGGAAGCGACGTCATGGTTATGATCATGTCAATGATGACAAAGATGTACCAATCATCGAGGCTGAGATGAATGATGGTAATAGCTGATTTTTTCATCTTCGTCTCCCATTCAGTCATCATTTGTATTACTCTTGTCATTACAGCTGCTTTCATGGTTCAGTCACATTTATTTGCCATACATAAATACATGGTTCATATTTTGGAACTGAATTTCATTACACATTTGAACGCTTATTTGGAGGATTAGCTAAATTCACAGCATGATATACATATTCTTTTCCACACTGTTAATGGTATGGAAAAGCAAAGTTGGTTGTGAATTTAGCCACTCTTGTATATAAGTGCACACACCCACCCATGACACACACAAATACACATTTCATATAGTTTACAGTTTTTACACCTACCTTTCCTCAATCCACAGCTTATGAATACTAAGTGTTATCCTGTTATTTAGCCCTCCCCTTATTTTGATTGTTGATTGAATCTGTTTTGCAAGAACGAACTGTGAAAAAACAAATTGGAAGTTCAGATATGATAACATCAAAACACTACTAAGGGGAGTGAATTCATTTGTTATGGTTTATGCTGCACTTCCCTTCACTTTAAAATAGTGTAGCAGATAAACTGTCAAGAACAAAGATAAAGTGTGGAAATACTACCATCAAATTGACAATATGGTTCAATACTTTTTTGAAGGAACATTTAGTTACCTTCAAAAGTGGTTCAACAAAGCCACAGATTGACTTTCTCCTCACAAGAAAGAGAGATAGAAGGGTTTGTAGAGATTGTAAAATCATACTTGGAGAAAGTTTAACCTCACAACATAGGCTTTTGGTGGTTGACTTGAGGCTTAAACATCACATTAGGTGAAGGAACCTACCTAGATCACCTAGAATTAAGTGGAGGAATTTAAAGAAGGAAAAAGAAGAAATTTTTAGGAATAATAGAGTTGTTAGGGCAAAGTATTTGGGACTTAAAAGGGGAATCTGACACTTTATGGAATGACATGGCAACTAAAGTGAGAACAGTGGGTAAGAAGATACTTGGAGAGTCAAGAGGTTATGCCCCCATGAACAAGGAATCTTGGTGGTGGGATGAAGGTGTACAAGATAAAATCAAAATTAAGAGGGTTAACTATAAGACTCTATATAGTTGTAGAAGTGACGAAAATATTGAGAAATATAAACTTGCTAAAAAAGAGCCAAAAATTAGAATCTAAGGAGGGGAACGAGATATTTATAAAATTGGTAAAGCAAAAGCCCATAGGATTAAGGACTTAACCCAAGTCAAGTGCATCAAGGATGAAAATAATAAGGTGCTAGTAAGAGATGAGGAAATTAAGGAAAGGTGGGAGAGATACTTCCATCAACTATTCAATGAAGGTAATGGAGACGATATCATTTTAGGAGAGTTAGATAAGTCTGAGAAGTATAGAAACGCAATGTATTAACTCGAAGGATTCAGGAATTAGATGTGGAGAAGGCTTTGAAGAAGATGAAAAAAGGAAAAACAGTTGGCCCTGATGATATTCCAATTGAGGTATGGAAATGCTTAGGACAGAAGAGCATAAGTTGGCTTACTAATCTATCCCACCATACATCTCTTAAGAATACATATCGAAAGATACCGTGATAAGGAAAAGGATTTACGTATGATTTTTTATTGATCTTGAAAAGACATACATTAAAGTCACTAGAGAAGTTATGTGGAGAATTTTAGAAAAAAGAAGAGTTAGAGTAACATATATAGAATCAATAAAAGATATGTATAGGGATGTGGTTACAAGTGTGAGAACACCAGAAGGGTTGACACAAGAGTTCCCTATTATACCAAGGTTCAGCTCTAAATCTTTATCTATTTGCATTGGTTATAGATGAATGTATAAGGCATATACAAGAGGAAATACCATGGTGTATGTTATTTGCAGATGACATTGTTTTAGTAAATGAAACAATGGAAAATGAGGTTAATGCTAAATTTGAGGTATGGAGAAAGACACTTGAGGCAAAAAGGTTTAAAATTAGTAGATCAAAAACAGAATACATGAAATTTAAGTTTAGCAAGAATGCACGTGGGAATAGAATAAGGGTTAGTATCGGAGTTCAAGAGATACTCATAAGTGACATTTTAAATATTTAGGATCAGTTCTTCAGAGTGATGGTGGGATAGATCAAGATGCTACACATCGGATACAAATGGGTTAGACTAAATGGAGAATGATATCGAGAATATTGTGCGACCGCAAAATTCCTTTACGATTTAAGGGTAAATTTTATAGATGACAATTAGGCGAACGATACTTTATGGGTCTGAATGTTGAGCAGTGAATTATACACATGAACAAAAGATGAGAGTAGCAGAAATGCAAATGTTAAGATGGATGTGTGGGTACACTAAGATGGACAAGATACGTAATGAGTATATTCGTGCGAAGATTGGAGTAGCACCTATTGATCAGAAGAAAGTTAGCTGAAAGAAACACGCTTAAGGTAGTTAGGTCATGTGTTAAGACACAGTAGAAGCACCTGTTAGGCGAGTAGATTTTAGAGAGGAGTCAACATAAGAGCGGTAGGAGAAGACCGAAAAAGACATTGTGGGTAACTTGTAAGAAAGACATAGCCTATATAGGAATTGAGAAGGATATGGTCCATGACAGAGTGCAATGGCGTAGTAGGATTCATGCAGCCGACCCTACTTAGTAGGAATAAAGCTTGGTTTGTTGTTGTTGTAATTCTTTTTTAACATGAAAGTAGAAAGTAACCTTTTCTTTCGGTCTTCTTCTTAATTCCTTTTGATTGGTGTATAGGTTTAATGAGTTTGAAGATGAAATAGAAAGTAACCTTTTATTTCGGTTTCATATGCATTTGTTGTTGAGTATTTTAAGTTTACATCGTTGTACTACAGCATGTTTGTAACAATCCAGCTTGATTATGGTCAGAGCCAGGAGAAGTTCCTTTTTCCAAAAGGCGAGATGTTAGAGAAGAAAAGAAGAGTGGATAAACAAGAGAAAAATTGCTTGCATAACTTGAAACAAGCTGCTAAAGCTGGTGCCTTGCCAAGGTTGGCCCCCCTTCCCCATCTTCGGGTCATTGTACAAATTATTTTAATCATATCATGCATGTTACTTGTCCCCAATTAATTGGAATGAAACTTGATGCTGCCATCCCATTCATTATGTATGCTTGCATTTTCCCTTGTGTGCTTGTATGCTTGCATCATTTGTTTATGCATATTTTGGCCATGCTGCAGTTTATTAGTAAGCATGCCATCGAATCTAAGTGAAATTCATTCTTCACAGCCATGTTCAGCTTATTGCAACTGCACTACCTGTAACAGGGAGTCAAGATTTTCCAAGGATGAACTACAGAATGTCGCTGGTATGGCAGCAACTGCAACAACCAGCGGTGGGAAGTTTGACAATAAGTTACACGGAGAAAAACCTCCTAAACATGAAAAGAAGTATTGCAAGGTTTGGTAATGCTGAACAGATCAAAGTAATTTAGTTAAATCTTTCATAACAGTCCAGAACCAACTAATGTCTTTGCACAAATGCAATTGTTCCTGCTCTTCATTCAGTTCCTACCTTGAGATGAAATCTGATGCTTTTGGTCTGAACTTGGTGTTGTCTGTGATATAGGCTGTGACCATGTATAATGTTAGGGAGGAGAGGAAACGTAGGAATCAAAAGGGGAAGTCATTCTCAAACTCGAACAAATTGAAGCCAAACAAGAAATCTTTCAAGAAAACACCGAAAAAGGGTTCTTCAGATAAAAGGAAATCAAAATGACATTAGAATTATGAAATTCTTTTCAGTTTTGTATTAGTTGGTCTTATTTCCCACATCCCGTCTCCCCCCACCGCTTGGCACAGCTGTAGAGAATATTATGGCTAACCTCGACTTAGATTGGGTTTTTTGATAGAAAAACGATGCAACTGTTACTGCTGCGTAGAGAAAATTTATTAAAGTTTACATCCTGCCATAGAGCTTAGATTTTTTGGTTTGTTCTGCGAAGGATAATCCTTCCTTATTACTCGCTTCGAGATATACAGAGTTCAGTGTGCGCCAAAAATTTGTCAACTGGAAGAGTGGTTTTTCTTTTCTTCTCGTGATAGGATGGGCAGGATAGTTGATAATTGCACCATCTGGGTTTGTCTAAATAACAAGCCTTCACGAGCTAATTCTATCACATAAATGATGTGTAATGTGTGGTCGTCTTGGAAGGGCAATGACCAATGAGTTCTAGCTTCTTCTTGGAGTGGTCCAAAAAGTCTCTAAAAAGATCAATTTTATCCAATTTCTATGGCAAAGAATCTGAGGGCTAACTTGGTTAAGGAAGGGGTCCAAAGGAAAGAATAAAAAGATTCCATTAAATTTTTTTTTTTCCGAAATGGTAACTTAATTTCATATAACTTGTAAAATTACAATAATAATTACAAAACAGGGCGAATGCCTTTATATCAGCCTGTGCAAGTTAGAGGAAAGTTTAACTCCCACTTGATAGCATCAACAAGGTTCACTACAAATTTAGCAAAACAATGACTAAAATTGTTTCCTAATCTATTAACAGGAGAAAACGAGCAAAGTTCAAATTGAGAACTTAATTCCAAAATATCTTCCAAAATGATAACCATCAGTCCTTCATCCGCAATACCTTGCTGCAGCATATTAGTCACCAATTTGCAGTCTGATTGGATCGAAATCCTGTTCCATTTCTCTTCCTTCGCAACTACAAGGGCTTGTCTGATTGCCATGGCTTCTTCCACAGCTGGGTTACCCGTCAGATCCTCAGGCCACGCCCAAACCTTTATCACCTTACCTGTCCAATCTCTAACTACAGCACCCCCCACCCAGCTTTTCTCATCAGGGCATTAATAGCAGCATCTGTATTGATTAAAAGGACTCCTTGATCTGGTGGCATCCACACATTGCTGCCCTTTTTTTCCTCAATTTTAGCTCTCCTCCCCAAAAATCTGTTCTGTACAGCAGAGTTGAATNCACCTGTCATTCCTCAATTGCTGCATTCACCTGTACAAAAAAAAAAATTGTTTTTTCATCACTAAAAACCTTCCATTTCTGGCTTTTCAAATTTGGCAGAGAATATTCACAGTCAACCCAATATGTTCCAAACCCTTTCTTCTATCTTCTACTTCAAGCAAACCCTCCCACCACCTCCAAAAATGGTTTCTTAAGTTCTCCAGTCCTGTCCACTGGATAGGAGCCATTTTTCATATTAAAGAACATTTATTTCCATCTCAAAATCAATTGGTGATGAATAGTGTGGCTTAGGAATTTATTAACTAGTTCAAAATTTTTAGACTAACTGACGTGAGACACTTATGCCTTGACATTCCATGTTAGCTTAGCCTCTTTGCAAAAGAAAAAACAATGTTCTATTGTTTCCATCCCTTCACCACAACACTTACACATAAGGTCTCCCTTACCTATCCTTTTAAAAAGTGTAAACATTTCTAGATAAAGTGTTTGAGTTTATGCTTAATATAAGCATCATGCATGAGACCCCAGAGTTTCTTCCAGATTGCTTATTGCCCCCTGTAATGCTAGCTTCCCTTCCTGAGGTGTTTTTAGGTCTTTGTTCCTCTCTTACCAAAAAGGTTCCATTAATTGACTATACAAATTTACAAAAGAAGCAATAACACCATAGGCAAGAGAAAGCAGTGTCCACGTCCAAGTTAGTTGAATCACAGGGTTAGTTTATGAAAATCACGTTTCACAAATATTGGTAGGTGAATTTAGACATTGTGGGCAAATAACACTAAGTCACACACAATGTCACGTATAACTAATTTCAGTTAAGTCTCGTACTTGTTAGGTTTTACACATTGAGTCTCTATATTTTTAGTCAAGAATAGTACTAGATTGAGAAATTTGTAGAAGCAATTAACTTTAGTATGCATAACATTGACACAGAGAAATTCTAGATGCAACACATCACCCCTTTAAACCCTTCTAAGCGCTCTAGATATTGAGACAAAAATTATTGCAACTATTAACGAATTCTCTCTATGTGTAATTGATTCAAGAACGTAGTTGATTATGAAATATGAATAAAAACTTTTCATGAAATATGAGTGTTTTCATGGATTATAAACACATTTTTTTTTTTTTGGCAATATAAATGTGGTAGTACATAATTAGTTAAATTGTATAATTTAATTATTTGAGTTATGTGAAATTTATAAAAAATAAGAATTTTAATATTTCCAAGAGATTGTAACACTTCTTTCTTTTTTTTCTTTTTTTTAGAAAAAAACGTAATTACACAGTTGAAATTTAAAATCCAAATATATAATTTCTCTAGGAAAATATAATTACATGAAAAATATTTAAATATAAAAATAGCACACAATTTAGATACCAAAAATGGTCAATTATATTTTTATTTTATTTGCATAGCGATTTTATCAAAATGAATATTAATTTTTTTAAAAAAACATATATAGTGTTATAAAATAGTAAACTAATTTATCTAATATGTATTTGAATGAAAAATAATACGTAAATTTTTAATTTTTTTTTTATGCTTAGTAAAAAAATTTAAACTTTTTCATACCCATAAAAATATAAATAACATGAACAAAAACAAAAACATAAAAATAAAAATTTGTTATATTTTCTTAAAAGAATCAGGGATATTTAAGTGAATTTAATTTTAAAAAATTTTCATTCTTACTTCTAAAACTGGTTATACCAAATATTAATAAAATAATACTCATTTCATTCTGTTTTGAGTCATTAGACATGTGATAGGAATAAGTTTTCTTGCCTATTTCGAGTGAAAACACATCCTACTTGGAATGACATTTCTATTCCATTTCTGCGTGCCAAACGTAACGTGGGGCTAGGACTGTTAATGGAGCTAGGCTAGCCCGAGCTCGGCTAGCCCGAGCTCATCTCGTCCGACTCAAAAACTTATATTAGGGAAAATAGCCGAAATAGTCCCTCAACTTTTTTACTTTAGCCAAAATAGTACTTCAACTTATTTTTTAGCCAAAATAGTCCTTCAACTTTTATTTTTTTAGCCATACAGACGGTCATTTTATGGTGGAGGCACCACAAAAATCTTTCTCTTTTTTTGATAAATTCCACATACATCCCTTGAAATTTACTTATTTTTCACATAACCCCCATATAGTTTAAAATGGAAAAAATAAGAAAGAAATTAATTTGAAGGGGTGAAAAAGGAAAAAAAAAACGTCAAAACAATTTTTTTAAAAAAATTAAACATTTATTTTTTACAAAAAAAAAAAAATTAAAATCCTAACCCTTCTGTCTTCCCTTCTCCCAACTGAAATTATCACCCATCCAACTCCAGAACCACCTCTTCAGCCACCCAAACGTCTCCTCCTACCCACCAGACACCAATTGTCACCCATTAGCCCTACCGTCAGATGCCCTAAGTCAATCACTATCTTTTTTGTAAAAAGTTAGCCATAAAGTTTTGTAAAATTTTAAATTAGGCTAATGTAGAAAACAACTAACCATAGGGGTTGTATGTGAAATTTATCAAAAAAAGAAAGAGGTTTTTGTGGTGGCTCCACCACAATTAAAGGATTATCTTAGCTAAAAAAAGGCTGATGAACTAATTCGGCCATTTTCCCCTTATATTAAATTGATCTAGCCTGAGTTTGGGGCTAAATATTATGTTTGATTAAATTGTGAGTTGAACTTGGGCTTTATTAGGCTTGGCCTGATTAAAGCCTAGTCCGAATATATATATATATATATATATATATATATAGGATAAAATACTAATTTCATCATAAATTAAATAATACTACTTAATTTTATGTGAGTAATGGTTAATAATTCTAGTATTTTATTAACTTAACTAAACTCGGATAATTAGAAGTAATAATCTAACAACATTAGTCAATTTAATTGAAATGTTGTGCCTCAATGATATAGTTAATAGTTGTTTATTGACATAAGTAGTATATGTTATTCCATATTGTGTTAATCGGGTGTAAAAAATAAAATTTTAACAAAAAAACTATAAAATTTTTTATTAGATAGTGTGAATTTAGGCCAACCCGATTAAAATTCGAAATCAAAATAACTCTGTAAACCGAATATGAGTTTCATATTTATGAGTTTGAATCGATCCAATTAAGATTCAAAATTTAAATAAATTTCTGAGTCGAAATTAGATTTTACAAAAGCCAATTCACCGTCCTACTTAAGGCTGTCAGTTTATTAAGAGAGTCCATGAAAACATACGACTGCTTTGTTCGAATTTATTAACAGGGGAACAAGAATGGAAGGAAATTTTTTACATGTATTTCACATCACTTTGAAAAAATTTATTTTTAATAAATTAAAGTAATGTGAATAAATATAAATCAAGAGATTTATCCTACTCATTGTGAATCGAATCATGAAACAATTTTCCAGAAAAGTGGAAAAGGTAGGAGAATTTATTCTCCATTTCTTACTTTTGAAAAAAAAAATATGATGGAATCCGACCTTTTGGCTTTTAAAACAAAACGCTAACGCTAGAGCCTAGATCTGCTTTTTATGAACAATAACGGCGTCGTTTGGACTTGGACAGTGGATCTATGGACGCCTGGCCATGAACCTTAAATTTAACCTAACCTCACCTCAATTCATTACTACACCTCTTTTCTCTCCCTTCAGTCCAAATTCTCTGAGTCTAATTAAGTCTAAGAATCATCAATTATTATACGAAAATGCCAACGCCGTGGAACGAGTCAACTCGTACACCTACTGCCACCCAACCCACACACTTTCCACCCCACTCAAGCGATCAACCCAATATTACCCTCCCTCGCTCCCCTCGATCCGGTCATCGCCGAGGACGCGGTCGCGGTCGCGGTCGCGGCGGTAGAGCTCCAAACCCACCACCTTATATTTGGATTCAAAACTTGTGTAATTATACACATGAAAGAAAACCCATATCCATTGCCAAGCCCGAAATGTCCATATTTTCGGAGATAGATAATGACCCTTCTGACGTAAATATCAATGCGTACGACGAGACTCCGGTGGAGACAAGTGGGTTCGACGTGCCTTCTCCGGTGACGTCATTTTCTGAGATTGATTTCTCCCACCTCGGCGTTGAGCAAAAATATTAAGAGATGTAATTTCGTGAAGCCGACGCCGATACAGCGTTACATCTATTGTGTATAAGAGGCGATGGCCGGAAGAGACCTCATGGCTTGTGCTCAGACTGGGTCCGGTAAAACGGCGGCGTATTGCTTTCCTATTATCAGTAGGATATTGAGGAGGGATCATAAGAAAAACCCCGCGGGAATAGTAACTGAGGCTGGATGCTTGAGTTTGAAGATAGCTTGTCCCCTGGCCCTCATACTAGCTCCTACCAGAGAGTTGTCTTGTCAGGTGTTGGCCCTTTTTTCACTAAAGGATTTTCTTTTTTCTTTTTTTTTTTCTTGGCTACTTTTTTTTATGTGAATGGATTTTGTGTTAGATACATGAGGAAGCTAAGAAGTTCTCAAACAACACAGGGTTGAAGGTTGTGGTGGTGTATGGAGGGGCACCCATATAATCAGCAGGTTTTTTTTTTTTTTAATTTATAAAGTAGTAGATTAGTGATCTTCATTTTAAGCTGTTTGATCCAAAATTAATGAAAAAGAGGGTCGTCACTAGTTTCGAAAATGATAATACTGCACCATGTGGCACAAGATTTAAAGTTGTTATTCATAATTACTTATCAAAGTCATTCAGTAATTTCATTTGACAAGATTTTATGAAATTATGATCGTCGATTTTAGATCTCGACAATATAGTGACACATTTTTTTTATTTTTATTTAGAGAGGATTGTCACTTATTTCAAAAATGATAATAGTGTACTATGTGACAAAGGATTTAAAGTTGCTATGAGCCCTGAATTAAAGGAAAATTATTTACAAAATTACAAATTGATAATCATTTGTCAAAGTCATCCCACGTGGTAACGTCTTATCAAATCACAAATCACAATTTCCTGATTTTAGATCTCGGCTGTATTTTTCTTTCTTTTTCGGATTTAGTGACACATTAGTGATTTTTATTTGTCATTTTGAATAGATGTACTCTGAATTAAACATGCATGTTTATGTATATAACAATTTTCAATTTTTTTAATATTACCATAAGTTTCCAGGTTGATTATTTATGTTTCCTCTTACTGCTGCTTGATTATGAGATGTACAAAAATATCCAAGGATACACAAATATAGGCGGAGTGTTTAACCAAATAGTTGGGAATTGGTATGGAATTGATAGCTTGATGAGTATGAAGCGATTCATTTCAGAGCCCATCTTTACCCGGATGCTTGAACTTGATTCACTGTATGTCCTGGTACCCGTTCCATGTTTATGATCTCTCAGCAATGAAGGTGATACTGTATTGTTGGTTATGTGATCTGCACCAGTTAAATCTGTCCCATTATTAACCAATATACGTTATTTTACTTGCTTTTAATTTCCCTGTTGCTGGTTTCTTGGAGTATCTGTGACTTTTTATTCATTTAGTGCTTTTATTATTGATTATGACATCTGTAATGTAAAATTACAGTTCCGCAATTTGAAAAAAGGTGTTGACATCTTAGTTGCCACTCCTGGACGCCTAGTTGATATGATTGAAAGAGCAATTATTCACTGTCTAAGGAATGTTAAGTATTTGACTCTGGATGAGGCTGACCGGATGTTGGATATGGGATTTGAGCCTCAAGTTCGGAAGATTGTTCAGCAAATGGAAATGCCTCCTGCAGGTGTCAGGCAAACTATGCTTTTCAGTGCGACATTCCCTATTGAAATACAAGTCAGCTTTTTCAGTCCATTTATAATTTCTTTTCTTCAGTTCAATCCCTTGATGCATTAGCTTGGATATCCCCATAATCTGTCAAATGTACTGTTGCAGAAGCTTGCATCGGATTTTCTTTCAAACTACATATTTATTGCCGCAGGGAAGGTTGGATCCAGTACTGATCTCATAGCTCAAAAAGTTGATTATGTCCGTGATAATGACAAGAAAAGTCATTTGTTGAACCTTCTAAGAGCCCAAGGAGCAAATGGGTCTCAGGGAAAGGTAAAGCTGATGATATTGCAGTTTAACAGGACAATTGCATTGATGTATATCAAACCCACCATGCAAGTGTGCATTCATTTTTCCTTGATCATGTCTTTGTTCACACCATTTAAGTTCCTTGCACATATACTGTCATGGATACCAAGAATTTCCAGCTAAAGATCTGTGTTCTCTTTTCTGTTGCAGCGTGCTTTGACTTTGGTTTTTGTGGAGACAAAGAGAGGAGCTGATGCCTTGCAACACTGGTTATCAGTGAAAGGTTTTCAATCAAGTGCCATACATGGTGACAAAGTACAAATGGTTAGTCAAATTAGTTTATTCCTGATGTTCAGTTCAGTATTTTATTCATGTTGAATGTGAAGTGCCGAATGCAATGTAAATGCACTCTGTTGGTCGTAAGTTGGGGTTGTTGTTAATTTGGTTTCAAGAACTTATTTTCGTTATTCTTGTCAAACATGGTAATGTTTTTGTTGAAGAAAGAGGGAAGAGATCTTTGCATTATTGGCCATGTTTTGGTTACATTTGTTCGTCAAGTTTTGACTTGCAAATACGCATTTTCACGCTGGCTTGATTTAGTAATGTTTTTACTGCCATTTTTTTTTTTTTTTAAACTACAAGAAGCTTTTAAGCACTGAAGGAGCTCATTAATTTGTTTGTTGTGAACTTTATGTCTGATGTTTTATCTGCATTCTTATATATCAATCTATTGGTACTTGTATATTCAGTGGATGATTGGGTGGGATAGAGAAATTTGCTGATTACTTTATTGTCTTCTTTTCCTCGTGAATTTGATGGATCCATGTTTTTTTTATTTTTTTTTAAAGATTCTAAAACTTGCTCTTGTTTATCGGATGTAATTGAAGGAGAGAGAACAAGCATTGAGATCTTTTAGAAGTGGACTTACTCCCATTCTGGTAGCAACAGATGTTGCAGCACGGGGCTTGGACATTCCACATGTTGCCCATGTCATAAATTTCGACTTGCCAAGGGACATAGATGGCTATGTTCACAGGATAGGTCGGACTGGGCGTGCTGGTAAATCTGGGCTTGCAACAGCATGTGTATTTTCAGCGATAAGAACGCACCCCTTGCAAAGGCTCTTGTTGATTCAATGCAGGAAGCAAAACAAGTAGTCCCTTCCTGGCTTAATCAATATGCCGAGACATCTCACGCCTATGGCAGTGGTGGTGCTAAATCAAGCCGCTTTGGCGGCCATGATTACCGAAGGGGTGCCGACAATGAAAACTATGACTTCTCAAACCAGTTTGCAGATTCAACTGTTTCAGAAACTTATGATGCACCTTCTGGTCCACTTTCATGTCACAACTCTCATGCTGATTATCCTACTTCTTCCCGAGCAGATTCCTTTCGTGATGGTTTCTATGGTCACGTGTCTGATTACGATTCTATTGTTCCCACTGGCTGGGATTGATTTATGCAATGTGATTTTGTTTACAGCCCCTTAGTTCTTGACAGAAAATTATATACTCACTACAGAAAATTATATACTCCCTCCGTGCTATTTTATTTGGTATTGTCAAATTTACATATAGTTTTAAAAAAACAGTACTTGGTGCTTGATCCATTGATAAGACCTTTTTTTCTATAATTATACTTCAATTACGATACAAAATTTGTTAGTTGATTTTGGTGTTTTAAAATTTTGAAATGATTTGTGAGAGTAATTACTGGTGAAACATGAATTTAATACTATATCTTTAAGACTTGTATGAAGTGTAAAATAGGTGGAAATGATTTTTAAAAATTTGTCATTTTAAAGAATGACAAATAATTTGAGATAAATTAAAATAGAAAGAATGATATGGAAAATAGGATAGAAGGAGCTTATAAGGTAGTTTTGATTGCTGTAAGCTTTACTAGAAGACTGATGGTGGTATTAGATACATCTAACAGATATTTAGTTGGGCTGATTTGGTACTAATAGGCATGCACAGATCTTTGTGTTTCTGACTGTTAAGCCCTCATTTCAGGTTGGAGAAGATGCCATTGAATATATGAGTGCCGTAGTGAGCATATATTTGGAATTTTGGAGCACGAAATTATGACAGTATGTGTAATTATCAGCGGGCAGTCTGTTCTGTTTGCTGCTGCATGTTTTACTTGGGTGCTTATAGTTTTCCTCCATGATTTTTTATTGTTCTAATTCTTTGTCTTAATGTGATTGCTAAAGTAAAATGGCCTAGTTATTATCATAAGCAAAATACTTCGTAAAGGAGTCGGTCTCATTATTTGCGCTAATTTCTATCTCAAACATTTTATCATCTTTATATGAGACTGAAACATTGGTTAAAAGAGTAATAACTAGGTTTTGAATAATCTTACGAGAGGATCTTTTATTCGACTTCTTCTGTGTCAATCTCTTATCCAATCTAAGTTAGTGACTAACATTAAAAAAAATGGGACATAAATTGAGATGGAAGCGAATTGATGATCTAAAAAAACTATATTGATGATTTGAAAAAACTACATTGATAATCTTTCGTCTCACTTTTTGTTTCAATTTTACGTCTCAGTGTGTAGTATGTTCTGACTTACATACTCTATTACGCCATAACCCACGATCAGATATCAAAAACATAAGTTGTGAAATGAAAGATTAATACAAAGTGAAGTTGAAGATCTTGTGCCTAATTTAAAAAATTGGGTTAATTGCAATATGCACCTTTGAACTATTACTCTTTTTTTTTTTTTTTTTGGATACTTTGTTTCCTAAACTATCAATTTTAGCATTTTAGTACATTTTACTATCAATTTTCAACACATAGTACATTTTGCTACAGTGAAATGGTGGGCATAGTTGTTACAATTCTAATGCTATAATTACGATTATATGATTTTACTATCCAAATTTATAAATTCAATTCTTATTCTAGAGATAGCATGGCTATTATATATAAATACTAATTGGATTACTAGAATCTTATGATTTACCTTTAAATTTAATAGGTTAAACTAGTGTTTTGATAATTTTTACTCAAATGTTACATTTCATGAATTTAAACTATCCATATTTTTTTAATCGAAAAACAGTAGTATTAAATTTATGATGATGAAGAATTTTTTATATTTTGAGTATATAATGTTATAAATTTAAGTAAAGAAAATTTATTTTGTGATGAATATTATACCTTCTTAAAAAATTTTATAGTTCCGTTCATAAAACTATTCTCTTATACTTTAAATACTGCTTTAAAAGCTTATGCTATACAACCTTTTAAAACCAAGAAAATGGTTTCTTAAAAAAAAAAATAGTAAAATTTATTTTTTTATATTTATTGTATAAGTTTCCAATAAATATTAATTTTAAAAATAACTAAAAATTATATTTTTACATTTTAGTAAAATGTTACCATCATAGCTACAATTCGATACTGTAATTTTCAAAATTAGCTGACGGTGGGTTTTACTCTTGCACGTTTTTAAGGGCATAAAAGGCATTTAACAGTCCTACACCCTCATCACAACTTTTCCTCTTTTCCTCCCCTCCTCACTCCAGGTTTTACTTTCTCCCTTTAGCCTCTATATTTCAAGCCTTTTTTTTTGGTTTTTTGATTTTTTACTATCTAGATTCTATTGGAGGTACTGTCTGTTCCTATTATACTTGAGATAATATTTTGTGTGTTCTTAACGCGAAAGCTTCGAATGGCAATTTAATTAGTTATATATATTTTTGTGTGTGTGTGTGTGTGTGTTTTATATGATTTCTCAAGCAGCCAAATGCAGAATTTGTGCGAGTTAAATGTAAAGAAAGTGATATAATTTGGGGTGAAATCGATAAATATTATAGGAACTCGGTGCCATTTTAGCATTTTGGGGATTTTAAGTTATTGGGAATTTTTTTTTTTTTTTTCAAAATGCCAAGGGAGGAGCTAGTGAAGAAAACTGTAAAATAGGGAACAAAGTTAAGGAGACGTTTGGTTTGCATTTAGAAATCGAAATCAGAATAGAAATAATAAATTTCAATATTAATATGAATTTATATTATTATTTTTATTTGTTTTGTTTGAACAAGAAATAAGTTTCATTATGTTGATAAATTAATAAATTTGAATCCGTAGGAGATATTTTTTAACACTTATATTCCTATACAGGAATAGATTCCTATGATAATTAATCAAACAACATCTATAAATATTATTAACTGAATTCTCGTTCATTCCTTCCTTCGTATCCGTAAACCAAACACCATGTTAATTCAAGCTGTTGCAGATGCTATTTTTAACTTGCCTTCCACTGAAGACCCAGATGGTCCAATTGTTGCTTTGCCTCGGGAGAAGCCTGTATACTTTTTTACTGCTTTGCTTTTTAATCATACACCTTGTGCACTTGTAGGAACAAATTTATCTTACTTGTTTATTGTTCTCTACATTTCTAGCTGTGCATGTTATGGTTCAGCTGAACACATGTTTGTAACTATTTATTTCACATTTGATTGGGTGACATATAATTGGGCACCTAAAACTCTTTTTTCTTTGTTCTCAGCTACCCAAATCAAAGCATTCAACAAGATGGGAATTGTTTGCCAAAAAGAAAGGTCGGTTAGCGATATCTTAATTGTCTCTAAGGCCAAAAATGCTCATGTTAGATGTGGGTCTATTAGATACTTTTGATCGGTTCTTTAAGAACATGACAAAGGCTGGCATATTAATGCTTATTCTCTGATTTTATTGTCATGTGCAGGTGTTCAAAAACAAAAAATGGACAAAGTTGTATGTGATGAACAAACAGGAACTTGGAAGCGACGCCATGGTTATGACCGTGTCAATGATTACAAAGATGTACCAATCATTGAGTCCAAGATGAATGATGGTAATAGTTGATTTTTTTCATCTTCGTCTCCCATTCAGTCATGATTTGTATTACTTTTGTTGTAACAGCTGCTTTCATGGTTCAGTCACATTTATTTGCCGTACATAAATACATGGTTCATATTCTGGAACTGAATTTTGATACACATTTGCACGCTTATTTGGAGGATTAGCTAAATTCACAGCATGATACGCATATTCTTTTCCAGACTGTTAATGGTATGGAGAGGCAAATTGGATGTGGATTTATCCACTCTAGTATGTAAGTGCATACACCCACCCATCCATTACACACAAAGACACATTCATATGGTTTAAAGTTTTTACACCTACCTTTCCTCAATCCACAGCTTATGAAGACTAAGTGTAGCCTGTTATTAGACCTCCCCTTATTCCGATTGTTGACTGAATCTGTTTTCCAAGAACGAACTGTGAAAAGCACAAACTGGATGTTCAGATGTGATAGCATTGAAACACTGCTAAGGGAGTGAATTAGTTTGTTATGGTGTCCCAGCACTTCCCTTTGTTCAGTTTACTTTGGAATAGTGTAGCAGATAAACTGTCAAGATCAAAGATAAAGTGTGGAAATACTACAATCAAATTGACATTATTGTTCAAAATTGTGTAACTGTAATTGTTCAGAATTATTTTTTCTTAAATTCTTTTTTAACATGAAGTAGAAAGTAACCTTTTATTTCGGTCTTCTTAATTCCTTTTGGTTGGTATCGGTATAGGTTTAATGAATTTGAACACGAAGTAGAAAGTAACCTTTTATTTCAATTTCATATGCATTTCGTAAAGGTCTAATGTGTTTAATATTTTAAGTTTATATCGTTGTACTATAGCATGTTTTGTAACAATCAAGCTTGACTATGCTCAGAACCAGGAGGAGATCCTTTTGCCAAAAGGCGAGAAGAGAAGAAAAAAGAGTGGATAAACAAGAGAAAAATCGCTTGCATAACTTGAAACAAGCTGCTAAAGCTGGTGCCTTACCAAGGTTGGCCCCCCTTCCCCATCTTCGGGTCATTGGACAAACTATTTTAATCATATCATGCTTTTTACTTGTCCCCAATTAATTGGAATGAAACTTGATGCTGCCATCCCATTCATTATGTATGCTTGCATTTTCCCTTGTGTGCTTGTATGCTTGCATCATTTATTTATGCATATTTTGGGCATGCTGTAGTTTATTAGTAAGCATGCCATCGAATCTGAGTGAAATTCATTCTTCACAGCCATGTTCAGCTTGCTGCAACTGCACTACCCATAACAGGGAGTTGAGCTGCACATAGAAAAGTTGGCAAGGATGAAACACTACAGAATGTCGCTGGTATGGCAGCAACTGCAACAGCAACAGCCAGCGGTAGGAAGTCTGACAAGAAGTTGCCTGGAGAAAAACCTCCTAAACATGAAAAGAAGTGTCGCAAGGTTGGTAATTGAACAGATCAAAGTAATTTAGTTAAATCTTTCATAACAGTCCAGAACCAACTGATGTGTCTTTGCACAAATGCAATTGTCCCTGCTCTTCATTCAGTTCCTACCAGCTGCTGAAGGATCAGGAATGGGCTCTTTAGAGAAGCAGCAAACCGAAAAAGTTCTTAACAATTTAATCTCAAAGAATTCCCATGAGATTCTTAATGTTGAAAAGGTATGTCATTGCCTTCTAATTGAAGTTCTGTATATGAACTTAGGTTTAACCTTGAGATGAAATCTGATGCTTTGGTCTGAACTTGGTGTTGTCTGTTATATAGGCTGTGACCATGTACAATGTCTAGGAGGAGAAGAAACGTAGGAATCAAAAGGGGAAGTCATTCTCTAATTGGAAACTCGAGCAAATTGAAGCCAAACATGAAATCTTTCAGAAAACACCGAAAAACGGTTCTTCAGATAAAGGGAAATCCAAATGACATTAGAATTATGAAATTCTTTTCAGTTTTGTATTAGTTGGTCTTATATCCCCTAATTGAAAGTGCTCGGCACAGCTGTTTTGAATATTATGCCTAACCCGACTTAGATTGGGAAAAAGGATGCAACTGTTACTGGTGTGTAGAGGAAATTTATTCCTGTCACAGAGAAAATTTTTGTTTGTTCTGCAGAGAGATGATCCTGTTTTGTTACTCGCTTCAAAATATACAGAGTTCAGTGTGCGCCAAAAATTTGAAAACTGGAAGAGTGGTTTTTTCTTTTCTTCTGATTATAAGATAGGCAGGATATATAGTTGATAATTGCACTTTTCGGTTTGGCTAAATAACGAAAGCCTTCATGAGCTAATTCTATCACATAAATGATGTGTCATGTGTGGTCTTCTTGGAAGGGCAATGAATTCTTGGCTTTTTCTTGGAGTGGTCCAAAAAGGAGTAAAAAGATCAATTTTATCCAATTTCTATGGCAAAGAATCAGGGGGCTAACTTGGTAAAGGGTGGGGTCAGAAGGAAAGAATAATAAGGTTTCATTAATTGACCAGACAAATTTACAAAAGGGGCAATAACACCGTATAAGTCACAGACAAGAGAAAGTAGTGTCCTTGAACAAATTAGCTGAATCTCAGGGTTAGTTTGTGAAAATCACGTTTCACAAATATGGCAAATATTTATGTAGATTCGATTTTTTACTCTACCTGTAAATCCCGTGTGGATTAAACCTTATAGAATTTATGATATTAACTTATGTAAGCAATATTTTTTAAAATTTAATCCTGACCACAAGGTTTACAGGTAAAATCAAAGATCGGAACTATCTAAATTTAGGTTTTTACGCATTGTCCCTATATTTTCAGTCAAGAACAAAAATAGATTGGTACATGAAATTAACTTTAGCAATCATAACATTTACACATACATGCATGACACATCAGCCCTTTAAACCCTTTTAAGGGAGCTATATATCAAGGCGAAAAGTTACTGCAACTATTAATATGTGTAAATTATTTTAAAACGCATGTAATCATGAAATAAGAATAAAAACTTTTCATGAAACGTGGATCATAAACTTTAGCCCTGACATAAATTCGATTGAATCCCTTTACCTACATTATTGTGGTATGACAATAGTAAACGAAGAACAAAAGCATGATGTTGTAAATGCGTAGAACTTGCAGACTCAAGTGAGATTGAATGTGAAGATTAGGGTCATATGTGCAATTTCGCCACATATCCTACAAAACTCATAACGCAGTTGTCTTCCCTATTTCACTATTGATTTTTTTTTTTTCTTGCTTTGGACTCTCCAGAGTAGCTTATAAAGCTGTCCGGACAAAGAGCCAATTGGGTTTTGGAGGGGTCGGTGGAGGAGTCCCATTTAGTCAAGAATTCATTCAAACCTTGTAGACTACTCAAAGGAGCAGCCAAAGTTAGTAGGCTGCTTGCACTTACCAAAAGACACCCCTCTTTAAGGCCGAAGGCTTTAGCAGTCACATTAATAGTATATTGCCATTTTGTTAATTTTCCTTCTCTGCTGAGCTCTCTCTCTCCAAAAAGAGAGACACAGCAGAGAAGAGAAAAAGGGCTCTTTTGGTTTCTCTTGATCAAAGTAATCTGGTAATTTTCACCCTTCTTGGTAGTCTCACATATATATTCAAGATCTTTTTTTTTTTTACTTGAAAAGATTGAATTTTTGGCATAATTCTTCAAGCCAATTGCTAAAACATCTGTTTTCAGGTACCCAAATAGCCAAAAATCAATTCTTTTTGGCCATATTTGTTACTGGTGGTTCTGGCGGTTCTGGCGGACTGAAGGGATAAGGGTAGTTTTTTGAATATGGGTAGAACAAAATTGAATGGTGTTGAGAATAATGGGTGGGATTTGGCATTTCCAAATTCTGGGATTGGGTTTTTATGGTGTCCCCTTAACGAAAACCATGTCTAGCCATGGTGGATTTTTTGCTAGTGTTGGGCAGATGGGAATGGGTTTTGGTGTATCCCCCAGTCCTCCAAATTCTGCAGGTGGTGGAGGATTGAAGCTTCCACAAGTCAATTTGTTTGAGAAATCTATTTTGCCAGAACCTGATTTAAGAATTGGTGGAGTACCAGAGTTGTTGGTTGATGAAGAAATAGAGTTAAGGGGGGAGCAAGGGGTGTTGAAGAAGAAGGCAAAAAAGGGTGGTTTTAAATTGAGGATAAAAGTTGGGAATCCTTCATTGAGGAGGTTGATTAGTGGGGCGATTGCTGGCGCAGTATCGCGTGCTTCAGTTGCTCCGCTGGAGACAATAAGGACACATTTAATGGTGGGAAGCTGTGGAAGCTCAACTGGTGAAGTGTTCCAGAATATTATGCATAATGAAGGATGGCAAGGCTTATTTAGGGGTAATCTGGTGAATGTCATCCGGGTTGCACCAAGCAAGGCAATTGAGGTGTGAACAATTTTTCTAATGCTTTCAGTGTTTCTTCCTATTTTAACTTGAGATTGTGGAAAGAATTGGTTGCATTTTCTCTCTGCCTTCATTTGGTATTTAGTATCTGATGTCGTTTCTTGATGTCCGTTAAGTGTAGTATTGCTTGTTGGCGTAAATAATCAAGAAAACCAGTATAAGTGTAAATTCCCGTTCGCTTAACACCCTTGTTGTTATTCTTGTTCTTGTTCTGCGTTGATGTTGCAAAATGGCTTTTATTGCTTATCTTCTCTGCGTTATAGTTCGAGATCCATTAAGAAACTTCTAATTGTGGGAAGAACTGGGATGATGGACTGATCACACACCGAGTGCATTTGGCAATGTGGCATAAAACAGTGATCCACTGGAGTGGTCAGTAGTTTAAGATGCAGGTTATCTATTTCACTTGCCACATATTACTCAATTCAACTTAATTCAGTGTTATCAATTCAACTTATTCCATATGTAACTAGTTTGCTGGTGATGAAATTAAAGAATAAATATATGTAATTCATTGAAGCAATCAGATTCCCTGTCCTTACACCACATTGCTGAAATATCGACTTTGTCCCCCTTCTAAGCACTTGACTCCTCATGACTAGATAATTCTTTTCCTTAAACCGACCAATTTATCAAATTCTGCCTTTTTGTTCAGGAGAATGTAGACTCACATCTTTTGAGGAGTCTGTCAACCTTTTAAAGTTATCATGGCATTTGCTTCTAAAATTGAGAATGTTTGCGACATCACAACATTGTAATAATGATATATTTGTTTGATTTAAAGAGTTTCACTAGTCAAGAATTGTGCTTTGTTTTACTTTTCTATTGGCCATAAATGACGTCTTATGTTTACACTAACTTTTAGATCAGTAGACTTTAGAAAAGTAGGAAAAGAAGTTCATTCTGCTGGTTTCTAGTACCCGTCTTTGAAAAGCTGTCCAATTATTACATATTTGTTCTAGAGTAAGCTATAGAGTTCCTGACCTGTTTTTGTGATGTTCTTGTGTGGCTGAAATTTTTTGCAGCTATTTGCTTATGACACAGTTAAGAAGCATTTGACACCTAAGCCCGGAGAGCAGATAAAACTACCCATTCCTGCTTCTCCAATTGCTGGTGCTGTTGCTGGAATTAGTTCAACGTTGGTCACATATCCACTTGAGTTGATCAAAACTCGACTGACTGTCCAGGTATATGCAATGGATTGACCTGTCATGGGGTCTTCAGTATTTCCCCCAGCCAGAGGATAATTCACTTTAGTTTGTTATCTGGTTTCATTTCTATATTTTATTTGCAGAGGGGTGTCTACAAAGATTTCTTGGATGCTTTCCTGAAAATTGTTCAAGAGGAGGGACCGGCTGAGCTTTATAGAGGCCTCACTCCAAGTCTAATTGGAGTAGTCCCATATGCCGCCACTAATTATTTTGCTTACGACTCATTGAGGAAGGCTTACAAGCAAGTTTTCAAGCAGGAGGAAATTGGAAATGTTGCAACCCTCTTAATTGGAGCAGCTTGAGCTGGTGCTATTTCAAGTAGTGCAACTTTCCCACTTGAGGTGGCTCGGAAACACATGCAAGCCGGGGCTCTCAATGGTAGGCAATATACAAACATGCTTCATGCCCTTATAAGTATATTTGAACACGAAGGAGTCTCGGGTCTCTACAGGGGATTGGGCCCAAGTTGCATGAAATTAGTTCCTGCTGCTGGAATTTCTTTTATGTGTTACGAGGCATGCAAGAAAATATTGGTTGAAAATGAAGATAATTCATAAAGTAAAAGGTAATAGTATTTTCTTGACAAGTTTGAATTGCTAGGACGGCTTTGTAGCAATTTTTTTTTTATGGAGGAAACTAAAAAGGTACTTTCTCTACTATAGAGACATGCATTAAAAATGAGTTTCAGTTGTTCAGTTGATTTTGTGTCTGTTGGTGATCAAGGCATCAATATGAATCATGTTTATGGATTCACAAGCAGCATGTTAACAAGTGATGGATTAAAGCTCTGCTCATTGTATGGCTACGCTATAGTCAACAAAAACATATCTGCTGAAACAGTAACAGTAACTATTCGTTGATGCAAATGCAAAGAGGGGGTGGATCTCGGGTGGTATGTGCTTCCCTCTATGATAGTTGATTGTAAGGAGTTGACGCTGGTGCAACTGAATGGAACTCGGACCTTGCAAGGAATTGCTTATTGTTATGGAGCCATATGCTTACGTATAATATTCAACTAATATTGCTCTAGCATACAAGCAAAACAAAGCTGACTATGATCGAAATTCCTTGAATGGGCCGACATCCCAGAGGCAGTTCAAAGACATCACCCGACTCCACCCCTTCGAAAAGTAATATCTAGAACACGGAAGATAGCGTGGAATTGCAAAATAGTTCTGTCATCCCTTTCCTCAAAAACCTTTCTACTAGTCCTCTTGAGCTTGTTCTGGATAAAATACAAACCAACAAACCCCCCACCCTAATAAAAGAGAAAAAAAAAAAGCCTGGTGCAAAGTGCAAACCCAAAAGAACATCGGGTTTGATTCTGTTAACAAATCAAGTAGGACTTGAGACAATAGAGTGCTTGTTATGGTAAATGTCAGTATCAAATCCAAGCCAAATAAACACAGCTAGTAGCCTAGTACAATCCAAAACAAATTTTATGAAAATCAGCATATTTGCACATCACAATTCCCTATTTTAGTACATTCAGAAATGTTCAACAAACATGATTAAGATGTCAAATACCAAAATTGAATTTTGAGTAGGAAACACAAATTACTCCTGATACTGAAAAACTTACTAACACCACTAACATTCTCAGACATCTATGGCTAAAACATTTGCGCCAAATTGCCATTTTGCAAACTCAGTCATTAAAAACAAAGAAACTAGATGATAAAATAATCCTCTTTCAACTCTGCTCTTCAGCTGCTGCAGCTTCCCTCTCTACTGCTGCTGCCATCAATTCATCAAATTTCTCCGTCTTCCCCAGCACTATCTCAATCTGAGAGAAAAGAACCACCACATTATCAAACAATGTAACAACTCGAGATAAAACTTGTTTCTAAAACTTCACACCTGCATTAGCATATATGGAGAAAAAGGAGACAATGAAATACCACAGCACAATTCAATGGGCAGGGCATGTGTATGCTCAATATGAGATGATGAAAACAAATCCGTCCAAAAACACGCCCTTAAGATTATTCAAAGGGACCCACTTATATGTGTTTGATAAATTGAGAGAAAACATGAAAGAGCAGTAGGATTTTGCACCACTGGTGCGCCCAATAAACATCATAGAAACAAAGTCCAGGAAAGAGCTTACTTTGGCCTTTGAGATGGGACGCCCTCTTGAATCATCTCTCATTTCAACAGTAGATGTCATGATTTCTGCAGTGCAATCATTGTGTTATTTCAACACGCAAAGATTATGCAGAAATAAGAATCTTCCATCAAATAAAGCATAAGAACAGAGTCACAGACTGCTCGAGATATATTTTCAAGAAACTATTTTGCTTGACATAAGGTAACTCTTCCATATAAAGTGACTTACTCTTTTCCACAGCAAATCCATTGTTCTTCAAAATTTCAGCAACACTGACAACTGTTGAAATGGCTGCACATATAAACAAGAAGCTTTCAAATTAAAGTTCTCAAGTGCAGAATACACTGAACCCGGGACTGCTTAACCTCCCAGAAATTACCAAACAAAAATATCTATAACAATGGATACGGTCAACAAAACCATCAAATCATGAATATAATCATAAAATCAAGACCTAAACACATCAATCATGTTAATGACTCAATCCTCAATTCTTTCCACCCAACAACATATAAATACCACCTACAACACACCACAAAAACAAATAAAAAATAAAAAACAGAAAAGAATAACACGCATATCATCTAGGCGCAAAAAAACAAGGATTAACAAGCATGTCTGTCTTAAGCCCTAAAACAATTGCACAAATTACAATCCCCGGCATCAAAATAAAATATAAGAAGCAATTTTCTACATAAAATTGAAAAAAAAAATCTAAAAAAAAACCACAATTATCAAACACCTACCACACGTGAAAAACCCATGTCTAATAGTACTGCTTATGGCAGGAAGGGAAAAAAAAACAAAGCAAATAGTACCTAAGCCAAGAGCAGAGAGCTCCACCTCATTATGCTGCTGCATATACCTCTGCAAACCGACGATCAAAAATTAAAGACCCTACCTCAGATCTAGTCCAATTATTGGTCAATTAAATTGGTAAAAGAGAGGAATACCTTGGCGAGGTTGACGTAGAAAAACAAGGGTTTCTTTGTGTTGGAGACCTGAATGCGATTCTTTTTGTGAACATCTCCTCCGGCGCCGGCGCCGGCGATGGCGTTGTTAACGTTGTTTACTCCCTCTGTAATCTCCTCCATTCTTCTTCGATTGAGTCCAACCGTAACCCAAATTTTTTATTTATTTTTAATAAACTATGTGTTTATGATTTCGTATAATTAATAGTATTGACGTAATAAAAAATTAGCAGTACAACTTATTTTCAGGAATTGATCCTTACTAGGAATAGAGGACCGTTCACAATTTACCAGACTTGCTGGAGTGGAGGCGTCTTTATATTTTGGGGTATCGGCATTCCGTGTTGGACTGGATGAGGTATCAGTTAAATGCCTTTTATGCCCTTAAAAATATAAGATTCATAGCAAAATGAGTTTTCTTTACTTAAATTTAGAGTATTTAACATTATATATTCAAAATATAAAAAGTTCTGTAGCATTTTAAATTTAATACTATTTTTCGATTAAAAACTAAAAAAATAATATGAATAGTTTAAATTCATGAAATATAACATATGAATGAAAAATTATCAATTACTACTTTAATTAGTAAATTTAGGCAAAAATTACAAGATTCTAGCCCTACGTTTGGTACGTAGAAATGGGTTGGAATGAAAAGGTTATTCCAGGCAGAATTAGTTTCTATCTAAAACAGATAGAAATGCTTATTCTTACTTTAATGTTTGCTAATTTAAATCAGAATGAAATATATTTTATTTTATATTTAGTATAATTTTTTTAAATGTTAAAATACAATGAATTTTAAATAAAAAATTCTTTTTTTTTATTCATGAACTATTTCTATAACTAAGAAAATCTTTAAGTATTTTGTGTTAAAACTAAAAAATTATAAAATTATATTTATTTTTTTTATACGTTTTAACATTATATTGTATAATCTAACTATTTATCTTAATATTTCAAAATTCTAAATAATTGTATTATGCATCCAAATAATTATATTGTACAATTTAACAATTTATCCTAGTGATAAAAAATTAAAAAAATGCATATTAAATTTATTTTACATTTAAATAATTAAATTATATAATATCTTATTTATTATAAAATAATAAGATTACAACTATGTAACTAAAAATTTAATAAAATTTGAAAACAACATCCCATAAATTTCTCTTTTTAAATTAAAGTTGAAAAGAGCTTTTTTCAATTTTTTTTTTTTTTTTGAGAAATTGTTTTCCAGGATATACTGAGAATGAACTTTCCTTTTGGAGACAGCCAATGGTTTTTCCAACTTAAATTCCCTATACCAAACATGAAATGGAAAAAATAAGTTAGAAAGGTCATTCTATTCCAGTCCATTCCTGTGTACCAAACGTAAGGTAGTAGTCTAATTAGTATTTATATATAATAGCAATTTTACCTCTAGAATTGGTATTGAATTTACAAATTTGGATCGTAAAATCGTACCATCATAATGATATGATTGAGATTCTAACAACTATGCCTGTTGTTTCACCATAGCAAAATAATTAGATAAACTTAGTATTAAACCCCACCTATAAATATTGTGGTTATTGTTGAACTTTAATTATGATAATCATATTTTGATGATGATCAAATCATACTAACGGCTTGAAAACAAGTGTGCAGAAAAATAGAAAGGTTCAGAAGTAAATGATCGTCCAAACACAATCAAGAAAAACAACTAAAATATGAACAATACCTTATGGATGATGAAGAGCGTCCGAAAGAAAGGAGTTCGGACGCAAGAGAGCATCTGAAATATGACCAGAAGCATTAGGGCGCATATGACAATTCGAACCAGAAGCTATGGGATAGGACGCATATGAGTATCTGAACCAGAAGTTGTAGGACGCACATGACCATCCGAACTAGAAACTGTAGGATAGGACGAATATGATCGTTCGAAAAAAAGAGTTCAAAATGAATAAGTTTCTATCAAGTTGTAGGACGCATATGACAGTCCGAAACACTATTCGCAAAGCTATAGGACGCATGATCGAATGTTCGAACCACTGTCCGAACTCCTAACGGCTAATTTTTAACAGTAGACTAGTAAGTGTTTTCAAATGTAAGAGTGGAGGGATAACAAGTGTACAAAAGCATGGTTGTAATGTAAAATCTTTTGACTCAACTAAAGAGACTTAATTGGTGCAAGGGTGAGCCTACTTTATGTACAAGAAAGTTATTGCCCCACCTTCGTTGAAAAGGCACTACTAGTGGATATACTCTAAATTTGAATAGTTTGGGAGTTTGGTTTGATATTCGCTAGATCTTTATTTCAATTTATTTATTTATTTTTTAAGTTTCAATTGTTGAATATTTATTTTTTATCATTTGTATTTAAGTATTAATTTGTTGCACAAAATTTACATTTTCATTAAGTACATTAAAATGTTTGTTTTTAGAAACAACCTAATTCACCCCCTCTTAGGTTACTTTTGGACCAACAGCTATAATTAAATTTTATGGTCTGATATCATTTATTCTATTTAGTTTAATCTATACCATAGGTCTAGATCATATTTCCCTTAGCCATAACTCTTTTAAAAAATTTTAGGGTTAATTGTAATATGCACTACTGAACTATTATAGTTGTGAACTTTGCCCCAGTAAACTATCAGTTTTAACATTTTAATACCTTATACTATTAGTTTTATGACACTTTGCTCAAATCAATTGAAAATTGGTAAATTTTGATAACTTTTTTAATGAAAGGACTTTAACATTAATATATGAATAAGAGTATTTCAGTAGTCAAATGTAAATTACAACTTTTATCATCCTTTAAGTCTTTTCACCCAAAAATAGTTAGGAAAATTCACTAATTTTTAATCGATTTGAGTAATGTGTCAAAAATTGACAGTGTATGACTGCCTTGCCTTAGAAAGGACATCAACCTAGTTAGACGGGAAGACTGTTTGAAAGGAGATTATTTCTTCGTTCTGTCTAAATCACCCTTTGGTCGCCTATTTGCTAAGCCAATTTTCACCTTCTCCGAATAAATGACTTCACTAGCTTCCATCTTGTAAGATCAGCTAATTCAAAGGTGTTAATTTAGTCTGAAGTTGTCAGAATAAATCGTTTGCTTTATCGAAAAAAAACTTTATTTGGGATAGCTACGTCTCCTAGAAAATCTTGGCATCAAAGATTCTGTTCTAAAGCAATAGCTTTTCATAAGGGAATAATTTCGTAGCTATAGAAAGATTCTTTAGGTATAGAAATAAAATCAATCGTCAAAATTGTTGCGATTTCATCTTCATCTAATGAGTATGTATAAAAGAAGTTGTCAGCATGAAGCAGGCCAGATCCGTCACATACCATTGATATTTAAAGTTTCCAGTTGCAACATTGAGAGGGCTATCATAGTCGGATGCAAATAAATTACCCCTATTCGTCACATTGCGTATAACGGGAATTGAACCCCCTCTGCTACTGCTGCTAAGGAACTGAGGAACATATGCGTGGAGACTGGTATAGCCTTCTCTTTCATTTGCAGTCTTGAGGCAAGCCGACTGGATTTTAGGCCTAAAAAAGTGGACTAGCCAGACTATACAAAAGTGCTAAAATTTATAATTAAAAAAAAAAAAAAAAGTAATAATTCAAGGGTGCATGTTGCAATCAACCTAATTTTTTAATTGGACACACGATTTTTAATCTTACTTTGTATTAATCTTTTTGTCTCACAACTTATATCTTTGACAAGTGAGTTCTGGCATAATAGATGTGTACAAGCCAGAGCACACTGCATTCCACGTCAATCATCGGGTGAGACATGAGATTGGAATAAAAGATAAAATCAATTTAATGGCTGTTACTCGTACCAATTTTTCAGTCTCAAATGAGATAAAGATGGTAAAATGTTTGAGATAGAAATTAGTACAAAGGAATGAGATTTACTTCTTTATAAAGTATTTTGCTTATGATAATAACTTGGCCATTTTACTTTAGCAATCACTTTAAGACAAAGAATTAGTACAATATTTAAGTACCAGTCGCAAATAATCATGGAGGAAACGCACCAAGTAAAACATGCAGCGGCAAACAGAACAAAACGCCCAGCTAATAATTCACAGTTGAAATTTCGTGCTCCAAAAATCCAAATGTATGCCCACTACGGCTCTACATATATTCAATGGCATCTTGTCTAGCCTGAAATGAGGGCTTAACGGCAACACAAAGATCTGCGCAAGACAAAAATTTTGTATACTCTCTAACAGCCTGTTAGTATCCAATCAACTTGACTAAATATCTGTTAGATGTATCTGATACTACCATCAGTTTGTTCTAATAAAGCTTACTATTTGAGCAATTAAAACTACCAGTATATAACTAATTTTCTGCCAAGAACTAAGGGGCTGTAAACAAAAGCATAAATCAATCCCAGCCACTGGCAATAACAGAACGGCGATCAAACATGTGACCATAGAATCCATCATGAAAGGAATCTGCTCGTGAAGAAGTAGGATACTTAGAATGAGAGTTGTGACATGAAAATGGACTAGACGGTGCAGCATAAGATTCTGAAACAGTTGCATCTGCAAACTGGTTAGAGTAGTCATAGTTTTCATTGTTTGCACCTCTTCGGTAATCATGGCTGCCAAACTTTATGCCACTGAAGCGGTTTGATCGAGCACCACCACCGCCATAGGTGTAAGACGTCTCAGCATATTGCTTAAGCCAGGAAGGGACTAGTTGTTTTGCTTCCTGCATCAATTCAACAAGAGCCTTTGCAAGAGGTGCATTCTTATCACTGAAAAATGCTGTTGCAAGCCCAGATTTACCAGCACGCCCAGTCCTACCTATCTACTGTGAACGTAGTCATCTATGTCCCTTGGCAAATCGAAATTTATGACATGAGCAACATGTGGAATGTCTAAGCCCCGTGCTGCAACATCTGTTGCTACCAGAATGGGAGTGAGTCCACTTCTAAAAGATCTCAATGCTCGTTCTCTCTCCTTCAGTTTCATCCCAATAAAGAAGAGCAAGTTTTAGAATCTTACAAAAAAACAAAAAAAACAAAAAAAAGACACGGATCCAGCAAATTCACCACAAGGAAAAGAAGCAATAATCAGCAAATTTCTCTATCCCAACCCATCATCCACTAAATATATAAGTACCAACAGATTGATACATAAGAATGCAGATAAAACATTAGACACAAAGTTCATAACAAAGCAATGAGCTCTTTCAGTGCTTAAAAGCTTCTTGTAGTTAACAAAAAGATTCAAGCCAGCCTTAAAACTCTTCACAAGTCAAAACTTGACGAACACGTAACAAAAACGTGCCCAATAATGCAAAGATCTTTCCCACTCTTTCTTCAACAAAAATGTTGCCATGTTTGACAAGAATAACAAAAATAAGTTCTTGAAAGCAGATTAGCAACAACCCCAACTTACAACCTATAGAGTACATTGCAGTTCAGCACTTTAACATTTGACATGAATAAAATACAGAACTGAACTTCAGGAACAAACTAATTCAACTAACCATTTGTACTTTGTCACCATGTATGGCAGTTGATGGAAAACCTTTCACTGATAACCAGTGTTGCAAGGCATCTGCTCCTCTCTTTGTCTCCACAAAAACCAAAGTCAAAGCATGCTGCAACAGAAAAAAGAACACAGATCTTTAGCTGGAAATTCTTGGTATCCATGACAGTATATGCACAAGAAACTTAAATGGAGTGAACAAAGACATGATCAAGGAAAAATGAATGCACACTTGCACAGTGGATTCGATATTCAATGCAATTGTTCTGTTAAACTGCAATATCATCAGCTTTACCTTTCCTTGAGACCCATTTGCTCCTTGGGTGCTCTTAGAAGGTTCAACAAATGACTTTTCTTGTCCATATCTCGGACACAATCTACTTTTTGAGCTATGAGGTCAGTACTGGATCCAACCTTCCCTGCAGCAAGAAATATGTAGTTTGAAAGAAAATCCGATGCAAGCTTCTGCAACAGTAAATTTGAAAGAGTATGAGGATATCCAAGCTAATGCATCAAGGAATTGAATAAAACTGAAGAAAAGAAACTTTTAATGGACTGAAAAGCTGACTTGTATTTCAACAGGGAATGTCGCACTGAAAAGCATAGTTTGCCTGACACCTGCAGGAGGCATTTCCATTTGCTGAACAAGCTTCCGAACTTGAGGCTCAAATCCCATATCCAACATCCGGTCAGCCTCATCCAGAGCCAAATACTTAACATTCCTTAGGGAAACTCTTGCTCTTTCAATCATATCAACTAGGCGTCCAGGAGTGGCAACTAAGATGTCAACACCTTTTTCCAAACTATGGAACTGTAATTTTACATATAGTACAGAGGTCACAATCATCAATAAAAGCATTAAGTGAATAAAAAGTCATAGATACTCCAAGAAACCAGAAACATGGAAATTAAAAGCAAGTAAAATAACATATATTGGTCAACAATTGGAAAGGATTAACTGATGCAAATTACAGAACCAACAATACTTTATCACCTTCATTGATGAGAGATTATACACATGGAATGGGTACCAGGATCTAGAGTGAATGAAGTTCAAGAATCCGGATAAAGACGGGTTTTGAAATGAATCCCTTCATTCTTGAGCTATCAATTTCCATACCAATTGTACCAACTACGGAGTATTTGGTTAAATACTCAGCCTATATTTGTGTATCCTCGGTTATTTTTGTACATCTTATAATCAAGCAGCAGTAAAAGGAAACAGAAATAATCAACCTTGAAACTTATGGTAATATTAAAAAAATCAAAAAGTTATATACATAAACATGCTTATTTAATGCAGGGCTCATAGCAACTTTTAAATCCTCTCTCTCATGACAAAATTCACTAATATCATTTTGGAAACAAGTGAAAACCCTTTTTTTTCATTAATTTTGGATCAAACAGTTCAAATGAAGATCACTCATCTACTTTTTAACTTAAAAATAAATAAATAAATAAAGCACAGTAACCAACAGAAACATCAGACCTGCTGAACTATGGGTGCCCCTCCATATGCCACCCCAACCTTCAGCCCCGTCTTGTATGAGAACTTCTTAGCTTCCTCATGTATCTAACACCAAAATCCATTCCCATCAAATATAATAATTTATTTAAAAAAAAAAAAAACCTCAAGTAAAGTAGGACCGTCACCTGACAAGACAACTCTCTAGTAGGAGATAGTATGAGGGCCAGGGGACAAGCCATCTTCAAACTCAAGCCTCCATCCTCAGTTACTATTCCGGCGGGGCTTTTCTTCTGATCCCTCCTCAAGATCCCACTGATAATAGGAAAGCAAAACGCCGCCGTTTTGCCGGACCCAGTTTGCGCAGAAGCCTTATGAGGTCTCTTCCGGCCATCGCCACAGGAATAGCGTAACGCTGTATCGGCGTCGGCTTCACGAACTTACACGTCTTGATATTTTCGATCAACGCCGAGGAGAAATCAATCTCAGAAAATGACGTCACCGGAGAAGGCACGTCGAACCCACTTGTCTCCACCGGAGTCTCGTCGTACGCATTGATGTTTACGTCAGAAGGGTCATTATCTATCACCTTTAGCAAGTCAAATTTCTCCGAAATGCTCGATATTTGGGGTTTGGTATTTGGATATGGGTTCGGGTCATGTTCGGAGAAGTTTTTTCTGGATCGGGGATATGATCGAGGTGGTGGGTTAGGAGCTCTACCGCCACGACCCCGACCGCGGCCGCGTCGTCCTCGGCCATGGCCGGATCGAGGGGAACGAGGGAGGGTGATGTTGTGTTGATCGCGTAGGTGGGGTGGAAGGTATGTGGGTCGGGTGGGACGAGGTGAACGAGTTGACTCGTTCCACGGCATTGTCCCTTCATTTTCTATATGATAATCTCGAAGAAGAGTGGAGGGGGTGGGTGGGTCTGGGGTGATTTTACGTGAGGGAAAAGAGAGGGAGGGAAGAAGAAGCCATTTTCGTACGAACACGCAAAAAATGAGTGATGTTTTATTAGTACTACTGACTACTGCAGTGGAGAGTGGCTATAGAAATGCCAGTGCGTGAGTGTGTGTGTGTTTGGTGTAGTTACGTCTTGAAAGAGAAGAATGATAAGGTTGTGATCAGGTGATGTTTTCCAAGGGAATTCACTCACAAAGCCAGATGTATGTGGCTTTTGGTTTGGGGAGAGAAGACCATCATAGTGGCATGGTAGTATGCGTGTTAGTGTGTGTGAGAGAATGAGGGAGGTAGTGCGTGTCTGTGTGTTTATTTCGCGGTGGTGGGAATGGGAATGGGAATGGGAATTGGAATGGGGAGCAAATCAGTTCGTAACCAATTTCTCAGTGCGAGACATGATGGAAGTGAATTTAAAATTATATAAAATTACACACTTACGTTTTCTATTTTTCGGTGGTGTCATTTTGATGTTAAATTTGTTTATGTGTCTAAATGTCAATTAAGGAAAATTATTTATAAAACTATAAATTTATATTTATTTGTCAAAATCCCTCTATATGACAAGTTCATATCAAATTGTGAATCTCTAATTTTAAGTTATTGACCGGGCTTTGTTCCTTTTTTTTCAAATTCAATAACATATCAGTGTCACTTTATATGGATACACTCGTTAATTAATTATTGGTAATATTTAATTGATGCCGCTGCATGGTTAGAACTGAGTATGAGTAATAAATAAAATCACTTATTATTAATGGATATAAATTTAAATTCACATGCTGAAAATTTTATGGTTCTATTGAGATATCATATCGTTGTATTTTGAATATTTGTATAGTATTATACTATGTGCTTCAAATATTTGAAGAATATAAGTTTTAAAATATAACAATATGTTATTCTAAAGAGACTATAAAATTCTCTCTATCTATTATTCTTTCATTAATGGTGTCGAAATATTGAAATTGGAAAAGATAGTACTCAAGAGTAATAATATAATGTTAAGAGAGGGAGGAGGGGGGAAGATTTATTAAGCATAATTGTAAGAAATAGTTATACGCAATATTTTTAAATTCGGACCAACAAGTGACCCCACTGAATTCCTAGTTCGCTGATTAACTAATTGAATTGATTCGACCAGACAAAGTAGGATGGATGTGCATTGAATACTAATGGATAGAGATTTTGCCTCTTCACTAATAACTCACCAGTTCAAGCCTTCCAACTCCTCCTATCCTACACTTTAATTCTTAATTCCCACTTTTCCCTTATTTTCCCTCTCTTAATTCCCCCTCCCCTTTCACCCAGTCTACTTTGTCTTGCCTATATCCTGCCTCCACTACCATCTGCACCCCCGTTAGGCCACCACCATCTGTCACCCTGCAACCCCTTTTCCGCCACCCTTACCCTCGTTCCCACATCTTTGCACTCCCTTATTGGCTCATCTTTACCCCTTTCCTTCTCTCCCTTCTCCGTCTTTCCCTTCTCCCAGTTAGTCTCTAATTTGCTTTTTTTTGTTTGAATATTCTTTTTTCCTTTTAGTTTGAAGAACTTTTCAGATCTGACATTGGTGATGCTTAGATTTGGGCGTGAATTTTGGGTAATGGGATATAGATATGAGCAAATTGAGACTCTTGTTTAGCTCGATGTTTTCAAAACCTGATCAAATTTGATTCATCGAGTTTTTACTGATTTTCGAATATTGTCTGGATTATTTTTTTATTTTTCGGGTTTTGTGTTAATTGGACCGGTGTTGCCTCCGGTTCTTGAGTTAACTGGTTGAACCAGCCAGTCTAGTTTGAGTTTCAAAAAACTACTTACACGTAAAACTGTCAATTTTGGACTTTGTAAAGCAGGTTTTGACAAGTTCAAACTCAACCTATTTAAAATTTAAATATTTAAATTCAAACTCGACTCATAAAAACTCACATATATTAGGCCTAAGTTTAACTCCCTTAATTAAATGGGTTTCGAACCGAGTTCAGGTTAGTCCAAACTCACTTATATTTTATATTTTTTACTTCAATTTTAGATAATTTATTTACTAATTAAGCAAATTATCATAATTTTATATGTTGCAATGATATATTATTATATTTGACATTATTTTTTTTTTGTAAACAATCACATATTATATGATTCTTCAAATAAAACGAGTTAAAATTATGATAGTTGAATGACTAAATTGAATAATGAAAATAACATATATACTAGATAATGTAATGGTATCGTATTAACAAATTATTCTATATTTATAATTACATAGTAAGTGATTTTATGTATTAAAATACATACATATACACATAATATTTATAAATTACATATACATATATATAAGATAATATACAAAACTCAACTTTTCATAGTAGTTTTTTTTTTTTTTTTACTCCTATGGAATAAAAAACCTAATTTCTATTTTAAGAATATAAAGAAATTCGAACTCTCAATCTTACGCACAACTAAATGTGTAACAAAATGTTGAATAGCCAAATGTAAATTGATTTTTATAATAGGTTCGGCGGCTCTCTTTGTCATTAATCGATCCAGCCGAGAAATTTATGCAGGGGGCGCGTGGAATGTTTGTTTCGCAAGTCATTAAAAACAAGGGAAAATCATCAAAATAGTCCCTCAACTTTTGTACTTTAGTCAGAATAGTCCCTCAACTTTCTTTTTAGTCAGAATAGTCCTTCAACTTTTTTTAGCGAAAATAGTCCTTTAACTTTTATTTTTTAGCCAAAAAAGTCCTTTTATGGTGTAGTCACCATAATTATTTTATTATTTTTTTTTATTTTTTTATAAATTTCACTGAAAGGACTATTTTGGCTAAAAAATAAAAATTGGAGGACTATTTTGGTTACAAAAAAAGTTGAGGGACTATTTTGGCTAAAGTAAAAAAGTTTAAGGACTATTTTAGCGATTTTCCCTAAAAACAAAGAGTGGTAATTAAAAAAATGTAGTATGTATTACTTTTTTTGAGTAATTTTTTGTAATACACAAAATGACTAGTATAATCGTTTGTTTATCTATAAAATAAAGAATTTATCTAAAAATTAAGAATTTTTTATTTTAGAGATGATCTGACAATTGTTATTAGTACTATGTATTGCAGAATAATTGATAAAAAAATATTCTACTTTCTTACATTTTGTTTTGTCTGTTTTCTCTATAATTAATTCAATTCAGCGGGGTGCCGATTTACCTACTTGTACCCAATTCTTCATGTGTTGCATGTAATCAAAGCAATTAAATTGAGCCTCTCACTTAATTAATTGTGTTTCCTATTATGAGTTTATTTTTACACATTGAATTGTAATTTTGAATGTATATCAGCTTGGGAGACGTCATCCTAGAATACCTCGAAACGCCCACAAAGCGTTAGGATTCCCGTCGCATTACTATTTAGCAAGCAAGATTAAGAAATCTTTTTTTTTTTAAAATATTGTAGAGCAGAATTAATACTCTGAGATTAAGAGTGTATATCTCTTCGATGAAAAATTACATCTTTACTAAGTATTGATAGATCTAAAATCAATTAAATAATCAAAATAAACAAAGGAAGAATTGGGCTAAAAGAATCTTCTTTTATTGAACTTGAAAGCTGCGGCTTTTTCAACAATACGGAGGACGATGATTTTTTTATAAAATGGGGGTAGCACACACTATTAAACAGAGACCTAAGTTTAAAGGAAAATATTTACATGGATGTGATTTTTTATCCCATTTATACACTTTTCGGTCAATATTAAATTTTATAAAATATTGATATCATATATTTCATAACATTTATTGTATACCACAAGTTCAACAAGGGGGTCAAAAATCATATCTATCTAAATATTTTCCAAATTTAAATACATAGCTGTACGGCAAAAAACTTTGGGATTTTTATTCCATGCGACTCACACCATCATACTATCATGCACTAACCAATAAAAATAAGACACCTAAGATAACTTGAATAAATAATTAATTAATTAAGATTTGGTTTATTATTTTTCCTACAATAGACTCCCTCAAACCAAGCTCATCAAATCCAAGCATGCCTAATATCTTCTTCAACTTCAAGAATGTGTTCGACTTTAATACCTTGGTAAAAATATCCGTCACTTACCCTTCAATCCTTCAATAATTAATTTTAATTTCTTTGTCTCAAACCAACCCACTTATGAAGTGATTTTTGATCGATGTGCTTTTTAGACAATTCAATTGTTGACTTACTATTACAATAAATTTTTGTGAGACCATCCTATTTGTGTTAAAGAATACCAAACATACGACGTAACCACAATACTTGAGTAGCACTATTATCTGCTGCAATATACTCATTTTTGCATTAGACAATTGAACTTATTTTTAGAACTTCATGAAAATACACCCGAACCAGTAAAAAATACATAGCCCGAATTGCTCTTCTTCTCAATTGCATCACCTGCCCAATCAGTGTCTGTGTAGACAAATAGTTCAACTGGATCATTACAAAAATAAAAATACCATCTTCTAGACTACCATTTTACACTTCGTAGATGTATTTCAAAATTCTCTTTGCCGCTTGCAAGTGTGACCGACGTGAATTCATAAACCTGCTAGTCAAACCAACGCTAAAAGTGATATCTGGTCTCGTAGAAGTCTAATATCTCAAACTCCCTTTCAAACTTTTAAAGTAAGTATGATTCACATATTCTTCAGTGCCATCCTTAATCAAATGCAATTTTTCTTCAACTGGAGTCAAAATTGGTTTAACTCTATCCATCTTGAATTTTTTCAAAATGTCACTCACATATTTTGTTTAAGAAATAAAAATACTACGATCAGACTGTAAGACTTCAATCCCAAAAAATAAGACATAAGTCCCATATATGTCAGCTTAAACTGCTTAATCATGGCTCTTTGAATTCAGTAATCATCACAGAATTACTTTCTATAAAAATCAAATCATCTACATATAAGCACACAATAATAATATCACTACGAGCAGAAGATTTAATGAATAATGTGTGCCCACATGGATATCTCAAAAAAAATATGAGGTAAGAGTAAATAAAATATGAGTCAATTCGCGTGTACCACACCCTTGGAACTTGTTTTAAGTCATACAAAACTCTTTTCAACCTGTACACCTTATTTTCTTGGCTTTTTCTAACAAAACCTGCAAGCTGCTCTACATAAACTTTTTGTTCGAGTACTTCATTTAAGAAAATAGACTTGACATTCATTTAATAAATTATCCATTTATTTTGAGTAGTAAGAGAAATTATCAAACGAACTATATCAAGTCGAGTAACAGGTGTAAATACCTCAAAATAGTCAATACCGAGTTTTTGCTTGTAATCTTTTGTCACCAATCTTGCCTTGAATCTCTTTACTACTCCACTGGGCTTGTACTTGATTTTGTAGACCCACTTCACTCCAATGACCTTTTTACTAGTTGGAAGAGAAGTAAGTTCCCATGTATCAATCTTCTCAATGGCACGAAATTTTTCTTCCATTGCCTTCACTCAATGATCATCTCGTGCTCTTTTATCATAAATAACTGCGTCAAACAATATACAAATAAAGCAAAATTTACAATATTTTTATCAGAAGGAGAATTGTCTGAATAAATAACATAATTCTGCAATCTAGCAGGCAACTAGTGTTGGCGCAACTGGTGATGACTGAAAATCATGATCATCATCATCTCCTTCATAATTCCATGTCACCTCTATAATTTTCGGTTCCTCCTAGGACCAATCCCAAACACATCTTTTATCAAAAATCACATTTTTGCTTACAATCACTTTTTCTGAAACTAGATTGAATAATCTATAAGTTCAAGACTTCTCACTGTAATCAATAAAAATACATTTTTTAACTTTGTCATCAAGTTTCTTGCGCAACTGATCAAGAACATGAAAATAAGCAATACAACCAAATATTCTAAGATAGCCAACAAATGATTTTCTACCACTCCAAACTTCTTCAAGGGTATTTCCAGGAATGCTTCTCGTAGGACGTCTGTTTAACACATAAATAGTACATGCAACTGCCTTTACCCAAAAAGACTTTGGTCATATTTTTCAATTTCAACATGCATCTCACCATGTCTATAACTGTCATATTTTTTCTCTCAACCACTCCATTTTGTTGTGGAGTGTACCTGTCAATTGATTATATATACTATTTTTTTCAAGAAAATTATCACAAATAAGATATTTTTGACCCCTATCAGTTCTCAAAATTTTTATTTGAAAATCACTTTAATTTTCAACAAAAATCTTGAATTTTTTAAAAGATTCACATGCATCAGATTTTTGTTGCAAAAAATAAATCCAAGCTTTTCTACTAAAATCATCAATAAAAGTAATAAAATACCTGCACCTACCATTGGAAGGAATCTCTACTTCACATAAATATGAATGGATAATCTCCAATAGTCTCTTTGCTCTCCATGATTTTTCTGTCTCAAAAACATTCCGATGCTTCTTGCCCAAAACACAAATATCACAAACTCTCCCAGTAACATTAATATCAGACAACCCACCAGCCATTCTTCTACTAGCCAAAAATCTCAAACTGTCAAATTTAAATGTCCAAACATAGCTAATTTTTGTCATCAATCACAGTACTCAAACAATAAAAATTTCCACAATTCAAATTTAATGAAAATAAGCAGTTAGGAGTCATCATCACCTTAGCAATCATTCTAATATTTTCATCAAAAATGGTATGCATGCCATGCTGAATATGAATATCGTAATTTTTATCAGACAATTGACCTATGCTCAGCAAATTATGATTCAATCCCGAAATATAAAAAAACATAAGAGATAAAGCTATTAGACCTATTTTTTAGGCTAATGAAAATTTCTCCTTTCTCAAAAATAAGTAAAGTAGTATTATTGCCAAATTTTATTTTACCTCTGACAGACTTATCAAATTCAGAAAATAATTGTTTTTTACCACCACATGATTACTACAGCAATATCCAAAAATTATTTATTTTTATCAATAATGTCCATAGCATTACAAAACAAAAATAAATTTCGATATTTTAATTATTATTCTGATACTGATTGTCAGTGACTATTAGCCTGAAAATTTCTGTTAAATTGTTTACAGGATTTACATTCAAATTTTTTATACTCATATTTTTCACAATTATAACATTGAATTCTTTAATTATCTTGAATCTGATAAAAATTAATTCCCCCAAAATTATTATCTCCGCTAAAAATATTACATCTACCTTTCCCAGGATTACCTCTAAAATTAAAATTGTTATCTCTACCACATTTAAGATTCCATCTGCCTCTATCTCTGTTGTTGTTATAACCACAACATTTATTGTTGTAGGCCTAATTTATCTAACTGAATTTTCCTTGTTGGTTAAATTCACATTTCTCTTTCAAATTCAACTGTCTGTAATGCCTTTTCAACTGTATCCGCAATATCCTCTATCTTCTCATTACTTCGCTATTCATGTAGAATTAATGAGCCCTGCAAGTCTTCAATACTTAAATTTGATGTATCTTTCGTTTCCTATATTACTACAACAACGTGATCAAATTTCAACGGTAAAGTATTCAAAAAAAGACAGGTTGCAATTTCACAAATAATTTGTCAGTCAATTCATGACTGTTGAGTGCCATTTCATTCTTAATTTTTGATAGTCGAGAAAAATAAAATTCGATAGATTCAGATTTTTTCATCGTCAAAAGTTCAAACTTTGTCTTCAACATTATCAAATTATTCTATTGGACCCGATCAATTCCTTGGTAGATCTTCTCCGAAATATCCCAAGTCTCCTTTGCCATATCTGTCATAGCAATTTTTTCAAAAATTAAAATATCAATTGCCTAATAAATTTGTGACAAACCCTGATTATTTACCTGTATTGTTTCTGTATCAATATCACCATCAATGGTCTCATAAACATGACTTTCTAATCAATGTGCTTTTAAATGGGTTATCATTTGATTCTTTCAAAAATTATATTTAGATTTATTTTTTTAATTTTAGAACTGAACAAATGTGAGTGTCATAACTATGAATTAACCTCGCTCTAATACCTCTCTGATAGATCTAAAATCAATTGAATAATCAAAATCAAACAAAGAAAGAATTGGGCAAAAGGAATCTTCTTTTATTGAACTTGATAGCGGCTGCTTTTTCAACAAAACAGAGGACAACGGCTTTTTAATAAAACGGTTATAGCACACACTCTACTAAACAGAGACCTAAGTTTAAATATATAGCTGTACGGCAAAGACTTTGAGATTTTTATTCCACGTGACTCACACCATCACGCTATCATGTACTAATCAATAAAAATAAGACACTTAAGATAATCTGAATGAATAAATAAATAAATAATTAATGATTAATTTATTATTTTTCTTACAAATATTGCATGTAAAATAATAAAATTTCTTTAATTTTCAATTATCTCATACTCATTATTTATTACAGAGTAAGTAATTAAAACTTATTCATGTTCAACAAACTACGTTATCCAGTAGCTTATCAACTAAAGAGTAAGAAACCTCAGCCTAATTGAAGTACTAAAAATAACATTAAATTCAAGAATACATGTATGGTAACAAAAGCATCTGTTAAGGTAGTATATACTATATTTGGTTACCGAAAATAAATTTTATAAAATTTTATTTTTGATGTATTGCATAACATTCGATTCATACTAAAAAAACTAAAGTGTTTCCCATTTAGCTACAGCAAAATCCCGACTCTGTTGATATCCTTCTGTACCCAATTCTTATACCATGATTTTCGTTTTCCACCACGCCAATATTTCCACCCTGCTCAACCCTCTCTTGAATTGCTACGGCTGTACATACAAACGCTTCTTCAACATTTTGAGCCGTCTTCGCAGAGCACTCTACGAATATCAGGCCATTTTTCTGCGCAAATTCCGAACCCTCTTCAGTACTCACAGCCCTTTTTGAATCCAAATCAGACTTGTTGCCTATCAGCATTATAGTTATATTATCCGCCGCATATTTTCTGAGGTCTTCCAACCAAGTAGAAATATGACCGAAACTTACCCTACTTGTTATATCATATACCAAGAGAGCTCCGGCAGCACCTCTGTAATAACTCTGCATTAAAGCCCTGAATCTTTCTTGGCCTGCCGTGTCCCAGACGTGGAGTTCTATTTTCTTCTTGTTGATTGTGATAGTTTTAGCCCAGAATTCTGCGCCGATGGTCGAATTGTACAACGGATTGAATAGTTCGTCTGTGAATTGCCGAAGAATACATGATTTTCCTACTCCGGCATCTCCTGTAATTATGTATTTGAAGAGATAGTCGTACGACATCTTGGATCGAATTTGATGAATAATTTAAAGAAGAAAGTATGTGTTTTATGTGTGTGCAATGTTTGTCTCTGGAGGTGTATTAATACATAGGCACGTACGTTTACTTCAATCCGAAGTAAATCCATTATGGTTTTGGAGAGGGAGGGATCAAAGGTAAAAGTACGAAGTCTTTTTGTCTTTTACTTTTCGTATTTGGTTGTGAACTCCATTCTACACAAGGATTCGCATAGTTAATTGCGAATGTTAGTGGAATATAAATATGGGTTAATAAACACTTTGTTTATGAACTAGGAACGAACTATATTGGTAATTACGCTTTGTCCCCCTTGACGTATACAAATATACACTTTACCCTCCATTCACAATATTCATCTTTTAAAAATTTTAAAATATCAATAAATTTAGTTAAATGACTAAAATACCCTTCGTATCATATTTTGATTTTTCATGTATTTAATTGATTTTTGACAGTTATAAAAAAATTAGGAAAAAAATAAAATATAATAACACATTGATATCTTGGACTTTAGAGAATGAAAATATGAAAAATTGTTGAACTATATTATATCCGACATCGCAATTTACACAGATTAAGTCAAATATTAAAATTGTAAAACGCTAAGAGACATCAAAAAAATAACAAACTTTTCTAGAAATTATATTTTTGTACAATATCTTTACAAAAAAAAATTTCATAGAAAAACAAGCTCATTTGGAAATGTTCTACTACTATAGTTAAACATTCAAATTCGAAATAATATAAATAAAATTTTAAAAATTTAACTAAGAAATATATTGATATAGATAATTACATTAAAATATTATATAGTTTATTTGTACTTATTTTTAAATAATTATCACTATCAAAATTTAAATACATAAAAATTAAAATATAGTACCAAGGGTATTTTAGTCATCTAACTAAATTTTTTTGATAGTTTCAAATTTTTAAAGATGAATATCGTGAATGGAGGACAAAGTATATATTTCTATAATTTATAAGAGAAAAATGTAATTACTCATATAGTTCAAGGGGACAAAGTGTCATTAACCCGATAAATATTTATGTAGGTTTAGTATACGAGTTGTAGATTTGATTGTGACTATTACTACTTCATATAATGCATCATACTTTTTTGTATAATTTATCATTTTCTCTCCTATTTTAAGATTTGTAACTTCCTACCCCTCACTTCTTACTCCTACTGTTAAATAACTTCTCAACTCACTACAAAATTACACACATATACCCCTAATTTAATTTGTATTTTAGTTTTTGTCTATTTTTAGAAAATTTTAGTACAATTCTACATAGCTATACCGAGTGTAACAATAGGACTAGTTAAAAATTAAGGTATAGAATAATCATAAAATGTCAAAAAACTTAGTATATCTTGCGTAAGTGATGTTATCTAACGGTTGTCACTTTTATATGATCACAAGATCTACTATTACCAACTTCTTATATGACTAGTAGACCCTATCCAAGTATTTTTTTCGTAGGAATATAACATTATTCTACACTTCACACCACACAACATAAGTTGTATTTGGATCGATAGATTTAGAGAAAAATTTAAAATTCATCCATTTATTGAAAGAGATTTGTAAAGGTAAAATAAATGAATTTCAAATTCACCCAAATAAAAAATATTTAAAAACCTTCATTCCTTTAACATTTTTTTAATTTTGGTAAATTTAAAATTCGTCACTTTTAACTCTAAAATTTACTCAAATAAATAGATAAATTTCAAATAATTTTTTAAATCCTACAATCCAAACACAATCTTAATTAATACTTCCTTTAATTCCTTGCAGCCAAGAGGAATAAATAAATAAATGGATTTTTTTTAAAAAAAAAAAAAATTAAAACAAATCCATGCATTATTGTTCGACTACAATGCATGGTAGTTCAACAAAGAACTAAAATCAAAACAACATCCAATTAAGTTAATAATTTCTCATCATGCTCAAATTAGACATTCCATTAGAATCAGCCTCCTTCCGACAATATCAGATTAGACCAAACAGTAACTAACTATTGTATGAGTTTTCTCGAAGCAAAAGCTGCAATGCATACATCTACAGAATGGCAACAATTTTATCAAAGTTTCCAGAAAGCTATAAGTCAACATCAAGGCATAGCTGATGAACATCAGCCGGAAATCATGATCCTTCCAAGAGCTATGGCACAGATGTTGACTAATGCAGTTGCATATACATGTACAACAGAATGAAGTTCTATCAGTTTGAGATGCTGCTTCAATACAACGAACGACTCTTTATCACAAAATCTTTACTTTACTACAGTCTAATAAGTTGAACATATACCATTTTCACCTATTAGAACCTAATGCGGAAACATACAACTACATTAATCTTACATCTAGAAGACAAACTTGCTTGTGAAAAGGTTGACAGCCCATCAAGTTAGGGAAGCAAATAAAGATGTAAAAATAGACCCATTTATATTTTCCAAGTTTAGTTCAGTCTTCAAGCTTGAAGAACCTGGCAATGAACGATGTGATGTTTAATGCGATTCCTACCAGCAAGGCTCGACAAGAAATTTGTAACCAAAGTCTTGAACTGCCCTTTCCCTGAAATAGTTTCCCATAAATGTTCGGCTGGAACTCCATTCCCATTATCGTCAGATTTGGAAACATCAACCAGAGAAATACTCATGTTATTCCGGATGATGCACAGTTTTCCATTAAGAGGGAGGAGAATGGCTGCCTCCAGAGCTTTGGAATTACCTAAATGCATCTTACTGTCTATGTGCTTGCTCCAAGAATCAGTTGCTTCATCATAAACCCTAAGTTTGCAGCCATCAGATACTTGCATTCCAATGCATACAAACTCCCATTCATCGAAGTGCTAGGGTTCCTCCAGCCTGCAACCATTCCATCATAAACCGGGTACCAACTGTCAGTTTCAGGTTGGTAGACCTCACTCAGAACCTGTCGATGAGATCCTAGCCCCTTCAAGAACCACTTACCCTCATAAACAACACCGATGAAGGGCACCATTGCCGTACTCATATCACAAATGAAGGACCATCTATTCTTGTTGGGATCATAAACTTCAGCCGATCTCAGTGACCTTTGAATCCCCTCATTTTCCCCACCAGCTACGTATAAACAGTTATTTATGACACATGAGCCAAAGAAATGTCGCCTTCGAAGCATATCTGGCGCTCGATGCCATTTATTAGTTCGTCCACTATAAAAGATAACTCTTCTCATAGATCCCTTCACCGGGTCTTTACCTCCGAAAAGGTATAGGTGACAGCCACTGAGTACAGCACATCCAAATCCAAGGGCTTCTGAATATTCCTTATGAGGGAACAGGAGGCAGAGGTTGCCACAGCTGATACATAGGGTCAAAAGCATGCCATGATATTTTCCCATCTCGATCTCTCTTCATGATGTATACCCACTCCTCGGCAATTCCAAGATTTTTTCTGAGAGAATAAAAGAAATTACCAGCCAGAAGACGATACCATCTCTTGCAGACTAGTCGGAGCTTGTGATGTTCGGTTCTTGGGACGCGGATTAGGCACGCTATGGCAAGATCATCTGGAAGTCCAGGCAACAAAGGGGATTGGCTTCGATTTTTGTCTCGGGGTGGTTTCTGTCTTGTAGGGTGAATGGAAGGTTTGATGTCAGGTTGAAGACAGAGCTTTGTCCCAGGAACATACTTTTTAGCTCCTGCAACAGTTTTGAGGCCTACATCTACTCTACAAAGACATGCAGTTGTATCGACCTGCAAATGTACAAACAACAAGAACTGAATTCTTCAACTTCCTCTCTAAGTTAATATAGCAGATTAGCTTATTTGATTGAATAACTCCTGAAGTATACAGACATTCACCTCTATGGATCTTTAACAAAGATAACAAGCAGTAACCATTTTGGATAATAATTAAAATAACAAGTGAAAATTTTCCAACTGAACCATAGACATGACTCTAAAATCAGCAGATGTAGGGTATCTAGAAAGAGTAACTGTCATACTTTTACAGGGAGTGCACAATGAAAAGAAATCCTATCTAAACCAAGGACACTTTTATCAGAAATCTCATTCACGTGAAGCCTTAAGAGGAAAGGGATAGAGCAATATATCACAGTTGTACGGGTTCAAAATTAGCAAGAATGAAAATGCCGGAGATGAGATTTAAAAAACATCTCTTCCCTTCACATTCCAGGTTAAACCCCTCTTATTTTCGAGAAACTTCAGTGTGCATCAGCTGCAAAAGACGACATGGTGCAGCATGACCGTGAAATCTTAACAACTCAATTTTTTGTGACCATGAATATCAGATAAGCAATGAAAATCAAGTATCATGTGAGAATGCTGATGTTAAATGCCTCATAAGTGATGGCTTCAGCCATCACTGACTCTTCACTACAAAACAAAAGAGTGTAAGATTTGCTCCATAATCAAACCTTGATATGGCAGTTGAACATTAAAAAAATTCTCACTTCCCTGTCTCTTATGTCATGCCCGAAGTCTCTAGGATCAGTTGAATTTGTCTGCTTATTGTTGTTGAAGAAATTAAGCAAAGTTATAGTTAGTATTCAACCTTTGCAAAGGCTATTCAGCAGAATGTTATCTCTATAAATCATTATTCAACTTCTAGTCCAATTCTTTGGATTGACTTACGAACAAAATAAAAACAGTTTACTTTGATCCTATTCAAAATTTTCATATCTAAATCATTAATCACTTTTACTCAAATGAGAATTTGATTGTTCGAATCTGAATCACAAGTTATAACAATATAAAATTCTTGAACTCTAAACTGAAGGTCTGGCCAGAAAAGAACCCCAAGGGCAGCAGCTAATTTTCAACTTAAATTAATGGAACCCTTTTATTTTTGTGATTTCCTTCATACTATAGCATAATATATTTCGAGAGCTGTAATGTGCAAAAATAATAGGAAGACTAGAAAAATTTTCAATATGCATCTATCAACAATCAATATAAATTTTAATTTTTCTATCATCTATAAGTGCATCTTTAAAATGAATTCAGAAGAAAACAAAATTCAACAATGGAAGCAAGACAATATCACATATCTATTTCAAAAACTAATTTCCCATACGATACGAACCAATTGTACTATGGTAATAAATTGTAATTAATATGACTGCAAAGAAAAACCAAAAATTTACCAGGGGAGGCTGAATCATTCTATCCATCCTTGAACAAGTATCACTAGAAACATCCAAACATTATTTGCATCTACAGAACTCAATACCAAGATATCAAATTTCTATCTTCCAACTGTCAGAGCACAAAAGAAATTGGAACAAAAATCAGAGCTGCATAGCTCACTATTGTTAAAAAGAAAGACCAAACCTCTTTGAAATGAAATTGGAACACTGCAAAAAACTTCCAACAGAGAAATAGTCTCACCTTCATAAAGATCTCAGCTTTCAACAAAACCCCATTCAAATCACTAAAGACAAGCCCAGAAACACAATTTCCAAGTCAAGCACAGGAAAGCAAGACTAATGACCAAGTCAACAAGAACTGATCAGGAAAAAAAAAAAAAAAAAAAGATTGAAAATCAAAATCACCACCAATTCCCTTAATCCTCAAAAACCCATCTCCAGAATAAAAAACCCACAAGGAATTATCCAACATTCACAATTGCCGTGCACCATAGAGAAAAAGAATTAGAAACCTCAAAAGTCTAGTCATTGAAACGTACCCTAAAATCCCAAATGCTAGACAGCAAGAAAATGCTTGAGAAAGCACTCAAGAAAGAAGAGGAGAGAAAGATGGAGACTTTCCCTTTCACTCTCACAGTTTCAATCTCTCAGCATTGGAAGATTTTAAGTGGAAAATTGGGCCCATAACTCAAAAGTGATAGCACAACCTACCAAGCACAAGAGTGTGTACAACAAGAGACCAAAATCAAAGAAGCAAAAGAATTTAAAGAAAGGAAAAAGCACACCTAAACCATGATTCATGAATGAGGAAAATGAGCTGTTGTATATAGTATTTTGTTGGTGGTGAGATTTTAAATTGGTAAAGAGGGTAGAAACTTAAAAGAGTGAAGTCTTTTCTGCTTTATAACTTGTTGCTGATGCTTTGTTTTAGGGCTTTATAACTTGTTGCTGATGCTTTGTTTTAGGGTTAATAACACATCCGCTCCCCCCCCCCCCCTAACTATATGAATAATTACACTTTACTCCTATAAACTATAGAAATATATACTTTGTCCTATTCACATTATTTATTTTTTAAAAATTTTAAAATATCAAGAAAATTTAATTAGATAACTAAAATACCCTTCGTATCATATTTTAATTTTTTATGTATTTAAATGATTTTCAACAATTATAAAAGAATTAGAAAAAAAATAAAATATAATAACACATTGATATCTTAGATTTTAGGGAATGAAATACGAGAAATTGTTAAATTATATTATATCCGATATCGCAATTTGTACAAATTAAGTCAAATATTAAAATAGTAAATTCAATATGAATAATCAATCCTTCATTTTGTTTCTTCATATATTGTTTGACTTATATGTAAGTTAATATCAAAAAAATAAATTGGTTAAAATTTAGGCAAGGCCTAATTACCTTTTACATGGTAATTATTGGATTTTCTAACTAAAGATGCATAAAATGAAATCATGCAAGTTTTTTGTTTGAGTGTAAGGTCAAGAGTTCGAGTCTCTATATTATATTTTTTAAGAATAGAAATTATGTCTCTTATTCTTTGGCATGTTGAACCTTTCTCTTTCTTCTTAATAATAAATATAATTAGACAAGAGTTAATTAGACTGTTGTCGTTGAAAAAAAAAAAATTACATTGACCGTGAACTACAGAGTAGCATTAAATATGAAGTATGTACAAAGTTTCAAAAATAACTGATTGGATGTCCCCCAATTCTAACAAATGTTCCTTAAAGTTTAGTTTCTTAAGTGAATCGTATCCATGCAATAATATATAAATTCCTTGATTCTGAATCAATCACATTACCAATTAAATAATGTGACTGATTCAAAACTAAAACCCGATCCATACAAGAATTTTCCTAAAACTTAAAGTAGGAGAAATTTTCTAATGGGTGTGGGCCCAACACACATCATACTTGACCTGCAGCTTGCTCGCTCCACTAAGGTTAGTTTGGTCATCAAGAATTTTGGGCGCACCATTTTATCTTACTTACTGTTACTGATTGCTTAGAATATGACATTTTGCTTTAATACTTTGAATGATCTCAAAATTTGATATAATTAGTTGGCTAATTAGGTTTGTAAATAAACTTAACTTTACCGAAAAATGAAATTCAATAGATCAGGAAAAAATAAATGAATTTGAATAGTTTAGGTGGGAAATCTACAAGAAAATGGGTAGAAGGAATGTGTAAAATACCAAATCAAGATTGTGCAATTTTTAAATATTTTCTCGTGCATAGTGGATTTTTAGAAGCTAAGGTAAATTGAAGATTGAGAGAAGAGTGTCGTTTGAGTCTCGGAATGTGTAAAATACAAGATTGTGCAATTTTTAAATATTTTCTCGTGCATAGTGGATTTTTAGAAGCTAAGGTAAATTGAAGATTGAGAGAAGAGTGTCGTTTGAGTCTCTTTGCACCTTCCATTTCTTGCATTCGTGAGATGGCATAATGATTACCAAACCTAATTGCCTTAATCATTGCTCTCATTGTAGTTGTAGTATTGTGGGACTATCTTTATTTTGCTGTCATTGTATACTTATTATGTGCTTTTAAAGCATAATAAGATGATTTTATTGTCGTATTATAAATTTTTTTAATAATATCAATCATTTTATAAAAATATTTCCTAATTATATTTTTTTTATTTCTCGAACAGCCCATTTTATAAAATTGCTAACATTACTGATTCTGTATAATATCCAATTAATATTACAAATATGTGGATTCGAAAAGATTCAATTCAATCCACCACCTTTATTTATGGAAAATAGTTTCAACTTGTATATAGATCATTATTGTCAAAGAATTTGTAGCACAGGCAATTCCTTTGACCATCGAAAGGTTTATCAATTCAAGAAGTTATAAAGTTTGCTTGAATAGTTGCACTAATAGAATACTGACCAGTGAATTTTCTTTCTTTTTTCTTTTTGGCAAAACAAAGGATGACATTCTCGCTTATGATTATTTTGTTACAAAATTCACTGCACTACATAAAGATCAGGAAGGTGACAAGAGAGAACATCAACATACTATGATAGATATTGCTCTCAAACATGTTAATGGTTATATAAACAACCATCTACTCATACTTTAGCATTCTATGAGACCGAATGTACATAATAGATTGCAAGAAACCTCAGTTCCACCTCTGCATGGAAATCTATTCCAGCACGTAAAAGAGGAAACAAGTCCAGCAAAATGGAAGAGCATGCAATATCAAAATTGCACGAAAAGCTTAGCCTATCAATATATTCTGTGGTGTAATAATTTTTCACTGCTAGCCAATGATGAGATAATCGACTTCATATCACTTTGTTCCATGGATGTAATTCTGGTACTTGGTATATAACGAAAACTAATTATAGTTTAAAAAAAAAAAATACTAGGAACTCTTTTGTTTGTATCACCGTCGTGGAATGAATGGATGGAGTGCCATATAAACAAATCTTCATACAGCTGCAAATGCCATCAGTTATGTACGTTCTGTCAGCAACTCCCTAATTAAGTAAGGAACTTATCCAAGAGTATGAAAAATGTTTAATCTATACGAAGCACATCCGGTTGCCACTTGAATGTCCCAAGAACCAAATAGGGCAATATGACCATGCCTGCCATGAACAGAGTGAACTGCAAAATTTTGCAAGATGATTAGGCATCCTCTTGAAAACTGTAAATATCCTAGTTTCATTAATATATCCGTAAATCATCCCTTATAGAAAACGATCTTCATGCTCTATAACATGGATTATTTGGATTCAGGCTACAAGGTTAAAAGGGAAAAGAAAAAGGAATAAAGATGGGGGTAACTATTGGTCCAAAATAAAGTAAAACGGAGAGTAAAATTAACTCTCTCTTTTTCTTCCCCACTTTTGGGGTTGAGGGAAGCTATTGTTCATCATTAATTTGAGATGTCATTTTCTCAATCTTAACATCAGAGTAAATACCAGAACACTCAATACCTGAACAATCAGTGTTCTCATTTTTAAGAATAAGTACAGCCTCTCTTTTCACATGATTCGATTAAAACCCTTTCTAAGCATTTACATCTATAGATAGGTTTAATAACCCCAAAAAGGATTAGCATTGAAAATTCTAGTCTCCCCAAAAAGAGTGAACAGCAACAAGCACAAAGAATATACCACAAGAGGCAGGGTCAAGAAACTCCAGATTGGCCACAATGCAAAAGAGAACCTGAATTCAGAAGATCTATTGAAGAGCAGTCTCATAAACATTATAAAAGATGAGACAAAAAAATTGAAGTATATACAGTCAGAATGCAAAAATGAACACAGTTTCTCTTACAAGCAGAAAGAGATGAGCCCAAGCACTGTAATGAATGGCAAGGCAGCTATACTTGAAATTTCCCACTTCTCATTGGATTTCCGGATACCCCAAGCTAACATACTTATATACAAGAAAAAGAGGAAATTTAAACTGATTCCCAACATCCCCATGTACGATGGAATCCTGCAATATTAATGGCACAATTAACAATATAAAATACTAAAGTGCTCCTAGTTTCATATGCCTGAACTTGAAAAACATTTGTATGCCCAAATACAAACAGATTTAAGCCACAAGGAATGTGTGTATGGCAAGTCAAGCAGCATCTTCACTTATATGATATCAACATTATATCTGCAGACTAAAAATAAGTTTTCTTTGATACCATCTTTTAAAGTAGTATTAACCATGCTCAAGACCTCTTGACGCATGTCATCAAAGGACACTAAGCACTACAGTTAGCAGAAAAAATGGTTGTAAAACTGTTGACAGGAGCAAAAATAGATCCTGCAGTTGTTGCACATTTGAGTGAAACATAGGAAAACCTAAAATCAGTTTTTACTGCCTTCTTTCTTTAGATAACATGTGCAATCAAACAGATTTTCAGTTTGAACATACAAAATCTGAAAAGAAATTACATCCCACTTATCTCAAACAGTTACCATATAAGCTAGCAAGCAAGTCTCTCTGTCAAGACTATTTCAAACTGCCAAATTAAGTATAGCACAGTTTCTCATTATCCAAAATTCATATAATATCCGAAATTCATTATATGAGTCAGAAATTCATATAATATCCAGAAGTAACATTTAGACCAACAATATTTGAAGGAAGATAATTTTTCAGAAAACCAAAAACTTCAATAAATTTATCTGCACCGTTTCAATTAATCCTTTCAAGTTCTAATCTTTATCATTTCCTATTGCCTTTTCTCATTTAAGTAGAGCATAAGTGTAATTAACAACTAAAAGAAAAAGGCCACAAGATAATCATGCGTAAGAGACTTTAATTTGTAGTTTTACCTTCTAACGCGATCACCATGCCATAATAAGAATATAAAATTGGAATGTCCATCACCATAATAAACGATAAAAACTCTTATGTAATCCAAAGAAAATTCTCTACAACCTCAACCCATGTCCGATTCTTAGGAAGTGAAAGAGCTGAAGGAATTGGCCTTGAACATGCATCATCTTCAAGATCATCACCACTTGATGCATATCCCTGACTGTGCCTCTGCCTCATATATCCACCCCCAACTGGGGTTCCACCAGACATATTAACAAAGATAGATAACCACAACTTTCAATTCTTCCACTACACTAATTTTGCTGCAGGGAAATAACTCCTAAGCCATGATATCATAGACAGCTAAAATGTGAAAAAATCAGAAGAGTGGCAATACAACAGTCTCAGTATCATTACTCAAACCAAAACAAATAATCAAGCAGAGAATTCCCAACCAAAACCTTCAATTGATCATCATCTCAAACCCAATATTCAGTATCAATGAACCATTTTTAACTCCAAACCCCACACCAGAATACAAAATTCAGAGAAACCACATTAAAAAAATTCAATCTTGTAAAGAACCCACCTCATGAAACAGCAGAATTTCCAGGAACCAAAAGCCAAAAGCTCATCAATTTCTCAACAAAACCAATCTCAAGCCTCCAAAGTGCACAACTTTCTATGGTTTTCAACAGTTGAATCCCAGAAATAAATTCAAGAAATCTCAACAACCCGGAAAGGCCAAACTGTTGTGCTACTCAAATAATAGTACAGTTCCAGCAATATCTAATGATAATTAAATTTAACGGGGCTGTGAAAAGAACAAAAATTGGAAACAAACAAGAGAGTGAGTTGGGTAATAGATAGAGGGGAGAGTAAAGAAGACAAGAAAGGGATTTTAGAGACGTTTGGTTTGGGCTTTGGTGTGAGGGACGACTTTCCCTGTGGGAAGGCGTCGTGTCAGGAAGCGTGCGTTTTAAAGATTGGGGCTCAAATAACAGAGAAGATTCGTTTCTTCCAACACCTTTAATTGGAAGCTTCTTTATTTCGTTAGTAGTACCCTAAATTCCTAGATGGATCTAATCATAATACTTAAATAGATCTAATTTTTAATCTTATTTATAAATCTTGTGATATAAATTAAATATTATGAAATTTATGACATAAATTAATATAGGTAAGATTTTATAAAATTTAATTTTGATCTCAAGATGTACAGGTAAGATAAAAAATCAGATTTATAATATTATTTTCCATCATAATATGTTTATATATGCTTTTGGACTACAATCACTTATATCACCATTAAGTTACAATTACCCACATTACCATCAAATTTATTTTAATAATTTGAGGTGATATGAGTGATTTCTAATTAAGGGGTTCATGACACTCAACATTAATTTATTTAAAACTTTTCCAAACTACTAGTACTAATTATTCACTACTCTCAAGTATTTTCTTTTTAATGTTTTTTTTTTCAATTTTTTTTATTGTTTTAGAAAATTATTAAATAATATTTTTTTAACTTTTATTCTTAGTAATAATATTAATGGATGGAGAATTATATAATTGAGACGGTTAACAAATAACAAATAACAATATCACCCGAGCCAATATAGGTTTTTGTAAAGTTTCCTCCTCTTTTGTCAAGAGAGAATGCAAATGTGTAGTTCATGCTCCAGCTAAATTTGTTAGTAAACTAAGACGAAGTATGGCTTAGAAAGCTTGTTTTCCAAGTTGGCTGCTTCTTGCAGCAGAATCTGACCTAAGGCAGTTGCCTCAAGAGTTGTAAGGTTCTGGTTTACTTCAATGTTTATTTGGTGCCACTGAAAAAAAAAAAAAAAAATCACCAGCCCAGTATGCTGGCGCAGTTGCCTCCCATAAAGACTGGGAGAACACATGGGGATAGGAAATGAAATGTCTCTGCCTAGCAAAATATGGATAAAATGGGGTGGTGCGTGACAAAAGTTTGGGCTGGTTGTGGGCGCAGCCATCAGCCGCAGGAATCACTAACAATCAAAGTCTTTTTTTCAAATTAAAGTAGTTTGCGAGCACAGAACAAATTTTTTCCTCGATCTCAGAGAAGCATGAAATTTTAATTTGAATTCTAGTATTAGACATGCATAATAAACAAGAATAAAATTCTTAGAGACACCTAATTCGACAAATCAGTTCAGTAGGTCAGTACCATAGGCCTTACTTTCTTTGAGTACATTTTGTTCCCCATACTCCATCTTCATATACTGACGAAAGTCTCTCAATTTCGAGAACTACCTCTAAGCGGGTACAACAAGTCGTACATACATGCCTTAAGGCTCAAAGTCAAACACTCTTTCAAGTTATTGCTTACGGAATTAATCAGCCTGATTATTAGGAAACACAGGTGACACATTTTATCCCTTGTACATTAAAGTTAATTCATGTATTGTATGTACTTCACTCAATCTACTATTACACATTCAGTGAATATATATCCTACTACCACCACACAGGAACTGAAGCACCTTAACGGAGAGCGTCCAAGATGATGTCCGAGCATGTCAAGTGGGATGTGTCATCAAATGGACATATGGGAACCCATGCACCTTCAAGGTGTCGATGACAACATGTGAGATAAAGTTTGTGTCAACAAAATAAGGGAAAGAAAAAGAAAGCTGTCTTCTACATTTTGTCTTGCCATCTGATGCCAGTGAAAGTAGGGTTGACTCATACCAGACTTTCCAGTTCAGCAACTCTGATTGAGAAGATTCTGTGAGCAAGAGACAAGCTGAATGACCCAGAAGATTTGAGATGTCCTTTACCAGTTGACCAGGTACCTGACTTCTACCAGTAGATGCATATCCACTTTTAGCTTTCACAAACAAATGTTCATAAAGTTGTAGCAAATATATTTGAAACTAGTTTGATTTAAAAACGCTGACTTCTTGGCGTTGTGTTTTCCTTCTTCAAATGATTGCATACGTACACTTTCATTTTTATGGTGATTCTTTCTAGATTGTTAGCAGCTGTACTGCTGACTGTTTGATTATCTTGACAGGAGAGCACAAGTGAAATGGACACAGATGCTCCTTGACCAATGCTAAACCTTGAGTAGTTCTCTTATATCCCAGTCACACTGACACCTATAGATGGGTTAAATGCTTCACAATTCACCAACTCAAACACCTGGACCAAGATAAATGAAGACATTAACGAGTACACAGCATGAAAGAAACAAAAAAGAAACAGTAGAGTCACTTGTGCTCATTTGTGGGCATGAGAGGGAGGCACCTGCTCATAGAAAATGTCCTGATGAGCTTCACGAAGGACTGCATGTGTTTCTCTTACACAATTGTTATCATTAACATGTTCAGGAACTGTGACACAGATGTCTATTATCTTATTTATATATCTTTCCTAGTAAGGAGTTCAGTTGGCGAGTTATATCAAGAAGAAGAGATTTCAAGCCTTTTGCAGGCGACACCCGGATTTGAACTGGGGGTAAAATGTCTACACAATTGTTATCATTAATATGTTCTTTCTTAGTTTCTTCACAGCAATCCTCAAACGAACTCTGTACACTTGTTTGGCTTCACCTTCTTGCCTTATAAAGTGAATGTGCACCAAGAAACTCAAATTGAAGAGAGTACCATGAAATTGGAGGCAAATTCACGGCTAGCATTCCAGCTAAGTCATGCTTCACGCGGACTGTAGACAGTGAGGAAGGACGAAATGATGCAGCAGGATCACTCGGTGCATTATCAAATAGAACCCCTCGTTTCCAGAGGCAGCAGCCAGAGCACGGTGCCATTTAGCTTTCCAATTTTGCTGCAATCCATCAGCTCATCAGGACATGAAGGGCATTGAAGGAAGAGGCGAGCACATTAGAGAAACCAAATTGATCATAAATTCTCTCCTAAGACATGCAAGGAGTTACCCAAACAGAGCACCATAGAATCTTGCTTCTTTGGCCACCTGTTATTCCAATGCTTTAGTAGATTGCTTAAAATAATAATTTCCCCAGATGCTGTAAATCAGAAAAAAGGCAGATTATACACAAACAAAGAATATAGGTTAACATCATTTCGGCAGCTGATAACCACAATTCACATGGTCAATCATTATTAGAATGTTACAAGAATTGAAGCATTTTGCAAGAGACAAGGGAGAGATATTAATACCCTGAATAAGTAAAAAGAGAAAAATTTGACTTGCGAAAAAAATGATGAAAATAATTAAGGTACCCGAAAACACTTGCAACTTGGTTGCTGTAGATGCAGCAAGCTCATTAGACAACCGCTTTGGCCTGGTCATGCCAGCCACTGTTATAGCATCGTTCGCCTCCACCTATCAGTTAATACTAATCGACTAGTAAATCCCTTGCAATAATTCCAGTTAGTACCTTTCCTTACATAAAAGCATGACAAAAAAAACAAAATGAGGAAAGGTTTTGAATGGTAGCTAACATTCATTCCAAAACTGGTATCACAACTCCAGTCAAATCCTTCAAGTTCAACAGTAAAGGCATTCAATAGTTTTAATGATTTAAGACTACAATTAACTTGAATACTTTTCAAATATTCTGTGTTTCATAAATTTTAAAATGCATGGCCGAATTATAGTGGTAATTCTGCAGCATCCCCTCAATAGAAACTCTAGCAAAAACAAAAAGTAACCAAATAAAAGCATCTATCAGGATTATCCGCAAACAGCCAGCTGCAACCGAAACTTTCTCACTTCAGCCAAAAGAATTATACATATGATTTATAAATCATACACATGAATTATACTATGATGTACGTATATTCTTTCTCGCACACACATAAACAAACAAACCAACATTTAATCCCACTAAATAGGGTCGGCTACATGAATCCTACTACGCCATTGCGCTCTGTCATGGACCATATCTTCCTCAATTCTTAAATGGGCTATCTCTTTTCTACAAGTTACTCGGTTTTTCTCTACTCCTCTTATGTTGACCACTCTCTAAAATCTATTCTACTGGTCGTCTTAACACATGATCTAATCACCTTAAGCGTGTTTATCTCATTTTCACGAATATATTCATTCCGTACCTTATCCATTCTAGTGTACCTATACTTCCATCTTAACAATAGCATTTCTACTACTCTCAACTCTCATCTTTTGCCTTTTGCTCATGTGTGTGATTCATTATCCAACACTCAAACCCATAAAGTATCGATGGCCTAATTATCGTTTTATAAAATTTATTCTTAAATCGTAAAGAAATTTTGCGGTCACATAATATTCTCAATATCATTCTCCATTTAATTCATATCCGATATATATTTATACCACTGTTAATAACTGATACTAAATATTTAAAATTTTCGCTTTAAATATTAAATATCATCAACATCAAAGCATAATAACAATTGTGCATATATATATATACATAGAAAAACAGAGTGAGTGAGTAAGAGAGAGGTATAGAACGAAGGGAATCGTTCGAAGCCGTTTTCATCGATGACTTCTAAGCGTTTGATAGGGAGCTTGTGGACGGAGATTTCTATTGGTTTCCGGCCATTTTCGCCGGCGGGATGTGAAATACGAATATGGAGCACTAGTGGGCGGAGATGGCGATCCACAGTATGAATAAGGGCCTGGGCTTTTAGTAAGCGGGCCCTTCAAGATATCTGGGCACGATTTGTTTTTCATACTCTAAAAAATGGACTGAGTTTGGGCTTAGATATTATTTGCTCTTTCATTTGTTAGGTGATATGGACCATACGAAACTCAGTTCGACACAATAATGTGAAATATACAATATATATTATTGATTGAATATATCCTATCATGATTTGTGGTATAAATTTTCAGATGATATTGTTGAAATAAAATTATATATTTTTTAAATATATGATTATTATTATTTTATAGATAAATGTTGTGAGTTTTAGATAATTAATTCGGTTTCAACTAAAATTGCTGAAATTTATGAATAAAGTATATATTTTTAAAATAAATTAAGTTCGGATACATGAATCATATAATCCTGTAATTGAATCATATATTTTATGAGATAGTAAGTTATTTTAACTCGTTCTCTTTCTTTTTTTTTTAAAAAAAAATTACTAAGGAAAGAAATAAACAAAAATTGCGAAGAAGAACGTCGCTAAATGCAAAAATTACAGGCACATCACCATATTACTGAGAGACAGAGACAATAAATTTTGAGCATCCCTCGCCTTATCGTTAACACCACCGGGAAGAATAATAAATTTTGGTGAGAGATAAGGAAAAGGACGTGACAAAATGTTCATTTACACCCGATGCCATTTTTGTCTCCGACAAACATTCCAGTTTTTGCCTCACCTTTTTTTAATTATTATTTATTTTGAATTTGCTAATTAAAATATTTGGATTCATTTTTCATTAAATTCTTTTTTTTCTTTTTTTGGATTCTCTAATGTTTCAAAACTAGGAAAAGAAAAAAAAAATCAAATTTAACCCCAATCAATTGTGACATCCCTAATGATACTCACTTTTTCATTTTTTTTTTCCGTAAAACATTAAAAAAAATTCAGTGAGTATTTATATGTGAAAACTAACTCACTTTAGGTAAGTTAGTTACTAAATATTTTGTTTGAATACATGATTGAAAATTTAAATTCTCGCATTATATTCTTAAATATAGATATTAGGTTTGTTATTCTCGACCCCGCTGGGCCTTACCATTTTCCTTAGTTGTAGATATAATTAAATAGAAGTAGATCAGATTATTTATTCATAGTGCTAAATATAGTTAGATAAGGGTAGAATAAACTCTTGTTATTTGAAAAAAAAAAAAAGGTATTTATATGTGGACGGAAATATAAAATGCAGAAAAGATCCGTAACCTACGCAAAATGTCTAAGCAACGAGTTCGGGAGGGGTCCATAATCGGTACAATAGGGCTTGTTGGACCAGTTGATGTAATACGGACGAGGCCCAAACCATACCCCAGCCAGTCTTAAATAAATGAGATTGTGGTCCAATCCATAGTGTACAAAAATAAATGAATTTGTCCCACCAATTTTATCCATCCAATGTGTTGCTATTCGTGGCCTGTGGGATTCATGGGTTCAATTGTCGCAGCTCTATGTCTTGTTCAACCACTTATAAAAAGTTACAACCTGCTCTTTTTTTTTTTAAATTAAAAAAATAATCTTTAGAAAATTTTGAAAATAATTTTTAATTTATCTAAACATGAAAAGCAAAAATATTTTTTCAATTTTTGTCCACAAAAAGCTATAAACAGTGTTAAAAAAAAATAAATATTCAAAACAAGCCCTTAGTCCACGATATTTAATTGTAAAAATTTAGTATTGATCCTATTGAATGAATAACCTATATTATTTTGTAACTACCACTTACAATAATTAATTGTAAAAATTCCGTCTTTCTCGTACTACGCTGACGTTTGTGGGGAATGCAAATAATGAAATGTAATTTAAATGATATAACGCTTTTTTTGTAATTTATTAATTATGGTTCGATTCACTAAAAAGTAGATGAAAATGATGACTTTTGAAAAGAAAAAAAAATAATTAATTGTAAAAATTCATTATTACAATTAGCAGTTTGTAGAAGTACATAAATGTATTTTCTAGTATCTGTTTAAGGATTGATATAAGTATACTAGAATTCCCCAACATTTATTTATTTATTTTTTTTTTTTTTGAGACTTTTATATAGTGATGAGGTTAATGAGTGAGGGACATAGGTCTAATAAGGCATCATTTAAATAAATTGGCCATCTTGTAGCAGAATTATTGCAGAATGACAAGGGTAGGCGTAAAAGGGCCATGCATGCACCTAAGTGTCGTTTCACAGTGAATATTTTGAGAGCGATAGTCGTATTGATTTTATTAAATTCTAAAAATGTACTTGGACTATTTGTTTAACACAAGTGAACAGCTGTTCGTTTTCCATCATTTTCATTCTATTGTCCTCTTCTCTCCCTCACATTAATTTTCATAATAATCCAAGTATCCATCTAATTATTCATGTAAAATTGGGCGTATATGAGATTTAATCATACCAATAATAATTGACTAGTTAAATGCTGAAATTCATCTGTCGTTCAAGAGAACGATCACAGTTCACAAGAATATTGAAGTGGGGCCCTTTAGAATTTTGAGGCCGGTCAAGTTTAATTAGGTTGGTAGGTTTCCATGTATGTGTTGGATGCACGGAAACAAACCCTTTGGAGATAAATATGTCCTCAAATAAACAATTACACTCTCTATTTTCTTTTAAGTGTCCTTTGATGTTATAATAAAGATATTAAAATTGCTATTAAATAATCTAAATTCTAGGTAAAATTAATCGTGTAAGACTAAATTGCTTTTTTGACTTGTAATAAATTTAAAAAAATTTCATCGTTGGTTATCTTCCTCAGGAGATAAGGGTAAAATTAGTAAAAAAAAAATTAGCATTTCATTTGACTTCTAAAGTAACAATTAAAATGAAATGAAAATCTTTTTTCAAAGCGACACTTAAAAGGAAACGAATTAAGTAGTATATAACAAAAATAACTTACAAAACCATAAATTCAAATCATTTGCCAAATTTACTACACGTATCATGTGAAATCATATTCTATCACCAATTCCTGATTTTAAATATTTAATCGGATAACATAAATTTTTTTCGAATCTAATGACACATCGTTAATAGTTTGTAAAAACGCACTCTTATTGTAAATTGTTAAGCTAAAATGAATAGAGAACAAAAATATATCAAATCTTTAATTTCCTAGCCAATCCCTCCATTTTAATATCCACCATAACAGGCAATCACACATGGTTTGCCTAAACTTTTAATCATCTTTAGTCTTTACCCACTTTCTAATCAAACAATTAATTAATACGTGGTAGCTAGCGCTGCACAATTCCTCGTGGCATGATTCCAAAATAGCTAGCCAAAGTGCCAAACCATCCTTCTTTCTCTTCTTCATATACACAACGTTATATGCTTCTCAATCTATACCATAAAAACCAATTAATTACCAACCAAATTAAACAGCCAAATGGCAACTCATCACGTTGGTGAGAAGCAAAAGAAGAAAGCTTCAGGAGGAACGACGACACATGTACGTGTACAAGTTAGACACGGGAAGAATAAGTAGTGTGAAAGCAGCCATGGAACCTGATAATCAAGATCGTTCGTCAGCTATCACTGTCAAAAGGGCAATTAATTCGCGAATTAGTTGGGGGTTAAGGAGATCGAAAACGGTTCGCGAAGTAGTTGTAGAAGATGACAAGAAGGAAATTGTTGTGGAAGCGAGGAAATCGGTGTGTAGTAGTGAGGCGGTTGCGGGGAGAAAGTCGGTGTCACATTTAGAAGTGAATGTGGCATCGGTGGCTTCATTTCTTCAGGTGAAGGTTTTGGTTACGGACATGCCAGGGTTCATGCAGGTTCATGCCTTCCGGTGTGCAAGGGCAACCCATGATAGCCTCGAGAAATTTAGTACCAAGCACATGGCTTTCAACATCAAGAAGGTATTAATTTTGTAATCATAGTCTTGATATATATATTAATCGTGTAATATTCTCAAATGTATGCTCTTAACTTCTTGATGATTTTCTTGATTTAAAAAAATTGTAAGAAATCCACATAAAACAGCCCAAGAAAATAAATTAAAGGGCTCAAAATTGCCATATATAGCTTTTAACATTTGATGAACAATGTTACATCTTAAGAAACACCATATGGGAAATATTCATTCACGATTTAGGCCTTGTTACTTTTCTGAAATTGAAAAAATAGATTCAAAGTTATTTTTTAAAATAATTTTTAATTTTTTATATATATTAAAAATAAGATCAATTTTTTAATTTTTGTATCAACAAATTCTCTTTATAATTTTTCTTTTTTTTTCATTTCTTCCTATTGAGAGCAAACACTCGTACCGTCGTCTAAATAATACGCCACCTGTGGCTCTCTCTTCCCTCCATGACAAAAAAAATGAAAAAAGTAGCCGGACATAATATATTGACTCAATTGTTTTTTTGGTATGTTCTGCATGTTTGCACTTGTCGACATAAGACTACTCCAATTACAAGGTAGAGGACAATATGCAAAAGATTGATTTGATCAATAATTTCGTTGTGTCTAATATTTAACATTAGAATGATTCCTTTTGTTTATATGCTCTTCAATTCATTAATTTTGTTGAGTATGTAATTGAACTTGTGACATCTCGATATCTCCGCAAAGAATAGAAACCCTCCTCTCACTCTCAAGGGTTATTTATTTACCTAGAATAGCGCTCGAACCATTTGTGAAGCACATGCAAGTGTCGGGAAATGAATCTTTGAAAAACTGACGAATCGATATCATTCCATTTTGCTACATGGTTTCAATTAATTATTGGTCGAGAGTTAGTAGTTAATTGTCGCTCAAAATGGGTGGAGAAGTTACAATAATTTAATAAGAAATGATTTATATAAAGTTACAAATTTAAAATTATTTGTTAAAATTGATATACGTGATAAAATTATTTTTAATTATTATTTTTAATTTTAGATATTTATTCATATTTAGTTGATTTTTTAATAAATATTTAATTAAATATAGATGCATTGTAATACAACAGCCCTTTGTCAATTTAGGCCGGAACTGAATAATGTTACTGCAGAATGGATAGTCTTATCATTGCTTGACTAACTCAACAAAATTTGGCAGGAATTTGACAAGGTTTATGGGCCGGCCTGGCATTGTATCGTGGGCTCGAGTTTCGGATCATTTGTCACACACGCAACAGGTTGCTTCCTCTATTTCTCTATGGAAAAGCTGTATATTTTAGTGTTCAAGACGAAAGTTCAAAAAGCAGGTGATCGGCCCCAAACCCAACGCACAGATTGAGATTTGGATCGAAATGGATATAAATTTTATCCTAGTACCTTCCCCCCCCCCCCCCACATCTTTTTTTTGGTGGATCTCAACATTATGAGTATTTTGCCTGTCTCTTATACACATCTAGATGTGTTAAGAGACAGAGTATTTTAACATGTATAGTCAATAGTGCCTGATCAAGTGTGTATAAATTTCATTGGCTAAACATATTCTAAAAGTTTATAGTCGAGAGTGAGGAGTTTTTAGTCAAAACAATTGAATATTTTGCGAAGTCGATAGCACATTAGATGTTGTCAAGGTTCATGTAAGACCACTTAAAATTAATTATACCCACTTTAAATTAATTGGTCAATTATATCTACGGCTCAAAGTTGAATTAATCAAGAGGGTGACGTTTTCTTTGAGAATTGAATTTTTCCACCAGAAGAAATTCCCGTGCATTAATTGGTTTGTCATGAGAATATATCCGAATTCATTGCACAGATGCCAAAGAGTTTCCTCCTCTTTTTCCTGTTACCTTCTTCTCTCTTGGGTTTCAGTTTCTTTGATAACTATAATCGAATGGAATGCTGAGAACATGGTTGACTTTTACTTCAGGCTTAGAATACGTAATTAAAGTTGTAAATATAGAAAAATTCTACAATTTTTTTTTTAGGAAACTATTCTTTCGTACTTTAAATATTTATATAGTATAATATCATGTGTTTTAAATATTTATACTGTACAAGCTTTTAAAGATAAAAGAATGGTTCCTTAAAAGGGACGGTAGAATTTCCTGTAAATTTATTTATTTATAGTCCCGTTAAAGAAACCATTCCCTTGTCTTTAAGGACTTGTACAATACAAATTTTTAAAATATATAATATTATATTGTACAAACTTTTAAAGTACGAAAAAATAATTTCCTAAAAATAACTGTATAATTTTCCTTAATTTAATTGTACTTACAATTTACAACTAACAAGATCAAAAGACTAGAAAAACTGAAAGTCCAAATTACTATTGACCTTTTTGTTTCAAGTTTTCCCCGTATCCGCATTATCGTAGATTTCCTGTAGACATGACCCTTGAGTCCTTGAGCACAAAGACAAGAAATTATGAGAAGTAAGATAAAAGTCATTTATTTTAGGACAAGACACAACGTGTGCTATAAAATTGTTTGGCGTTTCAATCGACAGATTTAGTAAAATATGAAATTCATCAATTTGTAGATAAATTTCGAAGAATTAATAATAATGAATTTTCAATTCAGTCAAATTAGGAATTATTTAAAATTATTTTCTTCGTTTCTTTTTAGTTGGGTTCACGAATTAAAATTAATTTTAATTCTAAAAATTCCTCAATAAAATTGAGTGATTTTAAGGAGTGGTTGGTTCATATATTAAAATTAAAATCATACATAAATAATTCGTATGAATTTTGTACAACGGAATCATTCAAATTGATTTATGAGTATGGGTACTATATTAAAAGTTTATTATTATTATTATTTATTTATTTATTTATAAAAAAAAAATTTCTTTAGTTTGTTCTTCCAAACTTCCATTAGAGCGGATGGGGGAACGAGGGATGGGGGAGAAGGAAGAGGAGAAACGAGGGGGAAGGGCCGTGGGAAGGAAGAGAGGGCTGTGGAGTGGGAAGGAGAGAAAGGGTTGGGGTTGCGGGAGGAGGGGGAGACATCTAGATTTTAGGAAGAAGGGGTTGGGGGTTGTGATATGAGAGGAGGGAAGAGAAGGGATCTCTCCCCCCAAGGGAAGTGAGGAGGATAAGGAATTGAGGGGAGAGGAAAGGATAATGAAGGGGAAAATAAATATATCGCTTTTTTTTTTTAAATTTTGGAATTAAATTTGGGAATCATTAAAACTTTCAATTTAGTTGATTATTGAAAATTGTTAGAATTTTAGGTTTTATTCTAAAATTTTAATATTCATATCCGTTGATCAAATACTAGCTATGAAAATTAATCGTGATTTTTGATTCTCATACCCACTCACCAAAGATCCCCTCAATTCTTTGCCTAAATTATTCTATCAAGTGCAAGAATTGAAGTCCAATGTGGATATCAACATTCTACTAAACTCTTTCTGCTTCCCAACTTGTGGCTGCTAGTGCTATCTAGTATGAATGCCAATTTTGCCTCTTGGCAACTCCAGTCAACTAGGCTTAGCATCATTCAGTGAATCTGAGTCACTATATACTTTCCAGTTGGAAAAATAAGAATCATTTCGAGTTGCCTAATTAATGAGTTGTGTGTGTAGTCTCTTTTTGTTTTTATTCAAAGTATAATACATACTTAAAGAATAAAATGTGTACAAATTAAGAGACAAGAATATATGGCGGATTTACTTAGGAAAGATGAGATAAAAAGAAGGAAAATTTTACGATCCTTTTAGAGAATCATTTTTTGTACTTTAATTATTGTATAACACAATATCATATATTTTAAAAATTTATATTGTACAATTTTATAAAGTTAAGGGAATGATTTTCTAAAAGGAATTGTAAAATTCCTCAGAAAAGTATTAGTCTTATGTATTACTCTCTCTATTTCAAAATAACTGTTATTTTAAATAATTTGTCTTGTACTATATTATCTGTCATTTTAAAAGATCAAATAAGCATTAAATGATATTTTTTAACTTTTACCTTTAGTGTTACAACAATAAATGAAAAATTATGTAATTAAGATATTAATATAAAAGAATAATTTAATAACTTTAAACTATATTTTAACAAAATTAATATAATTTAATAAATTTCTTAATCCGTATATATTAATTAACCGTGATAATTATTTTAAAACAGAAAGAATACTTCTCAATCTTTTAATTTGCCATGCTAATCCTATTTTATACCAAGTACCTGCCAGCACTAAAAATCTTCTGAACTTAGGTAAGATGTCAGTTAGCATACACATCTAGATGGTATTGAGTAACAAAACGGAATTGGCAGCCAGAGATGATCTCTTAACACACTAGATTTTTAGTTAAAAATTTGGTAATTCTTCAACTATGCCTCGGAAATGTCACTAGACTCGCTACGAATATGCCTAAAATAAATGATTTACGTTTTGTCATTTGACATGGATCTGAAAAGGATGGCCGGCAGCTAATGCCCCTTAGTCCTCATTTGTTAGCCAATCAAACGATACAGTTCTTTTATCTCATATTTTATATTATTTTTATCACATTATTTAATAAAATATTAAAATTTATAATTTAATTTTTATCAAAATTCTTTTGATAATTTATTAAATAATGTAACATAAAATATAAAAATAGAAGATCTTTAGCGCGATCAAACTTAAAAAATGAAATTGTCAAAAAATAGAAACAAAACTCGAGAAGAGATTTCAACGTCAGCGAGCCAATTTCAAGGCTGGTTGTCTAAATTGTCCGCATGTAATGGTTATCTGAACCAAGGGTCCTGCCATAATTTTGATGTTGATTTTGCTGGGTCCTATTATTTCTACATAATTGCTAGTATAATTATTCATTAACATCGTCACCATAGGTTACTGATGGTGGCATACGAAGTTCCATTTGTAGATCATTATATTGGTATTAATTAACAAAAAAAAATTGCAGTTTTAACCTTTAAAATTTGGATCTTGGTATCATTTTAGTTTCCAAAATTTTACGTAAAACACCTTTAGTAATCAAAATTTTCAGTTTCTATCAATTTAAGATAAATTTGAAAATTTTATCAATTACAAATGAAAAAAGTCATGGGCTCTCAAGTTCTAAACATGAAAAAAAATGAAATATTAACCCTTAAAGTTTGGGTCATAGCCTATTTTGGTCCCTAAAATTTCAAAAAAAAATGCATCCAATCGAGTTTTTTTGTCAATAGTTGATAAAATTTTTAAAATTGTCTTAAATTAGTAGAAATTTAAAAGTAAATTAGATGTGTTTTATTTGGAACTTTAGAAACTAAAATAGATCACGATCCAAATTTTGAGGGTTAAAATTATATTTTTTTCACGTTTGAAACTTGAAATTTAACAATTCCGATTTTTTCTATTTGTAATTGACGGAATTTTTAAATTTGTCATTAATTGATAAAAATTAAAAAATTTGAGGAGTGATTATATTTTGTATGAAATTTTGAAAATTAAAACGAATCACGATCCAAATTTTGAAAGTTAAAATTACATTTCTTTCCGTATTAATTATTTGATTAACTTGTAACTAACGGCTGCGAATTGAGGTGGTCGTATATGGACAACACAAAAACTAATGCAAAGTGAAAAAAATCCATTGGGGGCCGCCCACATTTGTTGAAACACGCCAACTACAACCTAGCCCAGGTGCCCCCACAGGGCCCATTTCTCAATCAATTAAAATAATAATAATTTTAATACGGAGACAGATTTCAAGTGTGATTGAACTTCTTTTTACATGATTCAATAATTCAAGATTCAAAACGCCAGAACTGGAAATCAAAATTACTAATATACACAAGAATTACACCCACAAAAGTACAAGAACATTCCTAGCTATAGATATGGTAGAGGAATTTCATTTTATGAGCTATAAATCGGAAAATTCAGTGGTTATTTTTTTTATATGTTTTAAAATTTTAAATAATACAATATTATAAATTTTTAAAATTATGTTATATAAATTTTTAAAATTATCACGATAGTTCCTCTAGCCACTATAAAATTCTTCATAAAAAAAAAAGAAAGGCTTGAGACAGTATTGATTCTCAAAAAGAGTTCATCCCACAAACATGGATACCATATATTCAAGTACATAATATATATATTTTTCCTCTATGCACCATATATCTATATATAGACCGTTCTTGTACATGAAAAAACCCAAGAAAAAAAAAAAAGAAGATAGAAAATGAGTGTAAACATATACATACATGCAAAAACAGCAGGACGTAGTAGTAACTAGTAGCAGCAGCACTAGGACTTACGGTGTCTTCGCTTATGGGATTTGGATGGTGCAGGTTTGCCAAACATGGCACAACAACCAGCAGAGACCTTCGGAGAAGGTGGATCATAGACCGGTGCAACGTTAACCGTCCGATAAGAACTTGTTTTCGCTTGATCTTTTGTTTCTCTTTCTTGTTGATCATGATCATCTCTATTATTGGTTGTTGCTAATTTCTGAATGAATTTGTCATCCCAAACTAATCCTGATGACCCTTGCCTTCTAAATGACATTTCTGACCTCTGTAGTCCAGCCATATTAATCTTTTTTGCTTGATTTTCCTTCTCTCTCTCTCTAAAAAATATGATCTGGGCTGCCCTTAGATATTCTATGTGGTGGTGGTGGTGGTGGTGGCGGTGGTGGTGAAATTTTGAGTCCACACCTTTTTTGTTTCTGGAGAGTTTTGCATTGGCTGGGTCATTTATATAGAAATTTGCTCGGGGGAGGAGGGAGAAAAATGACAATATATGAGCTGAAATTATTGAATGGACGTATAGGTCATAGAAAGGTATCGGTTTACTTGAATGTTATATTACACATTTGCCCTTTGAAATCGTGTGAGTTTTGGTAGTATCTGTTTACTTGTTCTTTTATTCTTGTTTGGTTGGCTGAATTTTTTTTTTTTTTTTAAATAATGTCCTTGACCTTTCAAAAGCAATTGTATATAAATTGCAGACGGTATTGTCGACGTTTGATTAAGTTAATAGGAAAAAACTTAGGAGTAGGTGATCGATTGGATTGAAAAAAATTTTGTTGGGAAAAATATTTTTTACATGAAAAAGTTTATTTTTTATATAATTTTTCAGTGTCCGGTTAACAAAATAAAAATATTTTAAAATAAAAATTTTAACGGTTTCATTTTCAATTTTATGAATACTAGTTAAAAAAAAAACTTATAACAATAGTAATAAATACCTTACAAGTAATTATGATTAATAAAAGATTAATTTTTATAACTGTTCAAAATTAAATGATAGTACAATGTAGTAGTAGTAAAATATGCATAATGATAGTTATATTAGTGTGGGACCCATGATTAAGAGAAAAACCAATGAAAAAGAATTGAAAACGAAAATAAGTTTAGCAAATGAAATTATGAAAGTAAATATTTCAGATTTAATGTCACTCTTGAATTATTCGAAAAATAACTTACTTTCAAAAATTTCGTAAGTTATTTTCAGTCAGAGGAAGAAAATTAGAAAATATGTTACATTAGAAAATATTTTTTGGTGTTTGACACAAAAAAAAAAAATTAGACAATATTTTCTTAAAAATATTTCCAATCCAAATGAACACACCCTATAGTCAGTTTCATTATCGTTAAGATTATTGAAGAGTAAAAATATACATACACATTTATTGTTAAGTGAATAGTAACAACTTTTTTTTAGTTTTGAATTCTAGTTATGTATGGATTAAATTTTATAGATTTTTACTCATATCCATTGATGTCATTTATTTTAAAAGATTCATGATGTTTGGATAGATATAGATTTTAAATTCAAATCTCTCTTATATTATCTAAACAAGTAAAGGAATATAATTAGAAATTTGAAATCTATCAAATAAAGGTGAGATTTTAATGATTTAGATAAGATAAATTTTAAATTTATCTAAAATTCAAGTGATGTCAAATTCACATACTCAAATTTATTCATTTAAAATCCTTCATACAAATTAAATCCACAAATTAAAAGTATCCATAAACCTATGAATTAATTAATATCATGATTTTTGTTGTATATAATTGATCGCCATGGCTTGCAGTTCCATGTGTTAGCAAAAGCATGATCCCTTGCAAATGCTATTGAAACTTTCAGGTCAAAAAAGGGTCTGTTGACTTGGAAGCTGCAGGGATTTTGACTTTCTTAATAACGAGAATAATCGTTTAGTCTTATAACCGGAGGTTTGTGTTCAAGCTCTGATGAAAATGTTTTCTTAGGAAGTTCTCATTGAGGGCAGATTAAAATACAAAGCAGCCGTTTCTGATTCCATAAAATGATAAAAAGAAACCAGGTCAGAACTAGTAGGGCTTTATATCAAAAAAATACTTACACGAATCCGATTCATGATACAGTGTTATGGATCTTTTGATATATTTAAGTCCACATCATACACATCACCTCAACATTTTTTTGTAAAAGTATATGGATTTACATGGAGTAAAGAAATTATAACACTATACTATGAATCAGGTACATGTAAGTATTTCTCGATTTATATCGTACTTTATATTAGATTCTGCCATAATGATACCTTACCTTTAAAAGGTTGTACAGTGCAAGCATTTAAAGTATGTGATGTTATACTGTGCAGGATGTTATACTATACAATGAGATGATTCTTTAAAAAGACGGTAAAATTTTCTCATATATATATAATTACTTTCTCATCCCGATTAAGTTCACATCATACACATCACTTCAAAAATCCTTTGTAAGGTGATGTAGATTTATATGGATCAAGAAATTTATGACACTATACACTATGAATCGGATCTATAGAAGTTCTCGATTTGTATCATACTTTACATTAGATTCTGCTATATATATATATATAAATAGATATAATTACTTTCTCATCTCTTTTATATGTTGTTTTAGATCATTTATTTTATTTCAAATTATCTGTTGCTTCAGAATTTCAAGAAAGTAGTAAATAACCATTTTTCAACATTACCCTAAGTGCAGATTACATAATTAGGGAATTTGATATAAAGCATAATTTAGTCTCTATATTTTTATAAAAATAATATAATTTAATAGTTTTAAGTTGTGTATACTAACTTAAAATTACAGTTAAAAATGGAATTAAGGGAATTATATATATATATAAACGTATGCGTGTGAGACCAAGTCATCTTTAATTAAAAACTTGTTTATACAAAGCTCCAAATGATGGAATTATGACAAGAGAAATTTGAGGTAGATAGGGGTTTAATTATTGTTAACCTTTCTATTTGTTGGATTTCTGAGCAAACAACAAGTCAGTCAACTAATCATCAAATTGAGAGCTCAAAGTATTAAGTTCCACAGACAGTTCCAGATATGATTTAACAATGCTTTCGACACCAACAAATTAATTTTCAACTGATTTAGTATAAAATTCTTGCATTCTTTTTAATTTTTTTTTTGCTCTATGTCACTCCACCAAAGAAGCTGGACTATGGTAAGCTAAGTACTATCTTCAGGTAAACTAATCTCACAATAATCAATTGAACTATTCTACTGACTTTTCTGACAAACACACAACCCCCCTAATTCCGGCTTATGCATTGCAGCTTGATGGCCCTCTTCTATCGTCAAAATCTCTGCCACCTAGTGCTTTTTCCTTCTCTTCTTTAATTTGTGCTAGGGTCTTGGGCCCTGTAAACATGGTAGACTCCTCGGTGGATCTCCTCTTTCTTGAACCTGTCTTTGCAAAGATTTCAGACAAAATCTGCCGCTTTCCCTGCTTCCTTTCCTTGTTTTGATGTACGGACCTGGACCTGTGTTGTACGAGGACGCCTCGTCCTGCCATGCTGATAAGTCCTACCCAAGCAAGCTCCAGCCTCAATTCGTGATTCAACAGAAATTTCCACTTTAGATGCCAGTCTTCCACGCAGATGCCTTCTACCCCCAATAGAAGCCTTCTCTCTGATTTTACCAATCAGACGAGAAGAGTGAGGCCTCCCTGAGAAATATTTCGTACTCTGGCTCTCTGTCCTGCGTTCCTTCAGATAATCTCTAAGGTCAATACCAGCCAATTCTGTCTCCAAGTGTTTCCTCTTCCTTAGCAGAGTGCGATCCAACACCCTTTCCCTTGCAGGAAAAGGAGTTCTCCCAGGGCTTTTACAAATATCCTCTTCTACATCTTCATACCAATCTGGAATTTCCCGTTCAAAAGAGACACTCATCTGTGGATACATAGGATCATACTCAATATTGTTCTCATAACCATATCCTAATTGTTGAGCATTGCTTTCCGTGTCTTGCATATCATGGTGTAGTAAGTACAATGCTTCATCTCCATAATCCAGGTGTTCTGATCTATCACTGACAAGAACATCAAAGCCTGGAGAAGATTCCAACCACTCTTCCTTCTTGATATGGTTACCCAATTGATTCTCTGAGCTTTGATCAGCTGATTCATGAGATCTCCTCTGGACAAGGCCCTCAGTCTGAATTGGGGAATTTGACCTGATTGTGGCATGTTCTTCAGATGAAGATTCAGAAATCAGTGGACAAACACTTTTGTCAGCAGCATGATTAGGAGTGGGGTGGTGCTCCTCTGCAGCATGATTAGGAGTGGGTTGATGGGACTCCTGTTCAGGTACAACCTTACTTCCTGTTGTGGTCTTGGGATCTGATCTAAATGAACGAATTTCTGCAGGTGCAGGCCCTGAGTCACTACCAGTAGACATCTTTTTAAAGGATAAAGGTGGTCCATCGACAACTACAGAAGCTTGTTTTGAGGATTTCCAAACAGTTGTGTTGTCCTCAGGTCCATGCATAAACATGCATCTGTCCCCTTTATTGCAATATCCATTGTAGTAGTAGTAACACGGAACGTTGGTCTTGTTTACAGCAAGTGCAGACTGATGGCAAGCAGAAGCAGAAGCAGATTCAGATGCCGTTTCAGTACATCCATCCAATGGCTGTAAAGGTACAGACAGTATTTTAGGTTGCTGATTAAAACAACTAATAGGTGGTCAACAAAAAAGAAAATACATCCCATGCTCAACAAGCAATTCATTTGGATTAAGAGACAAAATTAAATACGGACAATGGAAGCTCGAGATGATCCCTTATTAAAAGTATCAAGAAGAATCAACTCCCTATAATAAACAATCATAGTTCTAAGTGACGTCTAGATGTCTAAGCAAAAACTATCAAACTGAGATATAAATTTGGTGATGAGAGATATCATCAAGGCTTCGTACCACCCTTTTTTTTTTTTTATAACCACCTAGAAGGATTTAATGCTATTTACCAAACAAAGTAAGATACTCTTCAGCAAATTATGATATCATGCAGTTCATATATTCTAAGGCCATCAAACTAGATGCTACTTTTGATCCTCCCTGACAACTCTTTCAATAGGTTAAAGAAAAAATTGACTTTGCTTTTAATCCGTCTAACTTATAGGAATTTGATATGATCACTTTAAAGCTATCAAGAAGGAGATAGTCCATTGTTCGAATTACAACCAGAAGACTATCCATTCTTCAAATTACAACCAGAAGACTATGTCTAGCAGCTTGAGATTAGTAAAATATAGCAAATCTTACAAAGGGAAATACTCGAGCTAAGGCATCCAGGAAGTTTTTCCAACAGTTGTTGAAAATACAAACATAATAAAGGAAACACAGTGACTGCTTACAGGATGTATAAGAAAAGCACAGGATGGGTTGAGGCAACTGCCTGCGAGCCAGTACCAACAATCTCTTGGGTTGAGCCTAGCCATTTCACTGTGCCTGTACTCGCACTCAATTCCCTGAAACACACACAACCCATATCACCAACACTTAACACAATACTGATTATTCTAAGATACTATTTACCAAGCGTAAACTTAGCAGAAGCAACTGTGGAATATCAAGTATCTGTCAATTGGAACATCTTATCAGAAACTGAAATAAAAATTAAACTTTCTGTCAGTAGAATGAACAAACCATAAGGAAATAGAAGAACATCTATGGTACGAATACAAATTTAGAAAACAAACAACTGCACAAAATAGTCATGCACCAAAAAAAAAAATACCCAACATTATAGATACCAAAACTTGTTATTACAGATAACATCTATCTATTCACAACATTAATGTTTATAGGTCAAATTGAATTCTATAAATGCAGTAACATTAGTGATAATGAGGTCCAAATATAACCTGCGCAGGGAAATCGACAAACAAAATGAGATCATGCTAGTGCACATTACACAGAATCACATAGATTGGGAGATTCTACCGCATCGATAGTACAAAAAACACACATATATAACTATTGGAATAACACTCCTCATTTCGTCAGGGATAAACAGATTCAAAATTTTTTTTTTTATGCCAACAAATACCCATCATTAAAAACAAAAAAAAAAAAAACTCATCTTAATTCCAGTATATATAGAGAAAGAGAGAGACAAAATCATTCATGCATTTAAAGAACAGCAGACAAACAAAACCCTGTCTTAATCACATACACTTTCCAAGGAATTGAAACCCCTAATTGAAATTAAATACAAACAAATACCCGGGAAAAAAAAAAGGGAAAAACAAATTCTTTGATTATCATTTCTTGAAAAATAAATGGGAAAAAGATATTGGGGTAAAAAGGGACCTTCTTGCAGGTAAGAGGGGAGGCCAAGAAATAGACGCAGTCGGTGTTCCTTTTCTGTAATGCTAATGCTGCTGCTGCTGCTGCTGCTGCTGCTTCCTCCATTATGCGGCGGAGGGAACGTTGGTTGAGAGGTGATATATATCGGCAGAGAATTTTTAGTTAATTGATTTCCAGTAAAAGAGGCGGTGTGTTTCTGTATATATGTGTGGGGAGAATCTTTAACGGAAAATACTATCATAAATTTGATTTTGGATCATATTTGTAAATTTTTAGGTCAAAATTAAATATTATAAAATTTTACTTACATTAACTAATATCAAAAATTTTATAACATTTAATTTATACCAAAAAATTTATAAATGTAGCCATAGATCATATATAAATAAGTATTTTTTAATTTTATTATGAGAAGGTACAACGTAATGACACATGAAGTGATATAAGTGATATTTAATAACTAATGACATTTTTACTATTTAAAGTAATAAATTTAAAAATGAAATGAATTAGTAGAACTTAATTTAAAAATATTAAAATTTTATTAATTTAGAAATATCAATTGTCATCTACACTTGGTAGAACGTTCCTAAAATTTTTTTTTTTTTTTTTTTGGGTGTGTGGAGATGCATGCGTGATTTCTATAATTCTAGTAGTAATATTCTATAGAGAAGGGTTAATAACACTTTGCCTCCCTGAACTATAGGGGTAATTACATTTTGTTCTCTTAAATTATAGAAACATATGTTTTGTCTTTCATTCACATTATTTATCTTTTAAAAATTTTAAATATCAAGAACATTTAGTTAAATGACTAAAATACCTTTAGTATCATTTTTTGATTTTTCATGTATTTAATTAATTTTTGACAGTTATAAAAGAATTAGGAAAAAATATAATATAATAACACATTGATATCTTGGACTTTAGAGAATGAAAATATGAGAAATTGTTGAATTATGTTATATCAGACATCGTCTAATTTGCATATATTAAGTCAAATATTAAAATTTTAAAATACTAAGAGAAATCGAAAAAATTAAAAATTTTATAAAATTGATATTTTCATACAATACCTTTACAGAAAAACATTTCATAGAGAACAAGTCCATTTGGAAATGTTCTATCAATACAATTAAATATTCAAATTTGAAATAATATAAAATGAAATATAAAAATTTAACCAAGAAATATATTTATATAGATTATATTGAAATATTATATAATTTATTTGTGTGATTTTTAAATAATTATCACATCACTATCAAAATTTAAATATATAAAAATACAAAATATAGTATTAAGGGTATTTTAGTCATCCAACTATTATACAAATCTTGATGTTTAAAAATTTTTAAAAGATGAATATTGTGAATGGAGGACAAAGTGCATATTTTTATAGTTTAGGGGGCAAAGTGTAATTACCCCTATAGTTTAGGGGGTAAAGTGTTATTAACCCTATAGAGAATTAGAGATAGAGAAGAGATAGGAGGATGATGGAATTAATGAGGATTGAAGAGGTAGGTTTTAATTATGAGTTTTTTGGGGCACCAAAAGTTTAAAAAAATAAAATAAAATTCCAGGGCTTTTTTTTTTTTTTTTTTTTGGTTTTTTGGCACTGAAATTCCTCAATTTTCCGGTAATTGATTTTGTGTATCATGGACAAGATCCTTTCATTTATTTCCTTTCATTTCTTTGTCCATTTTCTTATATCTAAATAATTAAAATTTGAAAAAAATAATAATGTAAACATACCATTAGTTTTATATTATTAAATAAATTATCATATTCAAAATTTAATTCATTCAAAAAAAAATTTCAACGTCAAACTATGTCACATTTGAAAGGCGCAAAATTTTTTGGCAACATCGGACGAAGAAGGAGATTTATGGAGAGATATCGTGATAAAGAAAATGATTTACATATGACTTTTATTGATTTTAAAAAGACATACAATAGAATTCCTAGAGAAGTTATGTAGAGAGTTTTAGAAAAGAAAATCAAAAATGAGTTAGAGTAGCATATATAGAATTAATAAAAGAAATGTATAGGGATGTGGTTACAAATGTGAGAACCAGGAGGATTGACACGAGAATTCTCTATAAATATAGGTTTACATTAAGATTTAGTTTTAAATCCTTATCTATTTGTATTGATCATAGATGAACTTATAAGGCACATATAGGAAAAATATCATGGTGTATGTTATTTGTACATGACATTATTTTAATAAATGAAACAAAAGATGGGGTTAATACTAAATTCGAAATTTAGAGAGAGACACTTGATGCAAAAGAATTTAGAATTAGTAGATCAAAAACATAATATATGGAATTTATATTTGGCAAGGTTGCATGTAAGAATAGAATAGGGGTTGATATAAAAAATCAATAAATACCTATAAATGAAAATTTTAAATATTTAGGATCAGTTCTTCAGAGCGATGATGGTATAGATCAACATGTTACACATTAGATACAAGCATGTTGGACTAAATGGAGAATGATATGTAGCATCGGGAATATCATGTAACTGCAAAATTCCTTTACAACTTAAAGGTAAATTTTATAAAATGACAATTAGACCAGCGATACTTTATGGGTGTGAGTGTTGAGTAGTAAATTACATACATGAGCAAAAGATGATAGTAGTATAAATGTAAATGTTAAGATGAATGTATAAGTGTAATAGGATGGACAAAATACGCAATGAACATATTTGTGAAAATATTGGAGTAACATCTATTGTTGAGAAGATGAGAAAAACACACCTAAAGTGGATAGATAATGTGTTAAGACAACCAATAGAAACGTCTGTCAAGCGAGTAAATTTTTAAAAAAATAGTTAACATAAGAGGGGTAAGAAAAGATCAAAAAAAATTTAGTGATTAACTTATAAGAAAAATATAACCCATTTAAGAATTGAAAAAGATATAATCCATAACAGAACGTAATAACTTAGTAGGATTTATTCAGTTCATCTTATTTAATGGGATTAAAATTTAATTTGTTTGTTTGATTTAGGACGAAGGAGGAGAAGAACAGGGACATCCATCGGGGTCACACTATTTTGAACCAAAAAGTTGAAGTAAATACGTACATTATCTTTGTTTAACAAGGGGAAAGGATTGAATGTTTTGCGAATATAAAAAGCCCATATCTCAGTCCGAGTTTCATTCTCAGCGGCCTCCTCTCTGTAACAACAAAAGGGCTTATGCCGCACAGCGTGCAACAATAGTAAAATGTCATTCACCTAGCAGAAGAAATAACCAAGATTTGGCCACGAGAGGGGATGCATGCACTGTCAACCTCTCATTGCATCGTTGTTTCCAGAGAATGATTCCTGTACTCGTCCAAACTCTAGGTTAATACGCTTTTTAAGTTCTGCCTATTTTCTCCAGAGTCCATTTATTCCAAAATGTGTCATAGCAAAACCAAGTACACTCTCATTCAGAATTTGTATACCATGCTTTCTGTATAACCAACTTCTTTGAGTAAGCCAGTCAGCTGTGATGAAATAAAACTGCAAAGCCTAGAGGAAAATACATTAAAATATAGCAGTTATAACAGGTAAGGACTTTTTTGGGCCATAGCAGGTAAGAACTTTAGCGAATTGAGCGATAAAATGACTGGGTACCTCGCCCTGTGAACGGTCCTTGGCCTTGTCACCAGAAATATGTCTCATCATACCAGGAGGACCACACACCTGGGATGCAACAGAATGTTATTATGGTAAGAAGACCATTGCCTATTTAGCTTCAACCCAAGTGTAATAGGATATTGGAAAGATTGGGAAATGAGCAAAGTTGTGTCTCACAGTAAATGCATGAGATCCACCAAAGAATCCTGCACTAGCTTAGAACCTCATTTTTTTCCATTCGATACTAGAGAGTATTACATTTATAAAAAGGGACTGGGCATAAAAAGAAGTAGCTATTGCACAATCATTCATACGTGTATTCCATCTGTTGATCAAAACTGTATATGAGGTTGTGAGCAAGTACTAGCTTTGGAAACTTACTAGGACAAGTGAATCATCTCCGGGCCCAGGTAACCCTTTCACAATCATGTCTTTAGATATGTAACCTTTACCTCCCATCCAATCATTTGTTGCATTATCCACAGTGTAAAATATCTGACAAATTCAGGTGCCAAAGAGGATCTGAATTTATGAAGGAAACAACTTTCAAAACATTAGAGAACAATCTCAGAATATTTCTGCAAACCTTCAGATTTGGGTGGCTAGCTGCTAGTACATCAAGCTTCTTTTTCAGAAGTATGTCATCAGGGGATACATTAGCATAGAGCAGTGAGACCTAAAAGAGACAAACATTCTCATCAAAAAGCTGCAATACATAATAAGATCCATTGAACGAACATGATAGTACAATGGACAAATTTGCTTCACAACTAAAACGCTAGGTATGAAATCCACCATACATCCTTCAAAAGTTTAGATAATAAGCCTACCTGTGTATTGTCATCAGGATTCTTAAGGATAGCCTTTATAATTTGAAGCATTGGGGTAATGCCAGAATCCCCCTGCAATCTGAAAAGGAAAAACTGTCTTAAACCTAAATAAAGATCTCTTCCACCCATCTTAAAAACACAATAAAGATATATTTCATAACAAATACACAACTTAGCATAGATAGTCATTCTGGAAGTTAATCCAGAAAGGTCCGCAGGTTAATAGACTTACCATGCCAATGTGTTTCTTCATATTTGGGCTATACCTGAGCTTTTCAATTGGCCTGCAAGAATGGTATTTATTCAGACACATCAACAAATATCAGATAATACAACCAATTTACTCAGCAATATACCTGAAAAACTTACCCTTTCACTTCCAGAACATCGCCTGGTATTAAGCTTGCAAAATGCTGACTCATTTTCCCTTCTGGATACAACTGTAAAAGTTAGCAAACAGTTTAAGGTTAAGAAACTAATGGCACCAAGATTAAGCCAGGTAATAAGCTGTCTACATTATTACAGGATACCTTAATCATCAAATCGAAGTATCCCTTCGCATCTGGATCGGATATTGGTGTATAACTGAAAAGATAGAACATTCCTCAGAAGAATGCATGATTAATAGACCTCAGCTCATGCATGTGTTTGAGAACAAGGTAAACATAGGGAATTTTACAATATTCATCATGAAAACAAGATATTCTAGCTTTTCTTCAAAACCAAAAGGATCCAGTGTGGATCTCTAAGGAATTTTGAGGACTCTGGAGTGAGAATAGTCTCTCTACAACTACATGTGCATGCATAACAGGAGTTTCCATTAAGATATCTTGGACTCAAGATCATGAGAACAGGTAAAAAAACAATAACAGAAACATCCAGTCTATTGAATAATAAACTTTGTTTTTCCAAAACAAGCTTCCTCCATCCCATTGAAAGTGTTGTGCTTTCCTTTTAAAGTTGTCCCAAAATTTTTGTCTTTCCAAATATGGCCAAAACATTTCCCTACTCTTCCCACTTCTAACCTTCATTGTAGGCCCACTAACTTTGGATTTGACTTTTGCTAAGAAGGTAAAACGTGTGAACTCTTGTAATGGTGCATATATCTCACAAGTTGTAATTTACAACTTACCATGTATGCACGCTCTTCACTTCAATGATTGCTCACGGACATGCAAATTTCTATTGGCCCCACTAAATGAGTTTTCAGAAGATTTAAAACTTAAAGAACCAGCCCAACACTCGTTCAGAGCTACAGATGTGAGGGTAATAAAGGAAAGAAGAGATAAAGTTTACAAAAGCTTTTAGCTAAAAAACACACCTCCCCAAAAGTGATTACAATATTGGGATGGAGGGAGTACCATTTTCGCAGCGTTAAAGAGAGGTAGAATAAAGGCTATGAAGTGGGCAGAGTTGAGATTTCTTGGAGATTCAAGTTGACTTGAGCAGTAAACCATGAAATTTGGTTGAAGCATGCTACAAATGAAATGAAGGACTTACGGGCGAATGACATATTTTGTTTTCCCTTCAGCATCTTGTGCAGTTGGTGCCCTACAAGTAGAAAGGGTATTTATCTCGAGTTTAAGATATTTTAACCTTAGATCCCCCCAATCAAGAACCTTCAACTTCCTCGAAATCAATAAATTTCTGCAAAACATCCTCATGTAAGAAGAACATACCTAGTAAGAATGCACGATGCAATGTCAAGACCAAGTTTCACAGATGGATCAAATGAAAACCTGCCATTTGAGGGAACAGAAGAATATATCAAATTACTAAGAACTTCATCTTTTTCAAAAAAAAAAAAAAAGAATTGAATACAATATATGCGCATTAGATTATTTCTACTTCATTCCCAGTATTATTACTCAATCTCCCCATGAAACTATAACAACATCAAAGCCTAGACATTGTTGGACCCCAATTTTATGGACAACCATCAAAGTCATGGAGACCTAATATATAAAAATGAGAAAGGAATTGTTGATGCGTTCTACCACAAAAAGGTTTAAAGCAATAATTAATCCCATTTATGAAGAAGCCAAAAAAATATAGTATTTCTTGCTAGAAGAATGCTAAACAGATATGTTTTCCAGCCCTTAGCAACTCTATGGTTAAGGAAGTAGGAATGCCGGGCAACTGCAATAAAAACAAATAATTGATAACAATACTTTCGCCAAATCAAATGGCGAAAAAAGCATTCGTAATTTGATTTGCCAATTCAATTCAAAGGCACATTGCTTTTATACTATTGTTAATTTGATTTGCCAATTCAATTCAAAGGCACATTGCTTTATACTATTGTCAGACTCAGACTCAGACCCCCAAAGGCCCAGAAAACCAAAACAAAATGTCAAAAAGAACGTGATAGAGGTCAAATAAGTATAGGTAACAGATAAACCATCTTTTTAGATAATCTAGCTAGTTGGAACACTAAAGCTTATATGAATTAAATCCCCACGTACACTAATAATACAATGTTGTCCTTCTTTATCCATCCACTGGACAAATTAATAGTTATTCCAAAAAGCACAGAACTCTTCATGTAACAATTTTTCCCAAAATAGAAAACACTCATCAATGGGATTATAATGCAGTAAATACACTTCCCCTCGCATTAATGTCTTTGTTTATGCTTGCTCAAGATATCTTCTTTGAGATTTTCGCATGCTATTCAGGTGTATATAGCTATATTATCAACAACAAATCATAGTATAACATATATGAGGTAGTTTCTAATTTAAGAGACATTTTAGATTGATGAGAACCATTCACGTTCACTGCATTAATGTATTCAAGGGAGAGGAGAAGGCAAAGTGGAGTCTAGAGTCCATCATTTTGGTAGTAGACATTATTAACTTGACATTGTCTGGTATAACAGGAGTATAAAGGATTCTGAGGTATTTCTTTTCATAAGGGTGGAGTGATAAGCGATAAGTTATCATTTACATTAGACAACTTCACCCTGCATAAGATAGAAATAAGGTTTATGTGTCTCATTATACTAAACGCATCCTCTGCCACACGAAGCATGGAACAAGTTCTAAAGTTGATGAGAAGTAGTTTATCACCCCCCCCCCTTCCCCCTCTTTCATTGCGATCCTGATGTTATTACATCCGTATCTAATTGGTTTCCATATCCTGATGTTATATGCCAAGCCTCCCACAGTATATGGCAAAGTCAACGAGGAAGCCTTAACAGAAAAGTTTATAGATCATAAAACAAGCTCTGGAACTAGCATGACAACCATACAGTTTATGCAATGAAGAAACTGGATTAGCAATTCTAATGCTTTAGCAGCTTTACACCTTTGTTCAGACAGCCAGAAGGTAAATTCATTGAATTTTATAGCATAATCAGCCTGAAAGACTGGATCAATTTTATGTTTAAAATTAACTCAAGTAATAGAAATGAAATAGCATCCTACTCCTGCAGCTTTTAGATAGTAGATAGTTTGTATGCAGTAAATCCAACCTGAATAACTGAGTATTGTGGCTGACTTGTGCTTTGTCTTGAAGCTTAAATTCAACCCAGTTATCAGGATTAAGTGCTGAAAATAAACATGAGAACCAGCCAAAATTAAAGCACACTGAGGATATGTTACTCGTAAAGCATACAGCTTTGCATGAAAAATTTCAAGGACAATGTTGATCTTAGATTTGCATGGTCTGTGTGGATTGTAGCTAACCAATATGTGCAGTAACTCGTCAAGAGAGGAGAAGGGAAAGATAAAAGATAGTGTGAGATCAACCTTTAAATGATGTGTGCATGAAAGGCTAAAATAACAGTTCAAAGCCAATTTCATCAAAAGCCAACTATTCTCAAACATAGAAATTTTTTTTCTTTTTTTAGCCAAACACAGAAAATTCAAATTACATAATGCAAGGTGATGCTGCATGCTATAGACCAAGTGATCCGACCCTTCCCCAGGAGCACTTCAGCAGAGAAGGTGGAAGAATGCACTTCAACACTGTTATCTACTTACAGCTATCCCTCAAAACTCCAAAAAAACTAATAGAACTCTAACCTTTAGAACTGCAATATAAAGTTCGTGACATTACCCGTGAGGGTACATATTTAAAACATGGATATAGCTAATCTACACATCTATGAAAAAAAAGGATATGTCCATATAGCTCTTTTCAGCAAGGAAGCCTAGTCCACTGGAAAATTCTTAAATGGGCCCAGTCCACGATAGGTGGCATGGACCCCTTGGTCTAGGATCCACCCACATCACCATGAAGATGATTATTTTAATAAAGTAGAGTGATGTGGTTGAATCTGGACCAAGGGGTTCGTGCCACCTATTATGAACCGGGTCCATGTAAGAATTTCCCCAATCCACTAGGTTTCTCCTTTTTACAGCTGATATAAGACCTATGTGCATTTGCTTTCTGGACTTGATATCAAACAGTACATGGTTCACAAAATTGCATACAGAAAAATCATTATTGAAGATTTAACTGGGAAGTGAAACATCAGCAAAGATATGAAACCTGATTGTCAGCTTTCACATAGAGGCAACATGGAAGTGAAATGTTTATAATCATGCAGCAAAATATGATGGTATATAGAAGAATTGGCCCTAGGTCATTAAGTAATTAAAATTAAATAAAATAACCCACCCATTTTAGGCCCTGCATCTTCCTTGACCTCATCTGAGTACACCTGGATTATAAAAGAGAAGAATTAAAGTCCAGCTTCCAACAGTGTAATCAGGAAACAAGCACAGCAAATTTTATGCGTGTGGAGTCAAAAAAGAAAGATCCAGTGCCAAACTTCTAAGCTTCGCTAATCAGTAGGTATAGTTTAACGGCAAACATATATAACATCCAGGGCAACTGTATATATGAAAATCAGATGGAAAGAGTTCAATGTTTAAGCCTATTTTGATCTATCCACAGTGGGAAAACCAATACCTGTATTTATGATCAATAAATGGAAAAAGTGAAAAAGAAATGTATAGTAGGCATAGGAAGATCAAAGAAACAGAGATAAATAAGACCCAGATAGAAGGTATAAATAGGAAGATAAGTAGAGCATTCAAGGAATCAAAAAAATTTATATCATTCTCCACTAAGATTGACCTTTTTAAGGGGTTCGTCTGGGGTGAGTAATAGAAATAAAAATTAAAAATAAATGTGAGAAGAAAAGTTGGGCAAGGGAGGAATTTTGATAAATTTCCACCACAAATTTTATGTTACAGTCAGCAAAAGAATTTAAAGACTTATCACATCATGGAGAGAAGATACTTTCCTCATGGTCGCTCTTTCCCCTACCTTAGCTAACTGTCATGCACACTTTCCATGAATTTCCGAACTTGGCTTCAATCATTTTCTATTGAAACACTTTATCAGCCTAAACATATACATTTAATGAACCTCTAAATATAATACTACATTTAATGAAACTCTAAATATAATACTAAAAAAGCATCACGTAATAAAGGCAGATATTGGATACCCAGGTAAGTAAAGCAAAAGTAATTCCTGAAAGTTTAAAGCAAAAGTATTGGCACCTCTTCTTAAAATTAGCAACAGTAACATTCATTTAAAACCTCCTTCTGATAAACATGTAACACAATAGAGAAAATGCCACCAAAACTTGGCAATTTGACACTTTATATAATAGAGTTTCAATGTAAATGAACTCCAACAAACCCAAAATGTAGGGCTTGAAAGTACATAGAGGCAGCATCCAAAGTGGCTGCTGCAACAAGAAGGAAATATTCCACACCATGCACTTCAAGAAAAACTGGAACTAATGTTGCCTCGTCAATCACTATCTAGGAAAACAGCAATATCTCACTCTCAGATGTGGCCCCTGAGTTCACTTGCTTCTCTATAACATGGCTTGGACAGCAAACAAGACAAGACTACTGATTTCTTAACATAACTAGGTGTACCCAAAAAAAAAAACACAACACCTTACAGGCAAGATAAAGAAAATGTCAATTGTCTAATCGAGCAACTGATTCCATGCACGTGTAACTTTTATCACCATTGCATAAATATCTCTAGCCTTTGCACAGTTTTGCTACAAAGGCTCATGCTTTTTTCACTCATATAGTAATATAAAGAAGGAAGGAGAAACTAAACACGTTGTCAGAGATTGGTTGGAATCTAGTTCTGCTCTATAAAACTCCTAAACATCCCTATACTAAAAATAATGATGAAATTGAAGCAAATAAATTAGTTTCCTTTTCCCAGTATTTACCATAAGAACAACTCTACTATTAGAAAACACAAAAAGCAGAATAAACTAACCAAAATCATGTAATTTAATGCTTAATCAGACAGACATTTTCCTCTTCTCCTTCTTCTTTTCTCTACCGTCAATTGTCACAAATTAAAGCGACTAATACATTATAAGCAACACATAAACTATTCAAATACAAAATTCAGCCCTAAAATGACAAAATGTAATGAACACAAGAAAAAAAATACATATTTTACGAGCAATCACATTGCTTTCCAATATTAAACATAAACCTAAATTAAATAGGAGGGAAAATTTTAATTTACCAAGGCGGTGGACGAAGAGAAGTAGTAGTAAGAGGACACGCCACCGGTAACGGCGGCAATAGCGCCGACGGGGAGACGGAAATTGGGGGAGGTCGAATTAGAATTGACCGCCTCGGAAAGATTGAGAGAATGCTGCGATCGGTGTTGCCTTCGTCAATCTCCTCAATAATACAGCCATTTTCTTCTATCTTTTTTACTGAGAATCAGCGGAACTGTGTGTGTGACTGTCACTGCTTCAAGCTGCCTTGAGAGGAAGGTCTACTCTAAAACCTCTCGAGAAGGAATCCGTTGCTTTCGAGCTCATGGGAAGGTAATTTATTACCAACACGTGGCCGTCTGAAGGTATTAGCACTTCGATCGTGATTTAATAGAAAGATCATTATTTATACATTTGAATGGTTCGGATGATCTTTATGTTAAAGAAAATATTAACGAACAATAGAGGAGTATTCATAGTTTGATTTAAATCAACAAATTGGTCAAACTTAATTTAGATAATTCATGTTCCGATAATTAAATAAAAAATTAATTATTAGTTTGAATTTAGTTATTGAAAATTAATAATTGATTAAACAATTTTTAGTTTATTTTTATTTTTAGTTGATTATATTTTAGTAAATTGATTCCATTTTTTATTCATATATTCAACACTTTATATTATTTTCATTTGTTATTTTTTAGTTTTTAATTTTAGTTTTAGTAGTTTTAGGTTTTTGTTTATTATAAATTTGATTAATTTTGTATTTTATTTTATACTTAATTTTTAAGTTAATTAGTGAATTTCGAATAATTGGATAAATCAAAGAAAAAAAATTTGGTTAATCAACCAAAAAAAAATTTAGTACGGATTTGATTTTGACAAAAAAACCTAAAACATATAATTTTTTTTTAAAACTAAATTACCAAAAAAACAAGCCAATGAACACCTCTAAACACTAAAACATTTTAATAGAAAATTCTTCTTAGTCAATATTATGCCACCTCATCTCATATCACTCCAAGTGCATGATATGTGGAGTGAGGTGGCTCAATATGGATCAAAATATTCATGACACTATATTATAAATTATAAAAATTTCTCATTTTAATATGGATTAATTACATTTAACTCCACTAGGTAACTTTGGCTATATTATTAACCAGACTTTGTAATTTTACCAAAATAATAGATGGAAAATTATTTACAAAACCTTTAATTTTAGATATTTAATTAAATTTAAATTTTTTTGTGACAAATATAGTAACACATAAATAAATGATTTTGTCAATCTGACACTTTATATAAATACATATATAACAAATATTCATGAATATCTAAATATTTTAACATATACCTGGAGATTCATATCTTTAATATCTTCAAAGGGGGAATTCCACACTGTTGTGGTACGTTGTCCAGTATGCATTTACGCCATTTGAAACATTGACGAGGGCAATTTTGCAATTGAGTTAGATTAGGGGCTGCATTAGTGGAGAAGTTTCTAGTTTCATGTTCCAGTTCTCTGTCTCTTTTCTCCATTTCTCCTCGTTCTTTCGTAAAATTCTTGTGTGGATTGAATCTATAGTATAATATCATAGGTTATTTACTTTATAAATTTTTACATCACCCTTTTAAAGTGTGTGCCGGAAATAATGTGGAAGTTTGTAGACAATAAAATTCATAGCATTATATTGTATACCACAAATTCATGTAAAAATTTCCCCCTTTCACCATTTATTCTCTACTTAGTCTTCTCTCGATTTCCATCTCTTGTCCACGTTATCCTCCTCTTTGCGCCTTAAATGGCATAAAACACACTAAATCTTACTGCACTAGACAAATCAGCACACACTTATGCATAGATAAAACACACACAATCACATGTCTCAGCCAAAACATTAGATTTGCAATGAAAATATATTACGTGAACATGAAGATTAAGGTTTGATTTCTTATATTTATTCTCCTTTATATTTTAACTGCTTTTTTTTTTTTGGATTCGAGCATTTTTGTGAAAATTTAGGATATGGATTTTTTTCCCGATTCTCGATCTAAGTATTTTTGGGATTTTTTAATTTTTTTTTTATTCTTGATTTTTTTTTTTGTTGCTTACTGAGATCATGTGTCCGAAGTAGGGGTACTTTTTTTTTTTCCTGATTTGTGCTTACTCGAATTTTAGCTTATTTCAATGAATATTTTTTTGTTCGATTATTGATCTAAGATTTTTTTCGATTCTTGATTTTTTTTTTTTTAAAGTATTTTTGTGTTGCTTGCAGATAATTTGTTTGAACTATTACTACTTTTTTCCCTAATTTTATTCTCCTATTTTAGCTTATTTGAATGAATTTTATTTTAATCTTTATCTAAATTTTTTTTTTTATATTCTTGATCTTTTTTTTTTCTTTTTTTTTTTTTTTGTGTGTGTTGCTTCCAGAGATCATTCATCCAAAATACCATTAATAGGAAATTCAAGGTCTGTCAGTTTTTATTTCTTTCTTTCAATGTTAATTTGTTATTCTAGCTAAATGATTTAATTATAGTTGTTTTCTGTATAGTCTAGAGATGAATTTATTGTTGATTAATTTGTGTGAATTGTTATGCGACCATATTTTTCAGTGCATCTGATTAGCAATTTTTGTCTTTGCCAAAATCTAACAATCCACAAGGAAAATCTAGAAAAAAATATTACTTTACATTTGAAATCATATTATTTGGATCCTTTATTTGGGATCCTTTAGGGCCTGTGTTTACACTTTTGAGGGTTAAAACGGTGATGTTGAAAAATTTGAAACTTCGAACTCTAATAACTCAAACCTGTAGCAATAAAATGGACTAAGTTACGAGGATAATACTTTTAGTTAGCTATAAAGGATTATGTAGTTAACCAAGGAAGCCTACTGCAATGAAATACGAGCCATTCTCTCTTCTTTTAATAAGATATAGAGATTTATTTGATATTACGATTTTTCATATTGTTGCCTTTAATTGTAATAAAATAGCATATTTTATTATTTGTGTCAAAGTTAAAGCCTTTTTTTTTTTTTTTTTTTTTTTTTCTTGGACTCATCTTAATCAAATTGAATTTCAGTCTCAAGTAAAAATTTTGACTGAGGAAGGAAGGATTTTTTCTTGATGATATGAATTTTGGATTTTTTAATTAATTAGACTTTGATGAAAAAGTGAAATATTTCTTTTACAAAGTTTTGGATTTTGATAGTTTGTCGAAATTCTTAAGATTTGATTTCTCTTTATTTTTTGGGAATTTAACTAAATTTTTCAGTAACTAACTCATCATGGTTTGATTTGATCATGCATAGTTTTAATTTATTGAGTCTAATAGACTTTCAGATATGATCCCTCCTTTTTTTTTTTTCGAGCTTTGACTTTTATTAATCAAGTAGCTTGCTTAACTTCTTCGACATTCTTACCATAATCTTTGTTGCTACTACAAATAAATTTCAAAATTGAGTACTGATAACTTTATTGCTTTTTGTTGGATTAAGCACAATAGACGAGGAGTGTGAAAATTGATTATTACTTTGTATAATATCATTAAATTGATTCGAGTTTCAATTTCTCTATTTCTCTCTCTATATATATATATTTTTACTTTTTTAGGAATGTAATCAATCCTTTTGTGTGTTACATATTTTGAATAGTTTCTAAAACTATTTTATGAACTACTTTGAATATTATATGAGGGCGAGCTGAATTTGATGTCATCCAAGGTAAAAACCAGAATCAGTCTTTATTTTAATTTTTAGAAGCAAAATAAAATGTTGCAACATGCTTTTTCTTACAAGTGGAGACTGTTAGATGAAATATGCAAATATGTCATTTTTGCAAAATTAAACATACTTCATTTCATATTTCTCTCTCAAATAAAAGGCTTAGGCATACTTTTTATCTTGATCAAATTTTTATTCACAATTAAAAAAAAAAAAAAAAACCAATCTAAAGTAATATTCTTTTTTTTTTGCTAACAACCTGTATGTGAAATTATTTAGTTTTTGCAAAATAACTGTATGGTTGTCTGCAATTGTCAGAAGTAGGTATTTGTTTAGTTTTTAATTTTTCTGCATTTATTTGTTCAAATGTTTGTATTTTTTTATGGTTAATTAGTGGGTTAATTAATTGATGTTTGTGTTAGGTTTTGATTGAAAAGTTTAATGGTTGATGACATCTTGCTGTCACATTCAGCATATACACTTCATCTTTTGGTGGTTTGCCTTATGCTGTGAAAGGCTGAGACTCTCTACTCCTATTTGTGCCATTGAACTTTATTATAGATTAGGCCTAATGGCAAGCTTATTATAGATTAGGCCTAGGTAAGGCATTTTTCCGGCATTTTAATCTGGGCACACTCACGCAACTAAAATTTTCTACTAGACTGGAAATATATTAAGCAAAGTTAAAGATTTAAGTCTTGAAAATATGCTATACATTTTTTTTTTTTTTTTACATTTGTGAAAAATTTGAAAGGCTAAATATTTAGTTTGAGGAAGATTTAAGTTGTGGTTTTTTCCTTCCCGATTATTGATATAAGTGTTTTTGTGGGATTTTTTTTTTTTTTGTTTTAAAAAAATTTTGATCTGTATTTTTTTTTTTTTGCCTACAAAAATTATTTGTCTAGACTTTTACTTTTTTTTTCGTAATTTTTTCTCTCCAATTTTAGGTTATTTGAATGAAAATATATTCAGGGATCATTTATCTTTATGAAGTAATTTTGATATGTGATTCAAGGTTAGTAATTCTTTATTTGTTTCTTTAATTTATTTATTTATTTATTTTTATTTTTTTTGGTTGCAGAATCATTTGTAATATTTAAAAGAAAAATCACATGAATGAAGAAGATATTAGGGTTGTATCGAGGATCCAAGAAGAGGAGGAAGGGAGGATTCATGCATAATTTAGCTTTAAAAAGCAGGTTCAGTTTTCTTTAACTATTATATTTGTTATCTTTAATTTTTTACCTAATATTTTTACCTAATTTGAGATATTAGTTTTCAATTAATGATCCAAGAAAAAGAGTAACGGAGGGAGGCATGCATAAATTTGGCTTCAACAAAACCAGTTTCATTTTTTCTTCACTTGTTTGCATTTATAAAAAAATGAGAAAGTAGCCAACAAGGAAGGGGATGATGTGGATCTCAAAAGATATGAAAGATTCTATTCTCCAAACTGTTAAAAAACAAAAATCCATTTCTTGTTACAGTTCTGTATTAGTGTTTTCTTGATTATAAATCTAAAGACAGTGTAAAACATGTTATATATATATATTTATTTATTTATTTATTTATTTATTTATTTATTGGATGGATGATCTTTACTGGGTTTTAACTTCAATTTTTTTTCCGCTATCAAAAGTACTGCAAATCAGATGTTCACACCATGAACTACGGGTGTTTTGTTTTGGTTATTCATATGATGTAAAATAAATTATCCTTTTTTTCAGTCTTTTATGCCCGTATGACAGAAGAAGTTAACAAGCAGTTAATAGGCGTTATGGAAGAACTCTAATTGCAAATATGTTTTTTGAACATGGTCTTCTGTTTTCGCGGCAGGATAATATCTTGATATTAGAAGATTTTTTCAATGTAAAATTTAAACCTGCATGTAATTACGTTTCTATATGTTCTGTTCTTAGAATCCTAATGTACTAATAGCTATTGTTTCATAACTGCAAATTAAGTAAAACTGATACCAGCACATAAAGTTATGCTAAATGGATACCAACCTCTAGATTGCAGATTTGAGGTTGGTATCAATTTGGCACCAGTACAATAAGAGTAGATTACATATTAGTATCAAATTGGTATAACTTTGACTTAGTACATATATATTTTCTATGTTTACAAGATTGTTAAACATGTATTTTTGTAACAGCTCATATTTCTAACTATTTTTGTACTTATCAAAGAAAATTTTGATTTTGGTAGAATTCAACTTATGCATATGTATCCATATTTAATATTATGTATATATCGCCCAAATTTGATGCAAAAATATTCAGAAAATCCGGGCACTGGTTACTTAACAAATGTCCAAATATTTTCACAAATAAGCTAAATTTTGCCATTGTGAAAAAGTGATATCAGATTTTACAATTCTTTCGAAGTGGTAAGCACGTACAATTTCCATTGAATTGTTGCACAACATCTCCTTCATGACTTGAGTGCTTGAAATATTTTATAACTGTCATCTCAAAATCTCACCTCAGATTTGTTACTATTGCATGCCCGCATATTTATTGATTTTCAGGGGCATTGATCCCATCTCAAATGAAAATCAACTGAGGCACCATAGAAAATTAGAAAAAGAGCAGTTTTTTAACTTGACTTTTGAACATGAATTTACGAGTTAGTTACCAGTGGAAGGATGACAGAGTTTCTTTTTAAGAAAATATTTAGGTAGATTTGATTTTTGACTCCATCTGTAGATCATGTAGTCAAGATTAAACCTTAAAGCATCTTACTTACATCAACTGATGTCATAAATTTTCTAAAGTTTAATCCACACTACAAGATTTACAAGTGGAACCAAAGACCGGATGCATCTAAGTATTGCCTTCTTTCTATAGCTGGTTGCAGAAGATAGACAAGGACATCTTATCCTCCATTAAAATAAAACTAGTAGGATATCTACTCTGTTATTGGCTACATAAACGAGTTAGTGTTTTTTCTGAACATTTTGGAAAGTAATATCTATTTTAGCAGAAAATCTATAATTTAGTCGAGAACATGCTGCAGGAACCATTATTTTTAATAGAAAGGAACTAACAAATAACCATAGTTTAATAGAAAAAATAGAGCAAATGCATTATAAATCTACTTTAGTAACGAGTATTTACACACAACGAAGGAAAACTAAAAACCAACTATCAAGTTTTCAAATACTCTAGTACAATATTTCTGATGCTCTACTACAGTCAAAAGTCAACTACCGATTAATATAGTTGGTTTTGCGTGGGAGGTTGTTGCTGTAGCTCTACAGGTTCATTCTCATTTGAAATTTCCTCTAGAGACTTGCCCTTTGATTCAGGGACTAAGAAAGTACATAGACCACCCAAAAGATTGATCACAGCCAAAGCAATGAGTGAATTCCTCATCCCAATACCCGGTGGATATCCTGCATCGGTCTTGGTCTTGTCTTTGTTTTGAGACAAATACAAGAATCCAAATGCACCCACAATTGCACCTAATTTACCAGCTGCAGCCGATATGCCATGGCAGGTTGCTCTGAGCCTAGCCGGCGAAAATCTCAGCTGGCACGATAAATGTGGTGGCATTGGGTCCGAAATTTGCAAAGAAGAAGGTTAATGCATATAGCACCAAAAAGCCCAAATGGTTTCCAGCTTGAATCCAGTGGTGGTAAGGAATGGCCAGAGCAAACATAAAGATTGTCATCATGGAGAAGCCCATCAACTGAATAGTAAACCTTCCTATATAGTCGATTAAAAAGACAGTGATCAAATATCCTGGAACTGTACCAAAAAGAGCAATAAGGGTCTGTGCCCTGGCTATCTTGAAGACTTCCTCGATGGCGTTCATAGTCTTTGCTGGAGGAAGCCATCCAACTGCACTGAAAATGTCCTTTTGGAATAGATTTTGACTGTAGTATGCAATATCAAGAAAGAACCACGTGGTTGTTGTACCAAGCAAGTGAAGACCATGGCGGTGAAGAAACTGTTTAGTAAACAGACCAAATGAATTACTACTTCCAGCTGCCGCTGATAGATGAGTAGTGGTAACTGGCACATGGACTTCCAGCTGTGCTTCTAAATCAACCTGCAGAACCTTAGACATGTCAATGGCGGCTTGTTTTTGATTCTTGGCAACAAGAGCTGTGTATCGGGCAGTTTCTGGCATCTTCATTCGCCAATAGTAAGTCAACAGAGCAGGAATTGCTCCGGTCATCAAAATAATCCTCCAAACATAATCCGCCTCAGGAACAGTTGAGCCACTAGGATCAACTGCATAAGATGGAGCGCCAAACCTTGCATTGAAAATTGACGAGATAATGATGGAAAAGACACCGGCAAATAATATCCCAAATCCCTGCATAGCAAAAACTGCAGCTATGAAACCACCACGCGTCTTTTTATTTGCGTATTCTGACATGATGGTTGCAGATAGTGGATAATCGCCTCCGATGCCAAAACCAAGCCAAAACCTGAAGAAGCAAAGGGCTCCAATCACAACTTTTGGATCACTTCCCAGAGAAAGTCCTGAAAGAATTGAGGCAAGAACCATGATCATAAGTGTAATGCCGTAAACCTTTTTGCGTCCCTTTTGATCCCCGAGCCATCCAAAGAAAAGCTGGCCGGCTAAAGTCCCACACAGCGCTACTCCATTCACGGCAGCTGAAACACTAGGAGGCAAGCTTCCTGGTTTTCCTGAACCATCAACATGGAAGTATATACGACCGAGCAATTTCGTGACGAGGGATATGCAGAAGAGATCATAGGCATCAGTGAAAAAGCCCATTCCTGCAACTATGATTGCAGTAAAATGGTACCATTGTGTTTTTGCGGTATCAAGTGCATCAAGCACCACCTGATTTTGGGTATGCACTTGATTTGGGGTTTCAGACATCACTGAATGAATCAATGAATTAATTAATTAATTATTATGAATGATTTGGGGTTTCAGACTGCTCTTCCTTGATTTTCCGTTCGAATGAATGAATGAACGAATTTAATTATGTCTCGTATGCTATATTTATAAGAGTCATAGGAAGTTATTTCATATAAGGATTTCAGTATATTTCCGATTAACAAAAGGAAAGGAAATTCTATCTTTTGTAAGCATTTCCTAATTCTTGTAGGATTCGGGCTACGGGTCCAAGGAAGGAAAGTCAATCCCAACGCAAAAAGGATTTTCCAAACAACAGCCGATGTGGCGGCGGAAATTGGGAATTGGATAACTAAAATAGTAGATATTTTACAACATCAAATCGCATCGCAATCCAATATTAAACGGAAACTTAGATTAAATAGTAGGGAGAAATTAAATTTACCATGGCGGTGGACGATGTGACAGTAGTAGCAGTAATAGGATACGCCACCGGTACCGGCGGCAATAGGGGAGGCGGAAATTGGGGGAAGTTGAATTAGCTTGGCCGCACCGGAAAGATTGGGAGCATGCTACGATCGGTGTTGCCTTAGTCAGTAATACTGCCATTTTCTTCTGTCTTTTTCACCGGGAATCAGAGGGGATTGACTGTGTGAGTGTGTGTGACTGTCGCTGCACTTCTTCAGGCCTGTCATTTGCTAATTAATTATTTAGTAATTATCTAGATGTGTATAGATTGTTCTTAATTTATTTTACGTAATAAATGTTCCTCAATATCCAAATATTTTTTACCAATTAAGCTGAAATTTGTTGTTGTATAAAAGTAATAAAACATTCTTAATTTATTCGTTTTTACTATCAAGTAAAAGTGATAAAGATATACAAATTTTGAATTTCTATTGTAATGTTTGTTGTTGTATTAGAGAAAATTTTTATATCTATACAACAACAGACTCTAATCTAAAACATAGTGTTATGGACCTATCGTTTATGGAAGGCCACATCACCACACATCACTTTACAGGGTGATGTGGCCAGTCATGACTACAGTCCAGAATCAACAGCTTCAGTTTCAAGGGAAGTCAAAATCGAAACTGAAATCAAGGAGAGCCAGTTCTAGTTCCGATTCTAGAATTGGCAGTTTCAGTCGATTCAACGGTTCCATCAGATTCTAGTCACGATTCTGATTTTGAATTTTAAAAAAAAAAAATTAAAAAATTAGAAATTATAATTCTAAAAAAAATTAATACAAGCTAAGATGAGAAATAAAAATTACACTTTATTTATATTTTAATTGGGGACTTTCTTTATGAAAAAATACACTATTGCATTATTTATTGAATCATTAAAGCCGCCATAAAAATACATTTTGAAAAATGTATACATTTTGAGAGTATTTGAGAGAATTTCAGAGGATTAGAAAGATTGAGAGAATTGTGTGTCAAAAATGGTAGGGAATGGGGCATTTATAGCTACAATGGTAGAGGGAGATTTATAATCCATTCATTTTTCTTTTTTTAAATAAATATTGCTGATTTCGATTTTGAAATTGCCGGTTCTAATTTTGAGAATCGTCAATGACGGTTCTAGTATGGTTTCGGAACTATAACCGAGAGGAGCCGGTTCCAATTTCAATCTAGAATTGACAGTTTCAGTCGATTCAACGGTTCCATCCGATTCTAATCATGATTCCGATTTTCAATTTTTTTAAAAAAATTAAAAAATTAGAAATTATAATTCTAAAAAAAATTAATACAAGCAAAGATGAGAAATAAAAATTACACTTTATTTATATATTAATTGGAGACTTTCTTTATGAAAAAAGGTACACTATTGTAATATTCATTGAATAATTAAAAATTGAAGTAAAAATACATTTTGAAAAATGTATACATTTTGAGAGTATTTGAGAGAATTAGAGAGATTAAGAGAATTGTGTGTCGAAAATGGTAGGGAATGGGGCATTTATAGGTAGTAAATGGTAGGGGGAGAATTATAATTTTTTTTTTTTATAAATATTGCTGGTTTCGATTCTGAAATCTCCGGTTCCAATTCTAAAAAATAAAGAATCGGAATCGAAACCGTGTCGATGGTTTCGGTTCCGATTTCAAAAATCGTCAACGATGGTTCTGGTTTGGTTTCGGAACTAGAACCGAGAGGAGTTAGTTCCAATTCCGATTCTAGAATTGATAGTTTCAGTCGATTCAACGGTTCCATCCGATTCGGGTCACGATTTCGATTTTGAATTTTTTTAAAAAAAATTAAAAAATTAGAAATTATAATTCTAAAAAAAATTAATACAAGCTAAGATGAGAAATAAAAATTACACTTTATTTATAGTATAATTGGAGACTTTCTTTATGAAAAAAAGTACACTATTGTATTATTTATTGAATCATTAAAAATTGAAGTAAAAATACATTTTGAAAAATCTATACATTTTGAGAGTATTTGAGAGAATTAGAGAAGATTAGAGAGATTGAGAGAATCTATGTGTGTCGAAAATGGTAGGAAATGGGGCATTTATAGGTAAAATGGTAGGGGGAGAATTATAATCCTTTTTTTTTTTTAAATATTGCTGGTTTCGATTCTGAAATTTATTGGTTTCGATTCCAAAAAATAAAGAACCGGAACCGAAACTGTGTCGATGGTTTCGCTTCCGATTTTGAGAATCGTCAATGACGGTTCTGGTCTGGTTTCATAACTGGAACCGAGAAGAGCTAGTTCAAGTTATGATTCTAGAATTGACAGTTTCAGTCGATTCAACGGTTCCATCCGATTTTGGTCACAATTTCGATTTTGAATTTTTTTAAAAAAATTAAAAAATTAGAAATTATAATTATAAAAAAAAAATTAATACAAGCTAAGATGAGAAATAAAAATTACACTTTATTTATATTTTAATTGGAGACTTTCTTTATGAAAAAAAAGTACACTATTGCATTATTTATTAAATAATTAAAAATTGAAGTAAAAATACAGTTTGAAAAATCTATACATTTTGAGAAATTGTATTAAGAGAATTAGAGAGATTGAGAGAATTGTGTGTTGAAAATGGTAGAGAATGGGGCATTTATAGGTAAAATGGTAAGGGAAGAATTATAATCCATTCTTCTTCTTTTTTTCTTTTGTTTTTAATAAATATTGCCGATTTCGATTCTGAAACCATTGGTTCCGATCCTAAAAAATAAAGAACCGAAATCGAAATCGTGTCGATGGTTTCGGTTCCGATTTCGAGAATCGTCAACGATGGTTTTGGTCTGGTTTCGGAACTAGAACTGAGAAGAGCCGGTTCCATTTTCGATTCTAGATTTGACAGTTTCAGTCGATTCAACGGTTCCATCCGATTCTGGTCATGATTCTGGTTTTGAATTTTTTTTAAAAAATTAAAAAATTAGAAATTATAATTATAAAAAAAATTAGTACAAGCTAAGATGAGAAATAAAAATTACACTTTATTTATATTTTAATTGGAGACTTTCTTTATGAAAAAAAAGTACACTATTGCATTATTTATTGAATAATTAACTTCTAAACTGAAGCTCTAAATTGAAGTAAAAATACAGTTTGAAAAATCTATACATTTTGAGAGTATTTAAGAGAAATAGAGAGGATTATAGAGATTGAGAGAATTGTGTGTTGAAAATGGTAGAGAATGGGGCATTTATAGGTAAAATGGTAGTGGGAGAATTATAATTCATTCTTCTTCTTTTTTAATAAATATTGCCGATTTCGATTCTGAAATCATTGGTTTCGATTCTAAAAAATAAAGAACCAGAATTGAAATTGTGTCGATGGTTTCGGTTCCGATTTCGAGAATCGTCAATGACGGTTTTGGTCTGGTTTCGAAACTATAACCGAGAGGAGCCGGTTCCATTTTCGATTCTAGATTTGACAGTTTCAGTCGATTCAACGGTTCCATCCGATTCTGGTCATGATTCTGGTTTTGAATTTTTTTTAAAAAATTAAAAAATTAGAAATTATAATTATAAAAAAAATTAGTACAAGCTAAGATGAGAAATAAAAATTACACTTTATTTATATTTTAATTGGAAGACTTTCTTTATGAAAAAAAAGTACACTATTGCATTATTTATTGAATAATTAAAAATTGAAGTAAAAATACAGTTTGAAAAATCTATACATTTTGAGAGTATTTAAGAGAAATAGATTTCTTATAGAGATTGAGAGAATTATGATTTGAAAATGTATAGAGAATCGGAATTTATAAGTATAAATGGTAGTGGGAGAATTATAATTCATTCTTCTTCTTTTTTAATAAATATTGCCGATTTCGATTCTGAAATCATTAGTTTCGATTCTAAAAAATAAAGAACCAGAATCGAAATTGTGTCGATGGTTTCGGTTCCAATTTCGAGAATCGTCAATGACGGTTCTGGTCTGGTTTCGGAACTAGAACCGAGAGGAGCCGATTCCAATTCCGATTCTAGAATTGACAGTTTCAGTCGATTCAATGGTTCCATCAGATTCTAGTCACGATTCTGGTTTTGAATTTTTTTAAAAATTAGAAATTATAATTATAAAAAAATTAATACAAGTTAAGATTTTTAATAAAAATTACACTTTATTTATATTTTATTTGGAGACTTTCTTTATGAAAAAAAGTACACTATTGCATTATTTATTGAATAATTAAAAATTAAAATAAAAATACATTTTGAAAAATCTATACATTTTGAGAGTATTTAAGAGAATTAGAGAGGATTAGAGAGATTGAGAGAATTGTGTGTCGAAAATGGTAGGGAATGGGGGATTTATAGGTAAAATTGTAATGGGAGAATTATAATCCGTTCTTTTTTTTTTTAATAAATATTGCTGATTTCGATTCTGAAATCATTGGTTCCGATTCTAAAAAATAAAGAACCAGAATCGAAATTGTGTCGATGGTTTCGGTTCCGATTTCGAGAATCGTCAATGATTGTTCTGGTCTGGTTTCGGAACTAGAATCGAGGGGAGCCGTTTCCATTTCTGATTCTAGAATTGACAGTTTTAGTCGATTCAATGGTTTCATCCGATTTTGGTCAAGATTCCAATTTTGAATTTTTTTAAAAAGATTAAAAAAATTAGAAATTTAATTTAAAAAAAATTAATACAAGCTACGATGAGAAATAAAAATTACACTTTATTTATATTTTAATTGGAGACTTTCTTTATGAAAAAAAAAAGTACACTATTGCATTATTTATTGAATAATTAAAAATTGAAGTAAAAATACATTTTGAAAAATCTATACATTTTGAGAGTATTTTAGAGAATTAGAGAGGATTAGAGAGATTGAGAGAATTGTGTGTCGAAATGGTAGGGAATGGGGCATTTATAGGTAAAATGGTAGTGGGAGAATTATAATCCATTCTTTTTTTTTTCTTTTAATAAATATTGCCGATTTCGATTCTGAAATCATTGGTTCCGATTCTAAAAAATAAAGAACCAGAATCGAAATTGTGTCGATGGTATGACGGTTCTAGTATGGTTTCGGAACTAGAAAGGAGAGGAGCCGGTTCCATTTTCGATTCTAGATTTGACAGTTTTAGTCGATTCAACGGTTCCATCCGATTCTGGTCACGATTCTTCGATTTTGAATTTTTTTAAAAAAATTAAAAAATTAGGAATTATAATTCTAAAAAAAAATTAATACAAGTTAAGATAAGAAATAAAAATTACACTTTATTTATATTTTAATTGGAGACTTTCTTTAAGAAAAAAAGTACACTATTGTATTATTTATTGAATCATTAAAAATTGAAGTAAAAATATATTTTGAAAAACCTATACATTTTGAGAGTATTATAGAGGATTAGAGAGATTGAGAGAATTGTGCGTCAAAAATGGTAGGGAATGGGACATTTATAAGTAAAATGGTAGGGAGAAAATTATAATCCATTCTTTTTTTAAAAAAAATATTTTTGGTTTCGATTTTGAAATTGCCGGTTCCGATTCCAAAAAATAAAGAACCTGAATCGAAACCGTGTCGATGGTTTCGGTTCCGATTTCGAGAATCGTCAATGACGATTCTGGTTTGGTTTCGGAACTGGAACCATGGCCACCTGGAGACGTAGCCTTACATGGACCGAGTCCATATAAGAATACTTTTCTATTGCACCACATCTCCTTGATGAGTAAGCCTTTACTCCACATATGTTGAAATGACGGAAAAATAGGAAATTTTATCAGATTTCAATCATTCATGATTTAATGGTCTGGAATATACCCACCTCATAATACAATACTGGGTAAATACCAAAAACTTTTTCCGATACTAGAGCCTTGCATATCTACATTTATTGATTTTCAGGGCATTGATCTCCTCTCAAATGATCTAATAATTCCAATGAAAATCAACTGGGACATCATAGGAAATTAGAAAAGGAGTAGCTGAATTATTTTTGCTTCTGTACATGAATTTGCGAGTTACCAGTGGAATAATGACTTATTTTCTTTCTATAGGTGGTTGTATAAGATAGACAAGGACATCTAATCTTCACTAATATCAACTTCAGAAGAGAGACTCAGTCATCCTGTTCCTGTGTCTACAACAGATGACTGCGTGGCTTCTCCTTATTGACGACTTTTGCTGTCCTACAAACAAACGTTTGCTCAATAATTTTGTACTCCCACTGAAAGACAAAAATAGGGAAGGATAAGTGGGACCATCCAACTATGTGTCAATGAACCATTTATCAAAGCCATTTTGACCAGGAGGTCCAGCTCCAGTATGATGTCTTTTCTTACTAGCCCTTGGGCAGCTGAACTGAATGCTAATAACAATTCTTGAAATTTCTCTAGCTTTAATTGAGAGTGATTTTGTAGGGATTTCTTGTTCAAATTCAAATAGGAAGTTATAGATAGTGTTAAATATCACAGAAAAGTTATGATTCTATCCTTTCAGAATCTTGATTTCCCTTTACTTTTAGTAGATAGTGTTAATGTATGCACCAATCATAGGGCAAAATTTAGTACATCTATGGCTATAAAAATACCTTCTTTATCAATATCAACAGAAGAAGATAGAAATTTGGCAAAATCTAGGAAAAACATTGGCTCAGCTTACACAGCTATAACAAGATGCAAAGTCTCAGACTCCTGGATGAGCCTGAAGAAAATACTGTTGGAATAATTGGTGGATTATCTGTTTCCTCAACACTTATTTTCTTGGAAAAGCTTGTCTGGGGAAGTTCAAGAAACGGGAAAGAATCTGTACCCTTTATTGTCTGCAGTGACTCAACTATTAAAAGCGAACTTTTCATGTATACTACTCTGGTTAGCAGCAAAGATGCTCGATTTGAATTGCATCATAGAGTGATCGTGGAGGATTTGAGGCGTAAAAGGGCATTTCTGGAGCAATCAGGAGCTCAGTGCATTGTCATGCCATGCCATGTATTGCACGTCTGGCATAGAGAGGTCTCCAGGGGATGTTCGGTGACATTTCTCAACGTAGGCGACTGTGTTGCCAGAGAGCTCAAAGAAGCAAACTTCAAGTCACTTGAAGCCGGTGGTAAGGTGCGTATTGGACTGCTGGCAAGAGATGCAAATCTTGTCGCAAAGTTCTATCAAGAGAAGCTACAAAGCCAGGTAAATTTCCAGTTGCTGCCCAAAAGTGACTGAACTTTTAAATGTCAAATGTTCTGTTCAATGTGGTTACAATTTGATATCTTGCAGGGATTTGAGGTTGTTTTACCAGATAAGCCAACCATGGAGCATATTATAATTCCAGCAATTGAAGCATTGCACAAAAGGGACATAGAAGGGGCCAGAAATCTTTTAAGGGTTGCAATCCAGGTTCTTCTGGTGAAGGCTGTGAATGTCATCATACTTGCTGCGGATGAACTTCAAGAATGTTTTGCCTTGCAGTGATCCTCTTCTTAAAAAATGTATTGACCCAATGGATTCTTTGGCAAGATCAGCTATTCAATGGGCACAATCAACTAAAGATGGTACATAATACAAGATTAACAACTTAACAATGCAGGTTTAGTTAAGATGCAACGAGCAATGTATAAAAGAAAATCTATATATCTGCTGAAATGTAGTCAAGTAACCAGCAGAACCATTCCACAAGTTTTAGCTGTATGAATTCCTAATATGTCTCTGATTGAAAGATTCTTTTAGTAGTTTAATAACATGCAACATACATCTACACCTGATGATGTAAAAGAAATCTTACACCAACATTAGAAATTGAACCAAAAGTTAAGCTCCAACGTTGGAGGTTGAACCAAAAGCAAGGACAGAACAAATGAGGAGATTGAACCAAAAAGCTCTTGCAGGCATTTGTAGTTCTAATGATCAAAGTTGCAGTTACATCTCAATAGTTCTTAAGATGGCCGAGAAGACATTTTGAAAAGAATGATAGAATTGAATTTATCACCACAATCACCAAAACATTATTTTTGCTAGAGACATTAGCATTATCATAGATTACAAAACTATCTGTTTGGTGAAGGGCAGAGTATAGTGCCAAATAGGCATCATCATCTGTTCAGGTGAAGGTATAAGCTATAAAGAGAAAAGTAAATGGTGTATAACTAGGTTTCTTCACCAATTTGGGTTCTCCAAAAAGCTATTAAAACTAAAAGTTGAAATCAAACTTCAGAACTTCAATTTTGAAGTTTTAACAAATGAAGTTCACACTTCAATTTGTCAGCTAGAACCCCTAAGATTTACGGATCTGCGACTTCATTAAGGAAGGCATGAGGTGGTGATAGATCATCAATCCAATCAGCATAGATTTTATTGATCTTCCTCTTCAGTATCCACCTTGAAAAGTTCTTACCCTCCCTTGCTTCATTAAGAGGAGTACCAACCTCTACATTAGCAGGATATGAATCAGTTACAGGAAGTGCAGCAGCCTGTGTCTGGATAGGACTAGAATTCACAGTAACTTCAACATCAACTTGGGCAGTTGACACAATTAACTCTGCCAAAAGGAGAAAATAGTTGACAACTTCAGAATCTATATAATGGTATACAAAGAAGCAAGAATAAGGAAAATTGCTTATGCTCATAATATATATATATATATATATATATATGTATATATGTATATATATGTATATATGTATATATATTGGCATTGTACAGAATCAACTGAGAGCATCATATAGAATCAAAGGAGAATATCTTGATGCTGCCTGCAAATAGTAGCAAGCATCACAGCATATAAACTCCAAATGAAAATAATGCAGACGGTTAAAACATTAGAAGTCGGGTATTATTAAATTATGTTTCTTTCCACGAAGAACAATCCTGAAGTCACAGAGTTGGGGCATCTTATCAATTTTGCATAAAGATGCTTGCAGGTAGTTTTAGCTTTTCTCCTGCAATTTGGCCAGGAAGTGACTGTACCTAAGCTAATGCCAGTTCATGGAAGGATGGTCCATGTACTATTTCTAGACAAAGCAGTGGCATCTCTTTCCTTTTTTTCCCCTCTACGGGGAAAAGATATTAGACTTTTGCACAATTGTAAGTTCGTTCAAAGTAACACTTTGTTCATGTATTGCTTTGATGGATGAAAAGATGTCCTTCCATTTAGTATCGAGCGAGACAAAAACATAAAAGAGTTATATATTAACCGGAATAAAAACACCGAATGGAGCAAATATTCAATACTAAATGAAATTTAGCAATTACTAGTATACCTGACTGGCCATGAGCAAACTGGCATCTTTCTCCATAGGGGCAATGACCTGTGATCTCCCATTTACTACATAGCTTTGTTTTCCAAAATACCTGCTTAGCTCTTAAGGCATCCATGTTTGGATTAACAGGCTTGCTGATCTCTGACTGATCAAAACCTCTTACATTCCCTATTGCATAGCCTCTAGTTCCGATGCTTATTACAGAGCTCTCCCTCTGCATTGGCATATCAGTCCTAGACTTTGGCCGTTCTTCAAAAGAACTAAAACTCGGTATGGGACGTTCATGAAGAAAATTGCACCTTTCCCCATATGGACACTCTTCTCCAGTGTAGAACTTCTTGCAAAGTTTCATCGTATGAATTAGTCTCTGATCATCAACCCAATTCCTAGCCCCTCCATCTTTTTCCCGAACAAGTTCTTGCCAATTTGGTGGAGGCTCCCGCTTATCTTCAATCCCATGGGCAAATGTGCAACTCTCCCCATTTAATATACATGATTTCTTCTTGCAGTTTCCTTCCAAGAACTTTACACACATACGCGTTTTATAAAAGATATGACTTGTCCCTTTACTTCCAGGGAGAATCGGAGGGTTCATCCTAGGATTAATTGGAAGTGCCATTGGTGCAGAACTTGTAGAATTATTTTCTGAATTCTGTGGTCTTTTAAGGGGAGGTGCATGATCAAAATGCGGATACGTATCAAAGTTTTCGTGGTGTACGGGAAAGCCAGGGCGATCCAATGGATGTCCAGGCCAAAACCCACCAACATCACCATCTACAAAGGGCATTGGCATAAAGGAGGGAGGAGGAGGAGGAGGAGTAGGTGGTGGATTAGGAAAACTCATTCTGTTCTGGATACAAGGCTTTCAGGCTGAATCCAATTTGGTTATTTCTGTTGCTTTCAAAAGAAAATTTAATCAAAGACTGTATTTTTATCAGAAAATACTGATCAATTTCACCTAAAAAATGGCTTGCCTAATCAGAATAAAAACTAACTAGGCCAGCTACTACAAAACAATCCAATTTTTATTCAGTTTGATAAAGAAACTATCTTCATTCAATGTTCTCTATTGCAGACATTCAAACGAAATACCACAAGAAAAATATTATTGTATAATTAAAAAAATAATTAAAAAAGATAACAAAATTTCAAGAATCAATAAAGAATTATTGAATTGAGAATCAAAAACTATCAAACCTGAAATAGGGTTGAAAAATAAATCACCGCAAGAATTTTCTGTACAGAAAAAATGGTCAATGTAGGATCACCAAACCTGCAATTTTCCAAAGAATAACTAGATGATCTTGTCCCAAAAATCTAATCTTTTTTAAGAAAAAGGGGAAACCCAGAAACAAATCGAAAGCTTTGGACACTTTTTTTGAGTTTCCTAAAATCCAGGACATAGCCGCCACAGTTTCAAAAAAAATCCTAGTATATAAAGAGAATTTTGCAGAACCCTAAAAACCCCCAGAACGGCTAAACCCTCCAACAAGTCCCCTAAGCCTCATAATTCAATAGGATAATTATTATGGTAATATATAAATTACTTGGATAATTATGATGGTAAAATAGGTTGGATTAGAATAGTATGTGGGACCGAATTATTTATTTTATACTAACAGAGAAGCAATTTTAAATTCCCTTTTCGGCAATTGGCTTATTTGTTATTTGTACACTTCTATTTGTTTTAAAATTCTTCTTCTTCTTCTTCTTCGTTCTTCCTTCCTAATCTTTTGGGTGCAAGACAATCTATGGGGACAGATGACTGAATCCAAGAAGTTATTACATAAAAGCAGCAATATTCTTTCTATTTGTTATTTCACCCGGGCTTACAATGGGAGAGGAGATGCTCGAAATTTGGTGAAATTTGGTGAAATCGAATACATTGACTAAACTAAATTAATTTTGATTTTCAATTTTCAATTTTTGAATAATCAGTATTAGGTTTAACTGAATAAACATCAAACAAGAAATTGGTTTTACAATGGAAATTTTAGTTTTATTAGTAATAAGTTTTGGAATAAATAATTTCATATTTTCATTCACTCAAACTTTGTAAGTGCTGTTAGCTTTTAGTTTTATTAATTTTATATATAGGTTTTTATTTAATCGATGAATTACGGTTGATCAGATAAATCAAAATCGAAATTGAAAATTTTTTTGACTAACCAAACACCAATCAGCAAAAGTTTGGTTTTCTTATTTCTAAAATAAAAAAATTCAAAATTTGCAATTGAATAAAAAATTCAAAATTTTCAGCTGAATAACTGCTAACAAGCAAATGATCGCCCGTAGGCCCCTTCCAAGAATTTAATAATTTAAATTTTTTTAAGAAAAATGACCAAAATAGTTCTTGAAAATTTTTTTTATTAAAACACTAAATTTGTGTTTGGATGGGTGGATTTGAAATGAATGAATTTGAATTGGATAGATTTGAAATGACATAAAATTTGAATTAATTTCAAATCTATTCATTTAACTATTAAAATCATATTATTGGGATTTCAAATCCACAAGTAAATTTGTTTTAAATAACTTATTTGGATTACCTATTGAATATTAAGATTTCAAATCAAATTCAATCAAATCTCTCTATTCAAACACAATGTAATAGTCCCTAAACTTTAATTGAGTCTTTATAATGCCTGAACTTTTTTTTAGTGTCAATATTGTCCCTGGGTGTTGGCTCCACCGAAAGCTTGAATTTAGACCACCATTGACCGACTTGACCAAGGGCAAAATGGGTAATTCAAGGCTACCCAACATATAAGTGAACAACAAAAGATCCAACCTTCGTCTCCCCATCTAATCAAGTCACTTTAGGTGACCAAACACTCTTTATTTGGGTGTAAGGTCAGAAATTCGAATCTCCATATTGTATTTTTAAAGATAGAGTTAGATCTATTATCTCTCGACTCATTTGGGCCTTCCCCTTAGTAGTACGAGGAAGGTTAAATTGTTATCGTTTGAAATAAATAAATAAATAACTCCCAATCCTCTTACACTGGAATTTTTTGGGAAAATTTTATCTCTTTAAATCATTGATTTACCATGAAGAAGATGAATCCAATATGAAAATTATCCAAAATAAACTGATAGAGCTCTACATTGAGGGTCATTAGGAGAATTTGAGTTCATCATTTTTTAAACTAGTGGCTCAAATCATCATAGCCTAGCTCAAGATGTGATTAAAGTTTATTTAGATTTAAAATATCAACAAAATTCCTGTAGGTTGAGTGCATTCATCATTTAGGTGTGAGGAGTTAATTGAAGAAATTCATCGAACAATTGATGAGCAAATAGCAAATAAGAAAGTCATCTCATTCGCAATGATTTATACAAGTTCTGTCCTCCAAAATTTTAAAGAACAACAATTGATTTCCATTCACCAAGAATTTGGCTTATGGTTTCAATAACCGATTGTTGATGATGGTGTGGGCCCAAATATGATACCAGATGCTGGACCCCGCAACTACGGGTGGTGGACTTATGCTTTTGCACAATTAGCTAAATATAATGATCACAAATTGGTGAGCCTGCGTGACCGTCACATGATCTTCTATTCCATTATTTTTTTTCCCAACGAAAATATTGTTTCTTTCATAACCAGATTACACCGTTGGAGGCAACTACCTCAAATCTTTAATGGCTACCTGTTGCAGCCAATTTGAAAAGTTTCCTTTCCAAACAATAGAACTACAAAGTTTGATAGCAAATTGAGCTAAAACATGATCTACATAGTTCCCTTCTCTTCTAATAAATACAAAGGAAACTTTACAGAAACAATCTATCAATCTCCTGATATCTTCAAGGATCACGGCCAATTGAGAGTCATCGTTGGTGTTTTTGTTGATTCTATCAACCACCTCTTTGCAGTCTCCTTGAACTTCAATCTTTCTCCATTTTTCTTTCTTGGCCTTGAGCAGTGCATCTCTAATCACCATAACTTCATCACAGCTTACACTTCCAGAAGAAAAACCAAGAGATGCACAAGCTGCCACTAGTTGTCCATTACAGTTCCTTGCAACAATTCCCCATCCACTTCTCATTTAGTATTATGACAAACAGCTGCATTTGTATTGATTCTGATAACTCCTTCAGCTGGTGGTCTCCAGTGATCATTCCTAGTTTGCTGTTCAACCTATTTCTGCAAAGCTGGATCTGCATTGTTGGTGGAGGTATCGTATTCAATCCATTCATTAACAACCTTCTAAGCTCTCCTCACACCTTCTTCTCCTTTACCATTAAATACTACTTCATTCCTGGATTTCCAGATTTGCCAGCAGATATTTATGGTCAGTGTTATGTGCTTCCTCCCTTCCTCTCTATTGGCAGCTCCTATCAATTCATCCCACCAGTGCCACAAGTTAGATCTATATTCCTGTATACCATCCCAAAGAATAGGGGAGTGTCTCCAAATATTTACAGCATTAGAACAAAAGAACAGTAAGTGTTCCACAGATTCTACTCCTTCCCCACAGCATTTACATATTGGATCCCCTTGCTTGGTTCTGCTGTAAATCACTTCATTTACTGGTAAAATAGTATGAATATTGACATTTCCACCAGAAGTGTTTCAACTTATGTTTCATATTGAGGCCACAAGAAATTTCCATGCCTTAGATTTCACCATACTCCTGCTTGACTGGTCCTGCTGAACTGGCTCAGACTCATTCTTCTCCTTAAATTTTTTTGGTTGGCAATATCTAGATTTTACTGTATAATGGCCTGAACTAGACAGCTTCCATACTAATCTGTCTCTACAATCCATCATACTAATAGGAATCATGGACACCAGTTTGACATCTTCCTCAAACAGCAGTTCATTGAGTAATGCCATATTCCATCTGCCATTTTGAATTAGTTGATAGACAAAGTTGTAACTGCAATTCTTAGGTTTAACAGAACTAATTTTTTCCATCTTGCCGTTCAGTGATCCACTTGTCCTCCCATATATGAACAGTTTTGCCATCTCCAACTCTCTTTATGCACCCTTCCTCCAACAATTTCCTTGAACTCATAATCCCTTTTCAGGCCCAGGATGAGTTACCCTTACGATCTTGCTTCCCAAACAGAAGAATTAGGAAAATATTTTCCTTTCAACACCTTAGACACTAGCAAATTTGGTTTGGTTACCAGCCTCCATAACTGTTTGGATAAAAGAGCCTGATTGAAGCACTGTAGATCCCTGAAATCAAGTCCCCCTTCTCCTTTCATATCAGACAGCTTGCTCCAATTTTACCAGTGAGTTCTTCTTTCTTGATTTCTATTTCCCTACCAAAATTTAGCCATCACTGAGCAGATCTCATTACACAAATTTTGAGGGAATTTAAAACAGACATTGCATTGTCAGGCATGGCTAACATAATTGATTTCATCATAATCTCCGTCCCCGCCTGATTCAACAGCTTGCCTTTCCAATTCTGAATTCTGGCCATAACTTTCTTTTTATAAAATAAAAAACTTGATTCTTTTTATAACCCAAGTACTTACTGTTCTTTTCAATCTTCATATTCCCCAATTTTGAAGCTATATTCCTCTACTTCTCTGGATTCATCTTTCTACTAAAAAACACTGAAGATTTATCAGTGTTAATTAGCAAGGTCACAAAGCCCATAACCCCTCAGAAAAGCAGAGCCAAGAGCTGGCTAAAGGTAAAAAGGCAAAAACACAAACAAATAGAGAGCAAATGCAGATCCAGTAAAGCAGCAAAGAAAGCTAACACATAAATAACAAGAGAAGAACAATGACGGTTATATAACCAATAATCTTAAGATATGCATACCTTTCCAAGATGCCCAAAGTTTTCTTCCAAAGGAACTCTACCCTTTATGTAATGTGCCAATCGTTTGTAACAAGCTTCCAACAACAAGAAGTCCACTTTGTCAATAATTTTTTGAATCCGTCAGCGACAAAGTCCAACAGTTTGACTAATGAATTCACTGAATGTATGCATTAAGAGCAGGAATTAAAGTTTGCGAATCATGGAACTTGAAAGTCTCTTCTTTTTTCTTTTTTTTTTTGACAATTTAAAAGTTTTCAAACTCCTACAAAGCCAACTGGGGGAAAAGCTCTCTTTAGATCTTCTGTTCTATTATGTATCTCATTTTCCGTCTTATTGTCAAATAAATTGTTAAAATTTTTTTTAAATATAATTATAAATTTTGACAATTTACTTAATAGTAAAACAAAGTAAATATAGGACGTTAATAGAGAATCCTTAACATGGATGAGCCACCAGCTGATGTAATGCCAACTTTCTTGGCTTATTTTTCTAATTAATGAAATTTCAACTTGTTTATCAATAATAATAATAATTAAAGATGTTGACATCCAACATTTATGTTGGATTTTTTTTTCTTAGTACATGTATTGGGTAGTCTTAATGAATTACCCATTTTGTCCTTAGTCAATCCGGTCAATGGTGGCCTAAATGTAAAAGTTTTAGGCAAAACCACCCTATAGGGACTATATTGGCACTGAAAAAAAGTTTAAGAACTATAAAGATTCAAAATTAAAGTTCAGGAACCATTAGCGTTTTAGTAAAAAAATTTAGGACCATATATGATCGTTTTCCCAATTTTTTATTGATAAAATTAAAATGTTAATTACTTTTGTCCCTAAAGTTTATACTGGGAAAAAAATACTCCTACAAAGTTATCCCAAAACACATGTAAATAACTATACAACTCACCCGAATGAGGAAAAAGAGGCAGGGGGCAACTGTAGTGTACATTTTGAAAAAATTGGAAATACATACTATATAAAAATTAAAAATTAATATTTCGCACCTTTAATTTTTTGATGGGAAAAGTATCTCATTAGCCCTCCAATTAATTCATTAAAACTAAAATAGTCCCCCAACTTTAATTTTAACCTGATTAGTTCTTGAACTAAATATTTATATCCAGTTTGATCCCTAAATGGCAGCTCCGTCTAAAATATAAAATTTTTGAATTTTGAACTGTGTTGACTAGGGGCATAACTGTTTTTTAAAAGTAGCTGGGCAAATTACCTCATTAGTTCTCCAACTATTTCATTGAAACCAAAATGATCCCCCATTTTAATTTTAAACAAACATCTTTATTTTTGAACTAAATATTTGTATCTAATTTGATCCCTAAATGGTGGCTCTGCCCAAAACATAAATTTTTTGAATTTTGACAGGTATTGACTAGAGGCATAACCGTAAAATCTAGTCTTATGATTTAAAAAAAAAATTATTTTGACTTTATAATATAAAGGCAAACATATTACATAGATTAATGGTCTAGTAGTTCAGTGGTTGAGATTTTATTTTATTGTTAATACGGGGTTCAAATATATTGCCCCCCTATATTCATTTTTTTCAATAATTACATTTTATTTAAACAAAATTTTTGAAATTGTCCTTATCTTTCTCCCTATACCAATGCACTACCAACACTGCCTCCTCCATCCTCCACCAGTGAAGCCCACCCACTCTTCTCTACTGCCACCACCATGTTTTCCTTTCCTATCCCTCTTTTTCTTTCTCGTTGCCCCCATTCCTTTGTCGCAACCATCACCAATTCCTTGCCATCCCCTCTGCCATTTCCACCACCATCTCCTCGAACTTCTCCATCCCCCCCTCTCCTTTCTCGTTACCTCTATCACTCGGTCACAACTATTACTACTTCCTCCCCCTTCCAGCTTCCCATTCTTTTCGCCTCCAATAGCCGAACTTCCTTCTCCAACCTGCATTTATTCCTTTGGAAACATGTCTATGTCTACGATTTCTTCAAAATTTGATCTGCGACCAACAACTTCCTCACTAAATGCTACTTGACTTCCTCCATTTTCTCCCAATCTTGGCAATGTGAGATCAACGGCAATGACATAATTATCTTCCAGAGGAAAGTCCATAGATCGATTCTGAAATTGAAGTAATATGTTATTTGTAAAAGCCATCATGTTAGTATCATCAAACTCCTCAACGTTTCCATTTCTAACGATCATTGAACCAATAATTTGACGGTTATGCCCCTAGTCAACTCCGGTCAAAATTAAAATAATTTATGTTATCGGCAGAGCTGTCTTTTAGGGATGAAGTTGGATACAAATATTTAGTTCAAGAATTAATCCGGTTAAAATTAAAGTTGGGAGACTATTTTGGTTTTAGTGAAATATTTGTTAGACTAATAAGACAAGTCTAAAATCATTTTTAAAAAACAAAAATCATACGATCAGATAATTTAATAGTTATGCTTCTAGTCAATACCTGTCAGAAATAAACAATTTATGTTTCGGGCAGAATCATCATTTAAGGATCAAATTGGATACAAATATTTAGTTTAGGGACTAATTCGATTAAATGTAAAATTGAGAGATCATTTTACTTTTTAATAAAATAGTTAGAGGACGAATGAAGTGATTTGCCCTTTTTTGATAGACTTCATTATCTTCCCCCCATTTTGTAAATTAACTCCACTATCTAAATCTTGACAAGACTGCTTGTTTATTCTACTAGTACTCTTCAGTCTTGTCCTGAGGAGACTATTCGATAAGTTCAAAAGGATATGTAATTGATTTTTCAAAAATTGTTAAACATTTACTAGTAAAATCAGATAACATCACAGAATTTATTGAACATGGTATGAAATTAAAATTAATATATTTGGGTCAAATTTTTGCTCGATTTTTTATTTGTACTTTAAAGTTATGTACAAACATAGCTCGTTGATTTGTAGCATGTGTTAAGTAATATTATACTATTATTATATTAACCAACGTATATACTAATTACCTTCTAAATTTTCTGGACCTATGTATGTGTCAATTAGGAACCTTAAGATACATTTTGTAGCCATTGCCATTTTTTCTGAAATAAGGAATTTTGGAATTCTAAAAAAGTAGCTTTGATTTTAAAAGATTAAACAGAAGCATATTAACAAATTAAAATCCTAAAAAACTTGGCATTTCTTATTAAAAGAACAACAGGTTTTCGACTCCATTTTTGTTGGAGCTCGTGTAATGCTCTCAAGGCCACGGAGACTGCAATTTTTGTTATGACTGATTTCAGAAAGGTGGACTCTCTCGATTAATACCACATTAAAACACTACGTACGTTTATATTCTTTGGCTTTAATTTAAGAGCAAAGAAAAAATTTCTAATATAATAAGGGTTTTTCATTTGGTAAAAAGAACTGCGTTTACAAGAGTATAAAATCGCTAAGGATTTTTTGTCCATATTCTGTGTCACTTCCTGTCACACTATTTAATGAACTATCAAGATTATTTTATTAAAATTATTCCACAGATTCTTGACAGTTTATTAGGCAGTGTGACAGAGAGTAACATAAAATGTGAGATAGAAGATTTTGTGCCGTACAAAATCCAAAAAAAAAAGAGAAGGAAAAAGACAATCATATACATGCCAGTCTCAGGTGTTCTAATTTGTGGCATGTTTGGAGATGTTGTGTGTATACATAATGAAAGCAAAAGACATGCATTTGATTTTTCGGTTTTATGATGGTTAGTTTAATTTTTAGTTGGTTGACAATGCATGGGATGGATCCTAAGCTTTCTCATTTGTGAAATATTCCATTTATACTCAGTTCAGCATTATATATCCATGGTCAGATTAATTAAAAGTAGAGGCTGTGTACTGAATCTTCCAGTGCATGCAGTTCACAAATGGGATAATTACTTTAGATAAGAAAGGGAATAATTAATAAGGAAAAAGGACACATTAATTAGATGGGTTCAACTACTTTGATCTCAGGAAGATAGATATGCTGTACGACACTTGGTTACCGGTGTCATTTGAAAAAATAATTTTTTGTCAGTGTTAATTTTAAATGTTGTTGTAGTCACGGTACAGATCGCATTCACTAAATTCGAGCTCATTAAATTCGCATTCAATAAATGTGATCTCATTAAGAATGATTTTTTTTTAAAAAAAAAAATTTCCTTAAACCTTGCATTCACTGAATGAGAGGTAAAAAAAAAATAAAATGATTGTGAGCAAATTAAAATGCCATTATGAGGTCAAATAATATATCTGTGAGGTCAAAGAAATTTTTTTGAACATCGTACACTAAAGAATTTTTTTTAAAAAAATCATTTTTTAATGAGACCACATTCGTTGAATGTGAGCTCAATGAGCTCGCATTTAGCAAAATGCGATTTCTATATATCGTGATTATAACAACATTTAAAATCAACACCAATAAATAACTATTTTCTCAAACGGCACTGGGTAATAATTTTCTCCAAGCACTTGCCTACTACATCAAAATTGCATATTGATGATTTAGAAATTAGTTCTCTAATAAGCTGAGTCGACATGGTATGTAATTAAATAGTTTCTTAACGACAATATTGTAAATTAACTTTTAAATTAACCTAGATTAGTTTGATATTAATGACGATCTAGTGACCATTGAGGTCTGGTTAAACATGTTAACCTTCAAGGTTTAATCGAACTAGTTTACTAAATTTATTGGTGGTTCGAACCCTAATTATTACTTATAAATAGGGATCTATCCATCCAACACAAACAAAAGCAAAAAAAATTTAAATCCAATTATAACACATATCTCTCCACTTTCTCTCTAACAAAAATTTTATCCATCACACATACGTAAGTTACAGGAAAAAAGATGGAGAATAATCGGAGCCAAACTTTTAGAATCTATTGAAAGTTTAGCAATGTAATATTTTATAGAGTGGGAGAACGTACATATTATGTTCTACAAGTGAAACGTCAAAAACCATCACATATTCAACTTTACAATCAAGTTAAATAATGGGTCTATATATGCTTTAAAAGTTCCCGATGTGGTGGTAATTTCAACTTTTAAGACCATTGAGTGAATAGTTCCATCAATCGCATAATTGTACGAGTCATTTTTATGCGGTTGTGATTAAGGATCCAAGAGTCTAAGGAAATCACTCTATAGTATAGTGTTATAGATATTTGATTTAGAAAGAAACACGTTACTTAACATTACTTAATTAGGTGACATGTTTTTTTTTAAACTAAAGTGCAATGGATCTGATTCATTATAAATTTTTTTCCAAAATCTTAAAATTGGTCTTTTGAGCGAAGTGCCATCATTTGTGAAATCTTAAAATTGGTCTTTTGAGCAAAGTGCCATCATTTGTGAAGATTTGCAACAAGCTAATCAAATCCTCAAAACCCTGGAGAGGAAGAAATGAAAGGAAAAGTGGGAATTGACTCCAATACAAATATGTGGCCATAAAGAGAAGCATCGGGTTCTTATCTACATCAAATTATTCCGATTTCTTTGAGACTTGATGCTTAAAGGAATCTAATATTGCACCAAATAAGACCCTCTTGCGACTTCAACTACTCGATCTCAACAAGATTCTTGAATCTAATATCTGATTCTTGCAAAATTTTGCAGTTATTTTATTTCTCTAACGCGGTCCGTGCTACAATATTGCAGGACCTTCGAATTATCATGGCTTTCATTGGCAGTCGATACAAACTAATTAGCTCTGTAAATTTAAAGTAACACTTCATATATACATTGGAGAGATTGTGGCAATTGAAGGGAAAAATGAAGGGATTTCATTTATTTCATGATATAATATGTCGTACAATGTTGTGTTACATAGCCCTTTTATATGAAACTACAGAACAATGCTACTGAAAATCTGTCAACCAAGAGATGAGCTAAAGTTTATTGAAGAAAATATGTAAGAGAAGTAAAGACAGAGAAAATGCTTTATTAGAATGATATATTTGTGGAGGGAGCTAAGGATATAATTAAGCCTAATACAAGTAATAATTCTGTTCCAATGTTCTCTTTTGTTGGTTTTCCTGAAAGAGTAAAAGAACCGTATTGTTAGGAAGATTTTTTTTTTTTTTTTTTTTAACAATTAAAGGGAAATCAAGAAAATATCCCATATTAGACTTACAGAAATCCCTAAGCATTTTGCATTTGTGACATTCCGTCCTGCTAGCATAGTTGTGTTCACCACATCCATATCTGGTCAAAAATTGAAATACACATATTATTAACTAAATTATTCACAAGAAATAATAACTTTCATCCACTAAAATAATGCTATATGTAACTTCTATTCTCGAGTGTACACAAAATTTCAAATTCTCCGAAATGGGATTTATTTTAAGAGAAATAACATCACAGATACTATAATTTTAATTATAACATTCTAATTGTAAGAATTTTTATTTTAATGCTTGAGTATCGAAAAATTAAGAGAGTGTTATACCTAAATTTTGAAAAAATTCGTCTATAATCTTCCTATTTTCCTTATTTTAAATCATGATATCTTATGCTTCTTGCACTATTAAGCTTCACTATCTTGACAAGAATTTTGAAGGGGGGGGATTATCAGAATTAAGCTCAATTATTATAACTGACCTGGTGCAAATCCAATCACCAGTTTTCCAACCAGGAAGGGCAGTGGGATCAATTAGGTAAGATCCAGAGGATATCATGGCACCCCCGCAGGCACAACAATCACTCTTTAATGCACCACATCTATAGCAGCTTGTTCTGCTGGCATAGTTTTGTGCACCGCAGTTCATTCCACTGCAATACCAATCACCAGGCAACACTTCGGTTCTGTTTGTTCTATATGCGGAGATATCAGCCGCCGAAGCATACTTAGGACACCCACATTTTTGACATGCATCGCGCCTCTTGAAGTTTGAGTTGGCACCGGCATGCAGCACACGTCCAATCTCCTTCCCTATTCATTTTGTGTAGGATCACCAATTTATCTGAAATAATTAAGAAACCAAAAAGTGTCAATAATTTTTTTTTTTTTTTTAAAAAGTATCAACAACATTAAATTTTGTCACAGGAAAGACTGAAGTGGAAAGAGACACTAACAGCACTTGCTAACTTGTTGAGTGCTTGGTTTGACGCTCGAGTTGGTTGATGATTTTGGAGGAATGCATTGGGGTTGGTTTATATAGTAGTCGTTGAGGCTGCTAGCTACTGTGGGCCCCTTAATGTTCTTTTTATCTTTTTCACGGGTAAGTTTCTGTTATTTATTTCGAAATATAAAATATGTATTATCGTCGTTAAAATGATTAGAAAGAATGATGTGAGATGTGTATTATGTACAATTTACAAGAATTAATTGAGGTGATTGAAGGAGCATGGAGAGTTCATCATTTTTTTAATTATCTGAGCGTATAACAATAACAAATTCACATTACAGCCCAGAGTGAATAGTATTTTTTTTTTTTCCTTTTTAACATATTATTGGGTTTGAAATTTTCTTTTCTTTTATTCTTTTCCGATTGCCTGGATTCCAAAAGCATAAGTATTTTAATTGGATAAAACTCTTGCTTATTCACGTCTTTTGGTTCTAGATGGATATATGGGAAGGTGGGGTTAACTCAAGTTCTAAACTAAATAGCGTTAAAAAAATTTTATCTCATATTTTATTTTATTTTTTGTTACACTATCAAATATATTATTAAAATTATTTTATAAAATTTTGACAGTTTATTAAATAGTAGGAAAAAACTTTATTATAGGAAGATTTTACCAAGTGGTATGACAAATAGTATCCCAAACCAATAAGATTCTAGTATTTTAAATATTGACCCATCAAGTCATTTTATTTTTAGATCTAACACTTTAAACAGTAAAATCTCGTTAGTTTGGAGATAACATTTGATATGCCATTTGGTAGAATTTTTACATAATAAAGTTTTTCGCTAGTTATGGGATAAGAAGTAAGACAAAGTGTGAAACAAAATATCCTATGCGTGCATTCACAGAAGCACCACATTTTCATAGAGAAATTCGATAATGCCCCTCTTTCCATATAATTCCCAACGTGCACTATTATTTGATTAAAGAGAGAGTTCTCAAAATTTATTCTCTATTAATCTACTATTATCCATTGAGTAAAGTCTAATTGCAGGGGCTATGTTATTTGGAAAAGGTCGGTGAAACTGTTTTAAGGAAGGTAAATATTTAGGTAGATTCGATTTTCGACCCTATTTGTAGATTCTGTGGTGTGGATTAAACTTTAAAAAATCTATGACATCAGCTGATGTGAGTAAGATTTTTTAAAATTTAATTCTGATCACAAGATTTACAGGTGAGATCAAAAACCAGTTCTATCTAAGTATTTTCCTCGAAGGTTATATATATTTCACCTTATATGGGACGCTCAAGGCCCTCTACCTCTAGGAAGTATCGAAATGCATAAACAAACAAAAGGTGATCAGACAAATATTTAAGTAGATTCGATCTTTAATCTCATTTATAAATTTTGTGGCGTGAATTAAATCTTATAGAATATATGAAATCAGCGGATGTAAATAAAAAATTTTAAAATTTAATTCTGACTACATAATCTACAGGTAAGATAAAAAATCGAGTCTATTTAAATATTTTTCAAAGTAATATACTAAATAGTATAAAGTAATGATTTTATATACAAGTGACTTAGTCAACAGGGGGCGGGCACTACATTTTGAAAAAATTAAGAATATATAATATTAAAATATATATATTTTTTTCTCGTAAACTTTTGAAAAATTTGTATTATTGCACCCTACATCAAAACTCTAACTCCACTATTCATATATATTTAGTGCTTTAATATAGAGACAGTTAAAAATGCAATTATAATTAGCTTTACTTCGAATTTTTTCTTTATAATGTTAGGAAACAAAACATGCGCAATGTTGCATCCATGCATGGATAGTGATTTAAAATTATGTTTTTTTACCCTTTTAAATTTTTTAAAATTATTATTACACTATTATAAAAATTAGATTTTGTACCTTTAATTTTTTTCTAAAAAAAATAAAATTTCTCTCTATATAATTTATCTCCCAAGAGTTTTGAAAATATATTATTTTCTCTTGATATTTTTTAAATTTCAATAACACCTATATAAAAATTGGACTTTATCCCTTAAAATTTTACAAAAATCAAATTTCAGAAAAATTATTTGCTACACGTCCGCAATGCGAAGTGAATATTACATATCATCGTTGGATGATTGAAAATTAACGAGTCTTTTCAAATTTTCAGTAATTTCAATGACTAGTATTATTCACGCTGCATTGCGAACTAAATAAATAAGATCGACTTATTCTAAAGTTCAACTCTCGGATCCAACCCGACTCTCATGTGTGTGTGTGTGGGGTTATGACATGAGGGCATACGTGCACAAAAGTAGTTTAGTTCTATTACTGCACATTGAATATTGATTGTCTGTTAGATCATCCATTTACAAAGCGGAGTTAGTAATCCAGATTTTTACTGTGCGAAGGCCTTCTGCTTACCAGGCTTTCGCGTAAGATCACATACACCTTCTTGTGGGCAGGCTTATTTGGTTCCGGCACACATAGTTCAGGTTAATGCAGAAAATCTATGCTGGGTAATTTTCCATATGGGAATAAATTCCTAATAATGCATCTCTTTGCCAAATTCTATTCTTCCATCTTTTTTATTCCATCTTTTGTTGCAATAATCCAAAAGCCATTCGAACATGCATATCCAAATGCCATCCTTTGCATCTGCTACGACTTCCAAATTTCTCCTCGATAGCTCTCTCACGATTCTGCATGCCTAAAGAGTTAAGAATTTTACTTGCATGAACATAGGTAACACATTCATTATGTTGGACTAATTATTTATAATTCTCAAAGATACATATGAGTGCATCTATATAAGATGACAAAGTGTTATTAGATTTAGAAAAAAAAAAAAAGAACGAAATTTGGCCGAATATGAAGTAAAATTAGGGATTTGCATTCTGTTGGAACAAATAAGTTAGCATGACCGATAACCAATATAGCTGCTGATATCAATGAATTCATGCTAATGTCAGTGGTGTCTTACCAACGGGGCTAATACTAGTTGTGCCAATTGATCATTATTGTCAAAACCGTAAAGTAAAAAATCGATGCGGGTATGCTGTTACCAACAATATCGATTAGGAGTCATCATCAAATCAGTTCTAAGTGCTAATCCAAAATTTGGTGAAAGTGGTAAAAAAAAAAGGGTTAACCACTATGACAAGTAGCATAACTGTATAAAATCTGTATGGAAGCAAATTAGTCCACAAACAGGGACATGGGTAATTATGGACAAATGAATATAAAAGGCAGAAAAAGTTCAAATTTAAACGTGGCAATTGTCGATAACAGTTTTTAAAGGTAAAGATGCCTACAAAAGTCGAGGGATATTCATAAAAATGAGGACAACAGAAAACTTCAAAAAATCAAATAGGTTAGCCTCCCTCAAATTCTCTAATTTTATACCGTTTATTTCTAATTTTGGCAATTTATTTCGCTTCAACAAGTTTATGTTCATTTTAGCAAGTAGTTTATACATTTTAGCAAGTAATTTATGTATTTCAACAAATAATTTATTTATTTTAGCAAGTAATTATGCATTTTATCAAGTAATTTATGTATTTTTTAGCAAGCATTTCCCTTTATAATTGTTAAATTTCCATTCAACTTTATATTTCTTACCAATCATTCCAAATTCAAGTCTTGCACAATAATTTAAGTCCTCGAGGCTTCAAGGTGAACAAACAATAATCGTTTAAAGATCAAACTAACATTTCAGTGCACTTTAAATTTTTTTTTTTTTTAACAACAATGGCACGCTCAACAACATTTAAATTAGTTTATTTTCCATTTTGGGCTTAGCAGTGCCGAAAAATGCACAAACAGATTCAATATGATCTTGCTACAGTGGAGCGAATTTGAAAAGTGATCCTAAATTTGTAATTTTGTACTATCCTAAAATATGAATCATTGTCCTACACACACATATATATTTTAGGAAATAGTAATATAATTTCTCGTTGTGATAATTTAAAATTGACCTTGCTCATAAGAGAATTATTGTATTTATCTTACCAGCATGAATCATCCCTTTGATGAGTTTTACACATTTATGTTCGTCTTATATTCCTAATGGAAAACATTTTCTACTTGTGTGCATGACCAAATCTGGGGCGGAGTGGTATGAATTATCAAAATGAATGTAAAAGAGCAAATTGTGTTATAAGCAAATAGCTAGCGTCTAACTGCAGGCATGTACAACACGCTACTTTAATCTTGCAAAATGGGAACAAAATACATCTTATTTCATCCCGTTATGCTAACTATGGTAAAATTGGCATTTGCACAAATCGATAGAAGTCTAACGTAATATTACTAACTTACTATGAGTATTATCTTTCTTTTTAATAATATAATTGTCTGTATGCAAAGTGAATAACAAATATTTATTTATATATTGTCAGAGGTTTTACTTTTTTTTTTTCTCATTAATATATTGCCCAAAAGCCAATTTCTGTATAAGATGTAAAGCAAGTGAGGTAAGGCATGCTACTACATAGCGTGAGATAAGGCATTAGATAATACAACGCTGTCCAGAATAAATAATTTGTGGCATGATCGACGAATCTTCAAAGATTCGAAAGTTTGAGCAGTTGTTTAAGATTTTTCATGAGATTCATAAATTTGAAATAGGTACCTTTTAGCGCACGACTAGGTCTAAATCAAGAATTAGCCGACATTTACACATCTCATGACTCTATAGTGAGTTATTGACCCATATGAACTAATTTTATACTACTCAAACAAACGACATGACGGATTTGTACCATTTTCATTTAGTTTTTTTTTTATATACTTATTGTCCATTTAATTATATTTAAATAATTAAAATTTAAAAATATAACTTGAATATATTATTAGTTTTATCTCATTGAGTAAATCATCATATTTAAAAATCAATTTATTCGGAAAAAATTTTCACCGATGAGTAATATGTCACATTTATACTACGCAAAAATTTTTAAATTTTGATAAAATATAAAGTAGTTTAATCAATCATATCTAAAGCATCCGCATTTTAGTATTAAAAAAAATGTGACGAATCCCATTAAATTAAAATGATTAAACTAGCCAAGCTAGTGATAAGAATTTAAAGGATCTTCTTGTATAAGCATGCCAAAGCTGCACATGTTTATCAAATGCTGCATATGTTTATCTAATGTTGTTAACCGTGAATTCATTGCATGTTTTAAGTGACTCGTCTTAAGATCTTTTCATGAGTTGCATTAATTAAGGCTATATTTGCCTCTAATTTAGCATGTGGCAATGGCATTTAGCTAAATCTTAAAAAACGGAAAGGAGAATATGCCAGAGCCTATTTCTCCAGCAAAACATGAATATTAATTTATAACAAGGCTCCGTTACTACTCATGAGGTTAACAATTTCTTCCAGCTAGATTAATAGAATAGGGCTTATTCTAGAGATGTGTCTTTGCACCTCCTCTAACTTATACTCGATTCTCACTTTACATTCTATATTTATTTTTTGGACATAATCATCTATTTTAGTCAAATTTTTGACGTTGTTACCAAAGTCAATGGATATTTTAACCTTGCACATCACAGGTCTAAAGTGAAATATTGATTGAACTTTTTAATACTACTAAGATTGGACCAAAGTGGGACGAATCCAAAAGTTAGGAGTGCAATCTGTCCAAAATTTTGAATTGGAGGTACAAAGTGAGAATTAATCATAAATTACGGGATGGAAAGTGGAATTATTAATGATTATTTCTATTGGTGCAATACGCACGTTATGGTATGTACTTGCTTAATATCCGTTAACTTCGGTAGCAGCACTAAAATTAAAATTAGATAAAAATGGAATAAATCTAAGAACGGTGTAATATGTCCATAAAATAAGTATAGAGTACAAATTAAGTGGTGCAAAGTGGAGAAAGACGTAATAGAATATTTAGTCTCTCAAGTCTTTATGGAGGTTATGTTTAGATTGATGGATTTAAGAAAGAATTTGAAATCGACTCATTTGTTGGAACGATTTGAAATACGGAAATAGATTAATTTCAAATCCATTCAAATTGAAAAGTGTGAAATGAATAATTTCTAACAAATTTTTAATTTAAGTGGATTTGAAATTAATCCATTTTGGCCTTATAAACACTTACAACAAATGAATAGATTTCAATTTTTTTTTTTCCAAATCCATTTATCCATATACGATGTTTAACACTATATACTATATACAAAGAGAGAGCTCTAATTTTTTAGTGATCTCACCCTGTAGTCTATTTTTAAAATTTTAAATATTAAAATTTGAAAGAAAATATCACTAACCCACCACCATTATTATTTACCAATAATGAACAGTAAGTTCTATCTATTTTTTTTATTCATTAGTAATTTTTTAAAATCATACATATAGTGCGTGCATTACTCATTAGTTCAAATTAAATAGCAGGAAATCCAAAGACAAGCATATGAAAGATGTCCAATAGAAGGGGTAGATAATTAGGACCATTTCCATATGATTCATTCATGCATCAAAACTCAGAATTTCTACCAATCGAACAACAAAATATGAATTGCATGGGAGATTGACAGCAATTAAGTTGACATGCACATGCTGACCGTGGCAGGCAGACATGAAAAATGGAGACCACGATTCCATGCAAGCACAAAAGCTTAGCTTGCATGTTGACCTAGGATTCGATAAGGAAGGAATAATTGCCCAGCCCCGAAAATAATCACCAGACATAATAAAAATATTCGTCATGTAATAAAACCTTTGACAAAGCCTCCCCCCTTCTCCGCTTTATTCCTATATATGTGACCATTCTAAAAAGAAGACCCAATAATACTCGCCCAGAATCCACATCCAACCGGCGATGCAAGGAATAGCCGTAGCTTTTGATGAATTTAGGAATTAGGATATTCTTCGACTGTTTTACTTGAGAGAGTTGGAGCTTTCAGATAGCTAGAGAGGTGTTGATCATTCCATGTTGGTAATAAAGACACTTTCTATTCCTTGGAACATGTGCTTTCTAATGGAAGGAAGGAAAAAAAAATAACCACAAACTACAATTTAGCTAGTAAAACGTCTATCCGGTGATTTATTGGTTATAGATTCGAATCGCCAAAGAGTAAGAAGAGAGATTACATTTAACAAAAGAATAATAATAATGGAGAACAAAATTACTAATACTTGATCTAGATTAGTGATTGTGAGCATAAAAGCAATATAACGACTCTAAATTCCCTTTCCCTTGTTAGTTATACAAGGTTCTTTGATTAACAATAAGTCTTAATCTGTTGTAGTTGATCTATGAGTACTGATAGCTAAAACTTTGTGATCGCGCTGCCATGTGCAAAGGCTAGATTTGTTTAGTAAATATATATTTGACGCAGCTTAGGTTTTCATTTACTATTAACTTTTTACATATTATTAGTACTGGGTAACTGATGATACATAGATTGGCAGTTTAAGTGGCAAGCCATATGTCATAGTCTCATTAAGAGAATAAGAAAATAATTGTAATTAGTGATAAAAGATACACTCTGTGTGTGTAATAAAAAAATATATTTATAAATTATTTTAAAATTTTAATTTGCATTGTTTAAGTAACAATAAAAGAAATTATGTATAAATTAGTTTTAGAATCAAAATTAATAGATAGTTTTTACTTTTTTGGTTGGTTATACAAATTTTAACTTTTAAATAAATAAAATTAAGGAAAATAAAAGGTGATTAGTATCAATATCTTTTTTTTTTTACTTTTCAAATTTTTAATTAAAAAAAAAAAAGAGACCAAAGAGAGACCATCATACCAAATGGAGCTCTCCCTTATAAATTTATAGTGAACGTTATAGTATTTTTTTTTTATTTTTTTTTTTTTGTAATTTTAAATCACCTTAAAATTAAGGGAGAGACAACGTGCCAGGTTGGCTCCTTTATATATAGTAAGATATATATTATATTATAATTAGGTAGAAATCCAAGGAAGAGACCAACGTATCAATTGAGATTTCTCCCTTTATGAAATATAAAAAAAAAATGCTCTCATAATAACAATGAGTAGTTTAGGGACCACTGCCCAAATTCTATTAATAAGATCATGATGATGACAGTTTGACATCGATTAAGATATATCAAATTAATATGGACAATAAATAAATTTTATAGTTATATTACAATTTTAGTTCATAATAAAAGCTAGCTCCACACATATGAGGATTAATGTTGGATATGGATTAGGTTACAGCTTTTGCATTATAAGCATAGGAAAGTTGTTATCTCTTAGAGCAAAAGAAATTTTGTAGGAGACACCCATGGCACCTATGTCGGTCCAAAGCCCATAGAGTCTTTAAGCGGAATTCGGCCCAACAACCTTGTGGTTGTTTAGTATGGATCCTAGCGAGTTTCAGCCCATCTTTGGTCGCATCATAAAGTCTATGATATCTAGTGATGATACTTCTGCCCTTTAAGGATAGTCCAGGCCCGGTAAAGTTGCTCCATCAGTACAACTAAGGCAACTTCATGATATCAAGACCAATGATGACAACTTGATGGACACATTGGCCCTTTCTCGCAATAGACTTCCATGACCATAAGGCCCACCAATGCAAAACAATAGGCTTGGAGGCCCAGTATTTATTGCATCCCCAATCAATGAAGCCATCTGAATAGAATCGAGGTCCAGCCCATTTTCATCTAACAGTACTACCCATTCATCATCGGACCTGATATGACGCATGCAAGCCGTATCCTCATGTTCAATCTGAACCGTTGGATCGTGGGCATTTTTCGGGTTGGATTTGACCCGAATATCGTCAACGGGGCAGTAGTGGGTGCTGAGTTTGTGGATGTATTCGTCAACTATTAGTTGAACCCCGGGTGACCGTTTCTTTCCGACAGTCAATATCCGGATCGGTATTGGTCGCACGGATTGGCCCGTGAATTTATGTCGACCCGGTGGAGGAATCGAGTACTTCGCTGTTGCACCACAAGAGAGTGAGGCTTCCATCATTACTGGTTTGAAGAATGGCAGACGATCATCACTTAGTTTCCGATTGGACCGGGTTTGATCTGCTGTGTTTTGGTCTACAATTTGGGAGATATGTTTGGAAGAGAGGAAATGCTTCTAATGTTTTTGGTCGAATGGGCGAAAAAACAATAACAACCGGGTTCAAATGACCGGATAGTTCTGTTTATTATTGGATTTCTCCCGATTTGTTTACTTTTATTTACGATTTTACCCCCACCAAAAAACATAAAAAAAAAAAAAACAAAATTATAAATTTAGAATCACTTATGAAAATTACTTCACGTGCAAAATTATAATAAATCACTAAAGATATCCGATCAGATTTTGTTCTTTTTTTTCTATATTTGATGACACCTCAGCAATTTTGTCACTTTATCACTTTTTATAAATACACTCATAAAGAAAATAGAATTACAAAAAGAATCAACTTCATTTAGATATTTATTATTTAAAATATTATTTTAAAAAATACTGTAACATCTTTTAAAATAAAATATATGTATGAGATAAACTATGAGACTGTTCAAAAAAAAAAAAAAGTGTTTAGATAATGACTGTAAATATTTTTATAAAGTAATTAATATTATTACCATCCCATTTCTTGAGGTACACATTGGGTCTAGCATGTTAATCTAATCCTTTTTCTAAAAGCATATAACACATTCTTATTGTTACCTAATAATTTAAAGTTAATTTGCACAAAATTGTTCTTAAATAAATTCAATTATTGAACTGCAAACATAAGTGTTCCATTTATGACTAGTACATATAAAAACACGGATCTAGTAATTACTACTCCCAGAACATCATCGTATGTAGTGGATAAGCATAAATGAAAGCTTGATTAAAATCCCATCCATTAATTATATTAGCGGTGGGGATTGGTTGTTAGCAGGGGAAGTCTGATGACTGAAGGAGTTCCGTCTTGCTGTTGCCAAAACAGTCTTGTCCGCCACAATGAAATAAGCCATTCCAGCCACTGAAATATTAATTATTATTGTATTGTTGCATGCATTAATTAATATATTTACTAAGTGAGATTGAGTAATTAACATGGCAATGAAAAAATTATGTTAATTTTCAGGATGGTAATTACCCGTAGAGACGATGAGAGCTTGGGCAGTTGGGTTGAGATTGGCTCTGGCCCAAGGCAGCATCCTTGTACTAGCCACCTGCATCCATGCATATAATTATCAATTTAATTATTTTAAGACAACATGACAAAATATATATATATATGCATGTCAAAAATATAATATCATTATCATTAGATAATTACACGTTCATACTGACTTCATGAGAAATTTTCTGTCGATATATCTAGTAATTGTTACTCAATTAACGAAAGCTTATCATTTAAAATACAGAACTCATTTAAAAGTAATTGTTACTCAATTAATGAAAACTTGTCATTTAAAATGTAAAACTCACTTTTTTAAATAGAATTATGCTTGTTTTCATTAATCGAAAAACAACTACTGAACTTGAATGATATAAAATTTCACCAGGCTTGATTTGAATTGGAAGATTTTATTACACCTCTTTTTCTTTTCTTTTCTTTTCTTTTTATTTTATTTTATTTTATTATTATTTTTTGGGGCTTTTCCTGAGAATAGAGAGACTATGGAGGGACTTACAGTTGGGATGGCAGTTGCAATAGTGGCCAATGCAGCTGCTTTTGCTCCGGCTACAACACCCTCTGCATGCACATACAATTAATTTCGTAATCTCATCATCAGGACCCATTATTTATTTATTTTTTTAAAAAAATATACTCTATTATTCATATATAGTTGCGATTTCATGATCATCAGTTGGATGGAAATTTACAGCAAAATCAACAAAAACTGAACCCCAAATTAAAATAAAATAAAATATAGATGTACCATGAGAACAACGTTTGGCCATGGCTAGCTTTTGGTCTAGGGAAGCCAAGCTGCAGCTTCTTTCAAGAGGAGACTGAGCAACATTTTTGGCAGCCATTAATGTAGTCTTGTTGAAGAAAACTAAATGCAAAGGTTAACTAGCTATGTGAAGTCTGCTAGTGCAAAATTGAATGAGATTGAAATGCTTCTGAGGCTTTCTTTGGTTATTGAAGTGAGTTTGGCTATTTTAATTTATAGACCCTCAAAAGTGCATTAATTTGTGGGTAAGAATCCATTACTGTTGGGCGTCAGGACAGAGAGTGTTTGATGGTTTCAGTTGATATCCAACGTCGGAGTCACTTGTTTTTCTGTAGTTTCTTCCAACTGATCATGTTTGTGGTAGGTAGATTGATTCTTCATTTATTTGTTTCGTACTACATGGGAGAATAAATAACAGTTAGTACTATATCGCCAATATTTTGAAAACACGACTAAGTTCACGTTACTACATTGTCATTTTTTTTCCCTTGTTTTTTCTGCCTTTTGTTATCCTGAGGAGACCTCTTTTTATTTCTATTCTTTTTTGTGTTCCTTGTACTTTTTTTTTTTTTAATTGATTCCTTCATTTTTCTTTAGTTAAAATACTGAATCATTACGTTTACATTGAGACAATGAATATATTTTATTTCACCTGACCCTAATTTAAAAAATTATTAAAAAAATGAAATGAGAAGGTGAGAGTTGGGATAAGTTGGACCACTTTATAATTCGGATTTCTGTCCAACACAAGAATCTATAAAAATAAATTGTATATGGAATCGATTTATATTAAAACTCTTCATGAATTTTAATAATTTATATTTATATTTATTATAATTAAAAAATTTATTTTTAATAAATTAAAATAATATATATAAATATGAATCAAAATATTTCTCTAACATATCGTAGATCGAATATATGAAAAAAATTTCTAAATCTATATAGGATTTGGTTTGTTTATTTCTGCCCGACTTAATTGTGCTGTTTTGCTTCAGTAGTACGAACTCAATGAGGGAGCATATATGCCACCGGTTTGAGTAAAGGAAAAAGGCAATACTCAAAACCGTGGGTGGTGATAACGATCCGTCTGTAAAAACCATGTCATTTTTTTGGGGTTTGTGATTCAGTACCGGAGAGCAGAATTTTCGAATAAGGTACAATCCAATAACAAAATGACACGTATGAAACAATAAAAAAAGGCACTACAACCGGGACATGCATTGGGATTGAATTTTTTCTGGGACCCACAATCTGAAAGCTAAAATAGTAGGTGTACTAACATGACTTGTATTTATTGCTTAGCCCTATAAATTTGAGAGCGTTTTCAATTAGGTCCTCATATGAAATTATGAACTAACTTTAGTGTTTAGTTAATCTTTATTTTGAATTAACATTATAAACTTTTTAATTGTTACTATTTAACATAATCAACAATTTAAATGCCCCAAATAACATTTAGTAACATAATTTTAAATCATAATTAATATTTCTCAAGAGTAATTCTGTAGATTAGATGATTAAAATTGTGAGTCCTATTTTGAGTTTACTTTATATGAAACTATTTTATAATTTAAATTACCACCTAGAAATCAAATAATCAAAATTTATAACTGAATAATGAATACAAAAATAGATAACCTTATCCTTTTGAATTTAATTAGATGTGTCTAACTAATTAGTCAAAATCATTAATAAAAAGTGCTTCTTTATGCATTTTTTATATAAATAATACATCAATTACGTATATCGATGTATTTTTCTATGTTATATTTATAAGTGTAATAAAACACAAATAAATGTAATTATACCTCTCATATGTTAAATATTTTAAATATAACTTTATATTTTATTTAATAGTAACGAAATTTACAAATTAAAAAAAAAAAAAAAAAAAGCAATTATGCAAAGGCCAATGATTTGGAACTTCAATATTAGTTTCAGACACTCCATCTAATTTTTTACTAGTCATATAAAGTTTTACTTTACAAAATTGTTTTTTATTTTTAAAATCTTTCACTTGTGTATTGGGAAAAATCTTTAAATATTCCATGAACTAATATATAAGCTAAAACTCTTGAGCTTTTATTGAGACAATATATTAGTAAAGCGATAAAAAATTCTCCTTATATGCTTAGTTAATTTTTTTTAAAAACACTATATTTGTAAGCAATTTTAGATTTAATAATGGAGGTTGAGTATTTTTGAAAAGCTAAATATTTTAGTACTATAAGTACATTGTTAGGCTTTTCAAAACTTTCATAATTAAAACTAAAAACTACAAATTTTGTACAAATATAACGTATAAAAGTTAGTTAAAAACTATATTTGTTTCCATGAATATTATACTACAAAAAAGTATTTAAATATAATTAAGAATATTGATCATCTCTATATTATAGATCAAAACAATAAGGATTATTTGGCATGATGTCACTAGATGATTTACCAAATTTGCCCTTGTCATCATAATGATTTTTCATTAGTACCATTAACAAGTAATTACTCAATAACTTTCTTTTTTTCTCTTTTTATTTTTTAAATGTTTTGTACCAATTTTGTTAAAATTGCAATAATCATGTGATCGTTAACCAGATAATTATGTGATCATTAATCTGCAAGATAGATGTATTTTCAATAACTTCATTAGTTTATCCATAATTTTCATCACAACCATTAAATTAGTATTAATTTTTTTAAGAATGATGAACCAAATTAGTCTTTTCGATAGATAAAAGACAAAATTAGTTGATATTCTAAAAATAAGGGATCAAATTGATTTTTTTTCCCTTTTGTCAAATGCCAACTATTTATGTTGTTGGACTTAATTGAAAATTTATAAACAAACTATAAGGGCTCAATTTTACATTACAAAAGATTGAAGAACATATACAGTAATAGAAGGAAACAAGAAAAATAAAAGTTGAAGTGCTAAAATGCAATAAAAGTTAGAACTTTAGTAAAATTAGTAAACTTTGGCCTTTAGGGTAAATATCACATCCCAACACAAATTAGTCAAAAGTTACCCACAACTCATGAATTATTTCCCTCAAAGTAGATATCGCAGATCCAACGAATAATAACAAATTTTAACAAAATGAACGGACAAGATAACATTTCGAATCTATCCGACATACAATTGTTTCGACCCTGAATAACTAGGATTGTTATTTACAAGTGAAAAATTTTATTAGAAAATTAAAAACAATCTTGTAAAGTAAAACTTTATATAATTTTGGCTCGTAAAAAATTAGATGGAGTGTCTGAAACTAATATTAAAGTTCCAAATCGTTGGCCTTTGCATAACGTTTTTTTTTAATTTGTAAATTTTGTTGCTATTAAATAAAGTATAGAGTTATATTTAAAATATTTAATATACGAGACGTACAATTACATTTATTTGTGTTTTATTACACTTATAAATATAATATAGAAAAATACATCGATATAAGTAATTGATGTATTATTTATATAAAAAATGCATAACTAATAACTTTTTATTAATGAATTTGACTAATTAGTTAATTAAATTCAAAAGGATAAGGTTGTATATTTTTGCATTCATTATTCAGTTATGAAATTTGGTTATTTGATTTCTTGGTGGTAATTTAGATTATAAAATAGTTTCATATAAAGTAAAATCAAAATAGGACTCACAATTTTAATCATCTAATCTACAAAATTACTCTTGAGAAATATACTTAATTATGAGTTAAAATTATGTTAGTAAATGTTATTTGGGGCACTTAAATTGTTGATTATGTTAAATAGTAACAACTAAAAAGTTTATAATGTTAATTCAAAATAAAGATTAACTAAACACTAAAAAGTTAGTTGATAATTTCATATGAGGACCTAATTGAAAACGACCTCAAATTTATAGGGCAAATCAATAAATACAAGTCTTGTCAGTACACCTACTATTTTAGCTTTCAGATTGTGGGTCCCAGAAAAAATTAATTCCCAATGGTTGTAGCGCCTTTTTTATTGTTTTCATACGTGTCATTTTGTTATTGGATTTCGAATTGGTCCGAAAATCCTGCTTTCCGGTACTGAATAACTATCCCATTTTTTGGATCGAGTGTAAAAACCATGCCATTTTTTTGGATCGAGTGTAACTTAGATAATCAATGTAGTATTATGTTACTAAGATTTAACACGTGTCCTACAATTAAGGGCTATTGTAAGTGAATTTTATAATTTTTATGTTATACCGGTCAATTTTAAAATTTATATTGTATAAATATTTAAATCGTGATATTATACTGTATATATATTTAAAATTTAACAGTATTAATATTTTAATAGGAGAATAGAATTTTCTCTAGGACCAGTTGATGTCTGATGGATTTTTACCTATTTTATCTTAGATAGTTTTCCGCCGATAGTAATTGATGAGTAATTAGTGGGCGAGGGCAGTTACCACTTGTTTTGACTCCGGAATGCTGATGTGAATGCTTTACCAACCTCTTGGACTTGGGTGCCCCCAAAGTGAAGTAATTTTCAGCTGTTCCTTAACAGTGGCTTCAAAAACAATTGGACGTCGGTGAGAATCCAGATTCCAGTCGCTAGATTGCACTTTTCATAGATAGGTTGCTTTGAGAGTTAGTAATTTTTTTAGCATGGGGTTATATAGATGATTTTAGATTAATGAATTTATAACACTTACCAAATTATGTATCCGATCTACCTAACAATTTTCCGGAAATAGTGTGAAGCCCTTACTGCACAAAGAACAAATATCTAGTGCAAAGATCTAGATGTGCATACTGGGCTTAGCCATGGGCCTAAACGTTTTTGTTTTGGTTTATATAATTCATTGTACCCGAAAGAAGACGGGCTACCGTTTAATTCTCAAATGCCGTCTTATTTGGGCCTTTGGGTAGCATTCATTTGTCTGTTGTACTGTAATGCACGGTGTTCTGGCAAATGGGTAGCAAACTTTGAAAAACAAAAAAAACAAAAACAAAAACATCTCTCCCTTAATCAAGGAAAATACTTAAATAGATTCGATTTTTGATCTCACCTGTAAATTTTGTAGTTAGGATTAAATCTTAAAGAATCTTGTTTATATCAACTGATGTCATAAATTTTCTAATGTTTAATCCACATCACAAGATCTACAAATAGAGACAAAGATCAAATCTATCTAAATATTTACCCTTAATCAATAGATCATGTAAACAAATTTTTATTGCTTAAACTGCATTTTGGATGTCACAAATGAATAGCATTCATTTGTTATTAAGTGCTTTCTTGTTCAAGGATCTCCTACGTCATCATGTCAAGGCTAAGGTTCGGTTGTGGAAACTATAATGATGGTGGTTAAAATTTATACACTATAAGGTTTAAGTCATATGACATGACACTGTATAAATTTTTAAAATATAATAAGATGATTTTTTAGAGATATGGTAGAATTTTTTTTTATGGTTAAACCCGATTTATTTAATATAGTAATGTAATTAGAAGTTATTTGGAGAGCGCCCTCTTGCAGTAAAAAACTTCTGGTATAACGCAGGCAATCCATGCATAACGCACCAAGGAAAATATATATACTCAATAATCTAGTTAGTACATTAATTAAGTAAATGAAATGAGTGTCTATATATATATATATAATCGAATCTTATATTATCCTATGTTTGGTTCATGAGATGATGTAGGATTAGATAATTAATCCCATATCATTCTATATTTGGTTAGTTTTTTTTGACATTGGGGATTGTTATCCCAACTAACTAAATTAATACTTTGTGGAAGGAATAAAATAATACCATGGTAGAGGTGATATTAGTTATTCTGGGATGACTATTAAATAGGATAACAAAATTTTGACTAATTTACCCCTACAAATTTTATGACCCTACATCATATAATGTCATATTAGATTATGGGTTTATTTATGGATCAACTTCTGGTCTATATGGCCAATGGGAGACCCAATCTAATTGTAACTAGTCAAGTAAAAATTACTTGATATTTAGTCCTTTTACACAGGTACTCGATCGGATATATTTATTGCCTAATTACACAAATACACTTATAATTGAGTATAATAAGAGAAAAAGTCATTTAATATTAGACTTTAACATGTAAAATTAAAAAAATTAATTTTTAATAATAAAAAGACAATTAAATAAGTGTAGATGGAGTAAGAGTCCTTTACTTTTATATCATAATACATAATTGACTCAATATATACATTGGGTTTGGTTATACTGAGTAAAGTACGCAAATTATTAATCTTCTAATCTTAATACTCTAACCAATAATATTAAACATTTCATATACCCAATTTTTATGGTTCGAAATGGGTTAGGTTAACAGATTTTTTAGATTAGTGTGTCGAAATGAGCACCGCTAATTATTCTATATAATAAAAATTTATTTAATTCAAATATTTATTTTTAGCATATTATAATTACATTAATATTATTTGAATATTATTTGTTGGATTACCTAAAATAAAATATCAATTTAGGGGTATATTGGTTAGTAAATAGTAATCCAATCTCATCCAATCACAACCAAATGCAAGATGGTTATTATTTTTAAGATATCTCATGCAATTCAATATCAACCAAATACTAGATAATTGGACTAATCATCCGAAGATGACTCATCCCAGGATTAATTGATCGAAGATAAGACATCCTATTTCATCCCGTCCGTGAACCAAATGGACCCTAATAGTATTATCCAAAAAGACTGATGGAGTCTCTAAAATTTTTAATTACAGTACTATATTACAAACTTATAAGAAAATTTTACGGTCCCTTTTAGATAACTATTCCCTTGATGTGTATAAGAGACAGTACAATATTATGTGCTTTAAAAACTCGTACTGTACAAATCTTTAAAACCAAGGAAATGGTTCTCTTAACGTGACTGTAGAATTTCCCAAACTTATATATTACTTGATGGGAGAGTGTAATATATAACAATCTAGTACTTGAGGGGGTCGAAGCGTGATTGCCCAAAACTTTTTTGCAGGTCAAATAAAGTTTAAACTTTAAAGTTTTAAACCCTTTGTTCATTTCAATGACAAAATTAGCCATGACGCTTTGCCCGCATGCAAAACAGATCTGACAAAAATCATGAATGTTGGTGGGTGCAGTGGGCTGTATCTCATCTTCATTGCTTGTGATATCTCACCTCCCAAACTTTATTTCACTTACCTTAATTGCAAGCACGTAAAGTCTCTTTGAGAGCCCAAAATTACGTCCCACGCCACATATGTGAGAACATTTTGTGTAGCAGCTCATATGAAGTCTTCGGTGGTTGGCTTAAATGTTTTGGATCATGAGTCTATTAAGTCGTTTAAAAAATTCAACTCTTATACCTTGAAACATTAGTACATAAGGTGAATAATATGATAACGAAAGTGTAATGTAGATGATAAAATATTTTTTCATAATTTAATGATTATAAATTTGAATTATTAGACGATAGAAAATAAGTGATTTTTTTTTTTTTTTTAAAAAAGAAAAAAGAATTGAATAAATCAAGTATCCAAGTTTATTAGATTCTTTCCCAGTCATATTACAAGAACCACAACATATAACGTGTCCGTCAATCGGCTAATGAGTACATGATAATATTGCCATCATTGACACATCTTCCGATTGAGTACACTGACGACTGTTTATTTTCACTAGTTAGCATGTGCACGAGAATCATGCGGGGGTGGCTGTGGTTGATGAGAAAGAAAATTATTGAAGGTAAAGTGTTGTAAAAAATGATTAGATAATTTTTTAATCTTTGTTGAAGTTTATGTGATATTTATCCGTATTGACTAACGAAAATTTAACGCTTTAAATTTATGAAGTGATTTTTTAGACGTAATTTTTGAAGTTGAGTGGTTCTTTCAACCGCCAAAGAAGTTTAATAATTAAAATGATAATTGATATATAATTTAGTGACCAAATAAAAATTTTATTTTATAAATTTTTTAAAAATAAATCTAATTTAAGGTATTACACCTTGGACTCCTTAATTTTGAATGAGGTCTAAAACCTTCTTTTCAAGTACTCTCATAGTGTTTTAGATCCTATTCATGTAAGACGACTATAATATTCGTACATTGACAAATGAGTTATTTTTGTTACTAGATTTGTACTCTAAGTTGATAAGATTGTAGAGTAAGCAACCAAATCAAATCGTTAAATATATTAAAAGTAGAAGATCAATTTAATTTTCATTCCATCTAATAACTGTAGTTGGAACTCCACATGCAATGAATTTTTCGTGAACCTGCACCTAATTTTAAATGGTTTGTTTGGGTTCGGGCCTTAGTCAAAGCAATGATGTTCTATGCATCGTTAATTTTTTCTAAACCAAAAAATAAATAATTTTTTTCTAAAACTTCTTCTTTTGTCTTTTTTAATTCTAACTTCAAAAAAGAAGTCTTTCTTTTTTCCTTTTCTTTTGCCACTTCACAATGTTTTCAAGGAATCATTGCAAATGATACGGAAAAGCTGATCAGAAAATTAAAACAAATAAATTTAGATCGATGAGAAAAAGCAAATACATGATGGGTTTGTCTGATTCTTCCCCTTTAATCACTAAAAAGGATAAATAAATGCCTGCGACATGAAAGTACCCGGATGAAAAGGGTGGAGAGATATTAACAAAAAGGTAAAAATTACATCCGTATTAAAACTTTTTTATTTTATTTATTATATTTTCCATCAATGAGGAAATAATAATGGCCATCACATGAGCTCATGAGTTCTCGTGAAAAAAACATGGCTACAATTAATTGTGGCTAGATGTTATTTAGCCCCCTTTACACGTATAAAATAAATTTCTAAACTAAAGGTGTTTAATTAATGCTACAAGTTCAGGAAAAGAAGGAAGATTTTGTTTGAAAGGGCTTTTGAAAATAAATAAATAAATAAGATACCTCGATCAGAATATTAGAAGGTTGGTGAACAGGAGAGTGCAATTTTTAAGTCACCCCGGATTCTCGATTAACACTAGAAAATTATTTACGGTAGTAGAAGAGGATATTTATATGGTGCTCTCAATCAAAAAATATATATATATATATATATTTTTTTTACAATATAGTAAATCAATTATTGTTCGACAAACTAGAATATTTCCATCATTTTGTTACACTATAGGTTTTAAGCATACTTTTGGAAGGCAACAATATACTATGATCCATCCTACCTTGTCCCCTCCGTCTCCTTCCATCTACTCAAGAAATCTCTAACGATTTGAATTCATCGTCAATAAATTATAATAAAAATATTTTAACACAAAAATTCTACTCCATGCTAGGTGTATCTTAAATCTCATGATATTAGTAAGATTGTTGCATAAGTAAATCATGATGTGCAACTAATACCTCAAAAACATAGGAAAACAGTCAAACAGCTATTTTTTTAAGTAGCTTACATAATTAACTGACAATAATTACCTGCAAAACTCATAATAATTATTTACAATTAATTCAAACTCAAAAGTAATCAAAATGATGGGGAATCTGATATGGAGCCTCTCTATCTTTCTTGCTTAATTTGGGTACTGTCACTCTATTTCTATTAATCTTGTGAATTTCACAAGGGACTTCTGGTGGCCTAACAGACCTAATCAAAGCCCAATTCACACCACTAAATAATTCATGCCTCTTGATTTCAACCGAACCCTTTGAACTTCCAATTCTCTTCTTGGGATTCTTCACAAGCAATCTACTAATGAGATCTTGAACTTTCAACAATTCTTCATACTCTTTGCTAGTGCTCACACCAATTCTTGGAAAAGTCAACGGCTGTTTCAAGATGTTGACCAGAGTTTTCTCATTATTCTCACCTTTGAAGGGTGTTTTCCCGTACAAGAGTTCGTACAAGAACACTCCAAAAGTCCACCAATCCACTGCACTTCCGTGGCCTTGCCCTGATATCACCTCCGGGGCCAAATACTCGTGGGTCCCGACGAAGGACTTTGACCGAGCGTTGACCGGTTCGGCCACCAATTCCTGGTTGTATTCTTGGACACGTGTGGAGTTGGCCTGTGATTTTTGTTGTTCTTGTTGTTGCAATGGTATAGAAGCGAAATGATTGGTTTTCTTGTTGGAAGTTGAGAAACATGAAAGAACTGGCTGTATGGGCATATTGCAAGTGGGAGTTGAGCATTTGTTTGTATTTTTGTTAGTAGTTTGATCAGCTGGACAAATTTTAGCAGACCTAATAACCTTTGGAACAACGTCGGATTTAAGTGAGAGATCGAAATCTGAAAGCATTATATGACCATCCTCTCTCACTAGAACATTTTCTGGCTTTTTAAAGATCTCTGTATACTATTCCCATCATATGAAGGTACTCTAGTGCTAACAGCGTTTCTGCTGCGTAAAACCTGAAATTTATGTTACAAATCTCGTTAGTAGTATATAAGCAGTTGTTACATGTTACAACTTAAATATTTAAAAAAAAAAAAATCACTCCTGCACCTAATTCTTAGTAAGCTGAATTCATGATTAATAAATAATAGATAAAATGTATAACTAACCAACTTACCGGTGATGAATAAAGAAAAATTAAGTACCCACTTTCAGCTAAAATAGAGTTTTAATCAACTAATTCTCAAGCAACCAAAAAGAAAACCTTTATTTAGGATTGCTACCTATATATGTTCTATTGCATTAAATTAATAATCACAAATTAAATTTAAAGAAATTATATAATCTTGTTAAAAACTATTCTGATCGTTTTGATTGCACTTGATATTATACAATACAAATTTTTAAATCTCTACCAATGGAATAATATTTTTAATGTAACGGTGAAGTTAAGATTCGACTATATTCAATAATAAGAAATGAAACAACTAGCCATAGAGATTAGAGAAAATATAAACAACTAGCTCGGATTTTTAAATGTAAAGAAATAAGTGGTAAACTTACTTGGCAGATGAAATGCTAAAGCGTTTCCCGGGTTGGCGTTGGCGGGAGGCATGCAAGTCTCCACCGGGGCAAAACTCCATAACCAGGCAAGAATAATGAGAAGCATCAAAATCAGCATACAAAGTCGGAAGAAAAGGATGGTCTAGCATGCCCAAAATCTCCTTCTCCATTTCAGCTCTTTGTAACTTCTTCCTTATAGCAAGAGCTTCTCTATCCACCACTTTCATAGCATAAAAACACTGTTGTTGTAACCCAACTCCGGCAACAACCGGGTTTCTAATCTGGCAAAGGTAAACATTTCCGATGTCTCCGCTGCCTAGCCGGCGAAGGAGCCGAAAATGGTCGAGACCCACTAGGCCTTTCTCGCATCTCAGCCGCTTCATGGCTTCCCTTCCAGGCGGCTTGGTTGGCCTTGTGTGGCTTGTGGGAACAGTTTGAAAAATATGTGTCGTTAGATGAACAGACGGAGATGGAACTCCGGCGGCTGCCGAAGCTGAGGTTGCTCATCCAGCTCCGGCTTGAGTCCGGCACCGTTATTGATGAACAGCTGCTGTCGTAGTCGGATTCGTCTCGGGGCGTGATTGCCATGATGGTTGGAAGAGCATGTGTCTGAGAGCTTCTCTATTAGCTTTCGCAGGCTTTATGGAAAAATGTATAGTAGTATTTGTCTATTTATATACACTTTATGATTGGGTAATATCATATGATATGTATTTAATGTGGCTTAACAAAGTTACAAAGTGCTACTTTTTGCTAGTGGAAGAACTCCAAAGTACATTTACTTTAGTAAAGTATATATGTTTATGTAAGTGTTGCTAAATGGTAACAATATGTTACATATCTTTCTTACATTAACACACTTCTTTTTAAGAAATTATTCTATAATACAATATTAAGGCTGTGTTTTAAAAATTTATACGATATAAATTTTTAAAGTCAAAAGAATGATTTCCTAAAAGAAACTCTAGAATTCTTCATTTTTTTATATCATTCAAAATAAATGGATCCTAATATGCAAAATTAAGATAATATTTAAAATTTGAATAATGATTATGTAAAATGTATTTATACTTGATTTTGTGAAAAAATTTACACCATTAATATGTGAAAGATTAATTTTTAATTGAAATGCAACTTTTACCGTGTAGAAAATATTATCCTCAATTAAAATATAACTTTTATCACGTGAGGTCTCTTTGTTTCATTGAGAAGTGCTTAGGTACTATTTTTAAAAAGTAATTAGGTATTAATTAGGTCTAACTTAGCAATTATACATGCTATATATCTTCAGCTAGAAGTAGGTCCTTGTTTGGAAAAGATTTCTAGTACATGAGAATAATTGAGGCATTGCTAGCAGGGGCGGACCATGGGGATGGGTGGGGCAACTGGCTCTAAGATTTTATAAAATTATTATTTTTTTAAAAAAATTTTAAAAATTATTATTATACTGTTATGAAAATTAAATTTTGCCTTTTTCAAAATTTTAGACAATATAAAAAAGTGTTTTATATGTATGTATTTATATAATTTTATTCTTCAATAGATTCGAAAATATATTATTTTTTAATATTTTTTAAAAATTTCAATACCTCCTTTTAAAAAGTTTAGAATTTACCTCATAAAATTTTATAAAAATTATAAAATTGTCTCTCAAGTATAGGTATATATAATTTTTGCCCCCCTAAAATTTAATTCTTTGATCCGCTCCTAATTGCTAGGATAATTCAAGATGGATATTTTCAATTTGCGATGCATATTTCTATGTTCTATTTTATAAGTGTACCATTAATACATGGAGAAAATTCTTATTCGTTATCATTTGAGAAAATGATTCTTTACTGATGTTAATTTTGAATGTCGTTGCAAATACGGTGGAGATCGCATTTATTAAATGAGATCGCATACAGTCTTAATAGAATCGTATTTGTTGAATGCAAGCTTAATGAATTCTTATTTAGCGAATACAATATCCACCGTTATTACAACAACATTAAAAATCAATGTTAATAAAGAATCATTTTATCATATGACACCAGATAAAGATTTTCTCTTAATACTAGCCTCTAGCCTTAGAAATCCAATTTAACACGCAATCAAATACGTCAACAACCTCTTGCCTCCAGCCATTAACAAAATCTGTTCATGCTACACAATGATAGGTTAGAATTAAACCTTCATGATTTAACTTTATAATAACTATCACAAGCTGTTACTATTGGATAGATTTAACTGCAGAAATCATAATAATCTACAACATGCATGATTAATGTAGAAAAACCCATAAGTAACATACTAATAAATTAAATAGTCTATTTCTTCTTTTTTTCCGTGAAACTGATAGTGCTAATTTTCATGATGGCGTGCGTCAGTATACAAGCAAAAAAATAGGCTTTTTGGGAGAGTTGACGGTATACAAAAAAGGCCTCATTGGTGATTGTATTAAAGATACGGGGGTTGGTCCTGCTTTAAATGTAGTTTTATATAAAGTCGGGGAGCTTTCAATAAATAGATATTACTACGTAAAAGATTTTATAATTCTTATTGCCAAAAAAAAAAAATTATGAATCTGTGAAATAAAGGTGAAATAGTAGTACATGAAGCTCCCGTGGTTGTTCATTGATTTCCACCTCAGACACGTATAATACACTTTTGTATATGTAAGGGTGATGATGACATTAAATCAGTGATAGCTGATTGGGATGAATTTTTTGTTGTCTTTATTGTTTACACTTATCGGGCATGTGAATCCCTGTAGGTCTCGGCGGACCATCCATGATCTTCTTTCTTTTCTAACTGCTCGTGGATTTTTCAAATTAATATAGTACGAATTATAAATAACATTAAGACATAGTACTACAATAATATTACTAGACCATCAATATTGGATCACTAAGAAGTATGGTTATCAAAAATATATCAGTTAGAAAAGCCCAATAACTCTCAGACACGTGATGAAATGAAATAGCCAGCAAATCATAAAGGTATTTTCGGTAAATTTAACTTAAATTCAACCTCCTATTTCGTAAATTCAGCAGTTCATGAACTGATCCTATTAAAAAGCACAGTAATTCAATCCAATTCCAAGAGGTTGAATTGTAGCATAAGGGGCATGAGATATGGCCATAGACAACAATCCAAAATCGATTCCTTTGCACACATCAAAGTTGAAAGAAACAGGTTTTGTTGTATTCTTGCTTTCATTTCTGCCTTTTGATTTGCAGATCTTATCAGTTTCACTTTTGGTTTCAATGCGGGCAAACAAACTTGGCAGCAATTGTACTGTTGCAGAGTAACAAGTATATAGGAATATACAAACCTCCATATCTCCCACCCATACATTCTTCTCCCCTTACTAATCCCATTCTTGAAATCAATAGAAACACACCAACCAACCAACCATCCACCTTCTTCCAATCTTTTTTCCATTAAATGTGGTCAAGCCAAAATTTGAACCCTTCAATTCTTGTGTGTTTTCCATTGAATGTCCTTCTAAAAATCAATTAAGAAAACAAATATAAATGGTAAGTTCTAATTGAGGACAATATTACTTGTGCAAGAACTTCAATAATGAAAAAGAAAGAAAAAACTTGTCCATAAAATATAGTGATGACCAACTAAGCCGACCTGACACAAAGTTGTAGAAAAGAACCAAGAAATTCTTGAATTTTACAAAAGTGAGAAATTCATTGACGTGTTACTATATTAAAAAAGTATGGATAAAATTCGGTCGAATATCAAAGATCAAGTAGTTAGTGATTTATTGTGATTTTGTCAGTAATTTTTGACAAATAATTCTATATTTATGTGTTTATAAATCATTTTTCTTTAAAAAAAAAAGTACTTATAATCTTATATATATATCTATATATATATATAGAGACAGAGTATATAGGACATAGATTATGGTTATTTTGGAAAAGGGAAGAAGGAAAGCATAACATTTCAGTGAAAGTGGGAAAAAATGAAAGACATGGATGCTCGCACTGAGGAACAGCACATCTGTCTGTCTCTGTATAAACACAAAAGCCATTGTCTAATCAAATGTCTGGGACATATCTTCATGGGCAGCTTCAAATTTCGTGGGCTCCAACTCTACAATTTGTTCCTTGCTAAATTATCAGTCACGTATTAACTTTTTGATTTTTGATTCGTCGATTCCTGCAAAATGGCCTGCACATGACTTAATCATATTTTCAACATTTTTTTTTTTGGTAGAATTCACATTCTCAACTTTGAAGTATCTTTTTCTTGGCAAAAAATTTACATAAATCCGATTTTTGTCTCTACTTGTAAACTCTGCGTTTAAAATTAAATCTTATAAAATCTTTTTTACATCAACTTATGTCATAGATTCCATAACATTTAATCCATACCACAAGGTTTATAAGTCGAGCCAAAAACCAGATCTACCTAAGTCTTACCTTTTTCTCTGAAAGTTATAATAATTGATTAACGCCAAATCTTTTTTTATTTTTTATTTTTAAAAAAAAGTGATTGCTAATTAAGAAATATCTCTTAACGTATGTTATTTTTGAAAAAGTGATTTCTCGAATAATATCTCAATATTATTTGTGCGATTGCGACTTTACCATTTATATTGTTTCGGGTTGGGCTGCAAACTGGAAGCAAAGCCCATTTGAAGTCTTTTCAGGCTGATATAAATGTTTGATAAATCCAAACACTTTTCAGGTCCACCATAGTAATGTGGCCAATGCCCACCCCTTAGGCCTTAGCCCACTAGAGATAGAGCATTTTGGTATTCGGAAAATAGCAAGACTAAAAATTCTTTTTGCTTCATTAATTAGGAAAAGGAATACCTCTGTGTAGTTTACCCAATTTATGACACAAATTCACTTTGACCTTGCATATTAAGAACAGAAAAGCTTTACAGCAAAACAAAAAATGTGAGCAACCAAAGACACATAAATATCACTACAATAATACCATATAAATGTTATTAGTTTTTGTTTTGCATAATTGATTTGGACATTTTAAGAAACTGGGTTATTGATCTTCATCTTAGATATACAGCCTAAAATACCATAAGAATTCTTCCTATGGTCTGATTAAATAAAAAAAAAATTACAACATGGTCCATACGAAATATTATAGAGCCAACAGTTTTAATTGGCAAAATTCAATCTGTCACCAAATATTCAACGACCCCGCACGTCTGAAATTGTGACCTCATTTATAGAACAAAGTTGAGGATTTTCCGAAAGGTCTTCTTTATGCAGATTAACAATGGCAGAGAAGGCAGGTTGCTTAGGAGCAGGCGGAGAAGTTGACTCGCTGATAAGCATAGAGATTACCTCTTGCATGGCAGGTCTATCTGCTGCATTTTCTTGCACACACAACAAGCCAATATGAACACATCGCAAACCCGAGCTGACGTTAAATGTTTTAGCTATACTTGGATCTGCAAAATCTGAGACTCTTCCTTCTATCCATAAATCCCATGCTCTAAAATGATTTCAATAACAACAATGTAACACAACATCATTCAACAAATTAATTACGTAAATCAGTTATGTTTTTCCACTATTCTCTAAATAATACTTTGCAATCATTTTTCAAGCACATTTTTCAACAACATGGTTCACAACTTAAAAGAGTTGATGCAGTATTTATTCCAAATAATATTTTGAATAATATCATAAATAAGGAAATTAAATTGTTTTGTTACTCACATATCCGAGTAAGTTTAAAGCACGATCCGGGTGGTAGAAACTAGTGTTCTTCTTCCCACTTATGATCTCGAGGACCATAACTCCAAAGCTGAAGACATCAGACTTCTCAGAGAAAACACCGTCCATGGCATACTCAGGAGACATATAGCCACTGTATCAGGCAGCAAATGAGTATTATCAAAATGAGTATTGTGGGTAAAACACTAGAGCGTTTTATCAAAACACATGTTTCAACTAAGCAGAAATCATCAACTTACTATGTCCCTACAATGGTTTTAGTGTTTGCTCGAGTATCAAGATCTTGAAAGATTCTTGCAGTTCCAAAATCAGAAATTTTTGGGTTCATCTCATTACCCAATAAAACATTGCTTGTTTTCAGATCTCTGTGGATAATTTTTAGCCTAGAATACTTGTGCAGGTATAAGATCCCTTGAGCAATTCCTTCAATGATATTAACCCGAGTTTTCCAATCTAGCAAGTCTCGTTTTGTTGCATCTGGAACAAAAATTAAGTACTTAAAAAAGTATATATGACCAAATACATTTTTGCATATCGAATGTAAAAACAAATTCTGATAAGATATTGAATAAACCAACCGAAAAGGAATAAATCCAAGCTTTTATTTGGCAGGTACTCGTAAACTAACAACCTCTCCTCTCCTTGATTGCAATAACCCAAAAGTCTTACAAGGTTCCGATGTTGCAGCTTTGAGATCAAGATGAACTCATTTTCAAATTGCTCTATTCCATGCCCCGATATTCTAGAAAGTCTTTTCAGGTTGAAACACTGCAATTTCTTGGCCATTGAACAACTTGCCCTGAATCAATCAACAGCTGAAATTTTCACTTTGTGGGATTTAATGTACCCAAAAATAAATGCGCAAAGGAACATAAATTATTTGGTTGTGTGCCATGTTCATCGCCTCCATGGTCTACAACATTCTTAATTAATTATTTATTGAGGCACCAAATTAGCTTAAAATGGCAATGGAAATCGTTTATCTTGATCAATACTGGTGTTTAATTACCTTATAAACAGGCCCAAAACCTCCCTGGCCAAGCTTGTTTGCATCAGAAAAATCATCTGTCGCAACTCTGATGCTCGAAAGACTGAAATAAGGTAACTCATCATCCCCTTTCTTGCTCAGCTCTAGGTTTTTAAAACCTGTGTAACAACATTAGATAAATCATACTAACAGAATACTAGAATTTTAAATGACAGTATAAAAATGTACCTCTAATTCGATGGATTCTCCTTTTCAGGCGGGGAAATAGGCAAATAAGAACGAATGAGAGCCATAAGCAACAGTACTGCAAGGCCAATGACTAATTTCCACTTCCATGACATCCTTGGGGCTCTTTCTTCAAAATGATAAACCAGGAACAGAATTCAAAGAGTGCAAAAAAGATAAAATTCAATACGAATGTAACAGAGTACATATAATTTTTAAAACTATATTGATCAGGATCATATGTTTATTCACCAATTGTTTCTTTATGTCTTATGAATTCTGGGATACATGGGTCATGACTAAATTATGAGTACTATTTAAATTTGTCGAACATACAAGTGAAATTTGGGAAGATGGACACAATCAAGTTGATAATTGATCCTAGATAATCACAAATTGAATAACTGATTATATATGTTTTGGCAAATTAAATAACTCATAATTCACGAGGAATCTGAAAAAGTTGGAAGATTGTTGTTTACCTACACGCTAGTAAATCGTGTCCCCTTTGTCGGCAAAAGTATACTTATATTTCCCACTTATGGCAAACCTACAGCCAGACTTCCGTCAGAGAATCGAGAAGTATAGGCATCACAAGAACATCTATTTCTGCATATAACTCTGCAGTCAGCAAGACCTAAGCTTGAATTGGACATTGATTCCCACTTATCTATAGTACCACTAGTCTTATTAAACTTGTCTCTTCCTCCACAACGGGAAGGTTCAGATTTTATACACCCCGTGTCATTTCCATAAAACCCGAGTTCTTCATCCTCATTAATATCACAAACCGCAGCATACCCCCAAAAGCCACTGTAGTTCATTGGAAGTAAATGGATTACCCCGTTAGTTTCTAACTGAATTACAGTATAGTTATGGGCGAAGTTCCAAGAAAAGTATCCCTCGTTCTCATTAGAGAAATAACTCAAATGGACATCAAATTCACCAGGTAATCTAAGTTGTCCTCCAATCAAGCTAAAATTCTTGCCATTCCATTCACCACTTCGCCAATAAGGAACCCCTCTTCGCTTAGCCACAAGCTGGTAGTTATTATCTGTATTATTTGTTGGGATCAAGGTGGTCTAACTCTAACGTGAATGTTCCAGGGGAAGGATTGTCTTCGCTTATCCAAGAAGTGAGTACGCGGTGGCGTGTTTGCCTGGTTTTCAAGCCAAATAACCCGAGTTTCATGCCGGGTGACCATGTATTGCTCGGGTGGTCGAAACTTTGCCAAAGAAGAGTCCCACCACCACTACCACTGACACCCCCAGCCCCTGCAGGTGATCTCAAAACCAAATTCCCATCATCATTAATAGTTGCAGTAGTGTTCTCAACCATGGTAGGTTGATCAGAATTTACAACTAATGGATTGTTATCGAGCCAAAGCACAAGCTGCCCATCTTGAGCCATGATCAATCTTGGTTGGACAGTTGTCACCGAGACATTTGGGAAGGCAACCCAGATAATATATGCAGGATACATATACACACACTGAACCGCAAGATACCAGCTTTGCGAAGTCCCCGGTCGTGGGATGAACTTCAACCTGAAACGCTTGTTGGAGGATTACGTCCAAGAAACTATCGGATCCAATTAGTCCATCGCCAGCTACTAGTGTATCTTGAGCTCCAGAAAGATTGGAAAGTATGAGCACATGAAGAAGGAGAATAAAGCATGAAAGTATTGCATCAGCAGGATTGTGTAATCTAATCATACTGCTCATTCTAGCTACGAACAAGCACTGGACGCAACTTGAGGAGTCTTCTTGATTATACAAGTAACGTTCACACCACCTTGTCTTTATCAATTACAGTACATCCTAGCTAGTAAATGATTTTTTTTTTTTGTTGTTAGTCAACGGTGGGGCTACTTCCAGGCAGATAGCAGGAAAATTCGACATCAAATATAGTATAATCCAAGGGTTGAACTTGAACACCGCACCACATTCAATACTCCAACCATAAAATATACTTCAATAAGAATTCAACTTAAAGAAGTAATAAATCCAACCTAATATTTTGCTATTTATAATTAATGGTGGGATTGTGGGTAGAACAATTATATTTGACCCATCTGTTGGATGATCATATTTGGACTACAAAGTAAAATTAATAAAATACCTTGATAAAATAAAATCAAATCAAATGTCGATCCCCATTTTTTTTTTTTTTTTTTTTTTCAAAAGTGAAAATCCCTTTCCCTCATCTGGCTACAATCCCCAATCTAAAGTCACAGCTGCCGTCAAACCACCATCTCCGACCCAATCACCACAGTACAACAAACAACAGGGCAAATCAAAACAAAGAGAAAACTAATTACTAAAAGAAGGAGAAATTCTTACAAGAAGTGGGTTCATTACATAGTGTCGTGAACTCCTTAATATATATATAATACCATATCACCTCGCATCATCTCATGAACCGGTGCATGTAAGTTTTAGAGGGGACAAAACTGCTACCAAAATCTCATCATTTTGGACAAAGCTGCTACCAATGTACAATCTATGAGTATTTTGTGGTTTTATGATTATAGAGTGAAGGATTTGGATAAAGAATTGCAATAATGTTTCAAAAGGGCTTTTGTTTTGGAACAAAGTCCAAAGATTTAGTCAAGGCTTTTGAGACTGATAATCAGATCAACATCTTTGGAATTTGGTTCATTTTCAAATCCCGTTTCTAAAGTCTAGGGAATGGGTTGTTGCCTGTGGGGGCAGGAGACTTGGTGGTGGCCGGTCGATTTCGGATTGGAGGAATTTGGTGGTCAGGGAAGTGGGATGGTGGCTGTTTGGTGGGTTGGGGGATGGTGAATATTTGGTGTGATGGTTGTGAACAAAATATTTGGTTGTGATGGTGAATGGAGGGAGTAGCCAAGTAGGGTTGTGCAAACCCAACTAAATTCGAAAATCTAATTAAATTTAAATAAATTTGAGATTAAATAGATTAAATTATTAAATTTTGAGTTATTTGTATTGAATTATTCGAATTTAGTTGAGTTGAATATAATTTAAAAAAAAAAAAAAAAACACAACGTGACCCAATAATCTTATAATTCAAATATAATTTATTTTTAATTTTTTTTAATTATTTTTTTAATATCATCTAATTTATTATTCTAGATATACTATTCATATAATATATTATATAATTTTCTCATCTCATTCTTGATATAACTATTTCATTTTTTGACAAAAATATATATTGTAATAGATACTTCTACAATAATTTCTTTTTTACATTGATTTTAATACAAATAAACCCGAAAACTCGAGTTATCTACTCGAGTACACTTGAGTTGGGATTATTTGAATTCTTATATTAATTGGATTAGATTGAATTTTAAATTCTCAAACTCACAAATTCGATGACTCATATCCAAGAACTTACCAATCCAATAACTCAACCTATGAACACCTGTAGGGTCTGTAGATGAAGGGGTATTTTTACAATCCTGATTTTGGGTGATTTGATGTTTGGACAATGAAGGGGTATTTTTGTCTTTTGAAAAAATTTAGTTGTGGCAACAACTTTTGCTCCTGCAAATTGCTCCACCGTTAATTTTATCCCAAGATTTATTAAGGTTAAATTTTTTTTCCAAAAAATATTGCATAACATGTGAAATATCATAATTGTCCTCCATTTATTAATTACACTTGACCGCACTAAAATTAGGATAAGTTTCACTTTGATATTCTACCTTTATTTTACATAAAAAAAATTTATATTTCAAAACTTATAAAGATTTTTTTCTATGTAATAGTATTAAAAAGACTTTCTTATCATTTAATATTAAGTTCATATATTAATTTTTATATTATATTATTTATATTTGTATTCATTTTTAACATGTCGTCATAATATTTTATATGAATCAAAGTTCATGCCAGTTTTGCATCTAACATAACGCAAGACACACATGTGGCCTAAGGACAGAGGTAAGACCCTGGACTTTGGGGAGCAAAAATTTCTTGGTGATATATATTTTTTTGGACATGTTTATTTGATTTACGAATAAATTTATCTATGTTTGGATCCACAATAAAATTTTGGGCAATGATATTGCCACAGTCAAAATCTTAATGCCACAGCAAATTTTATTCAAATATCAAAACTATCCTTATTTTATCCAAATTCTAAGTCAATATTACAAGTATTACCTCTCCTAAATCTAATTCCTCTCGGTTCTCCGAGTACCGCCGACGTCCACCCAACAATCCTCATCACCATTTCTCTTTTCTCTATCGTTCTCTTTCTTTCCTCTACTCTTCTTCCGATTGAGAATACCAGTAGCACGGAGTATATTGAAGTAGTAAAGATTAATAATTGTCACAGATTTTGTCTCATTATTGCTACCAGCATTTTACACAAATCATCAAAAACTAACGAAACAAATTCTTACCAAAAAAATCAAGATCTCTACAGCACCTAAAAAATGAATATTCAATAATTTATCATTAAAAAGCCTTTTTGAATCAATAGACAATTCCACCATATTTTGGAAATATTAAGTTTTATTCGTAATTATAATTTGATGGATGGGAAAAGGAGGGAGTGTGAGAGGGTGGGAGCGTGGTTCAAAGACTCGGCCGAGTCGTAACCGGAACTCCCTCCTCCGGTTCGATTCCGCACCTGCTACATGCCGGATATACAGGATCGGCGTCAAATCGGTCGGAATCGGACCATTTCCGACGAAACGGCTCACCGAGTCAAGAAATCGCAGCAACTCGTCCGAGTTGAACGAGTCAACGCACGAGCCAAAACCACAATTTCAGTCAAAAACAAAAACAAATCAAAGGAAGATGTAAGGATCAGTCAGTTGCAGAGTTGTTTATTCGATCGCTTGCATTTCTTCTATTTCTTTTCTTGTTCTTCCATTTTTTGACTTTACCAACCCCAACCACTTCCTTTCTTTTGTTGTTAATTCGATCTCTTCAATGGTTGTCCTCATTGATTCTGGACTTGCAGAAGAAATGGACAACGGGGTTTTGACGGCAATCGAAACCTCTCTTCAGGCTTCATCCGTAATGCCTATTAGTGTAAGGGAAAATTCCTCTAAAGAATCAAAATTTTTGGAAATTTGTAAAAAGGCCTCAATATTTCTATTTTACTTCCCTTTGGCATGAGTTTTACTATTCCGTATTCTGCTCAGTTGTACTTTTTGTGAAATTCCCTTCACATAATTCATATATTTCTTTGTTTGGTAAAATCATATTCGTATTACCTTTATGCAAATACTAGTTTTATTTAAAAATTAAATACAAATTAGTAGAAAATTTTACATTAATGTATCATTTTATTGTACTTAGAGAGGTGTATAATAGAATATTATTTAAATGTAATAGAATGATTGTGTTATGAGACTATAAAATTTTCTAAAATTATAACTAGTTTAATTTATTTATTTGAATCTCAAAATACTTAATTGTTTAATGCAATTATGCTCATCAAATATGATATGTTGTTATATTATTTAGTTTGATAATTGTGTTTATTATGATGTTATATATTTATTCCATGATTTTTTAGACATTATGATGTTATATATTTATTCCATGATTTTTTTTGGTAGAATTCACATTCTCAACTTTGAAGTATCTTTTTCTCTGAAAGTTATAATAATTGAAACGCCAAATCTTTTTTTATTTTATGAGACTTAAAAAAGTGATTGCTAATTAAGAAATATCTCTTAAAGTATGTTTTTTTTGAAAAAGTGATTTCTCAAAAATATTTGTGCGATTGCGACTTTACCATTTATATTGTTTCAGGTTGGGCAACAAACTGGAGGCAAGCCCATTTGAAGTCCTTTCAGGCTGATATAAAAGTTTGATAAATCCAAACACTTTCTCAGGTCCACGATAGTAGTGTGGTTTTAATTGGACCAATTCCCAACCCTTAGGCCTTAACCCACCAAAGATAGAGCATTTTGGTATTCGGAAAATAGTAAAACTAAAAATTCTTTTACTCCATTAATTTGGAAAAGGAATACCTCTGTGTAGTTTACCCAATTTATGACACAAATTCACTTTGACCTTGCATATTAAGAACAGAAAAGCTTTACAGCAAAACAAAAAATGTGAGCAACCAAAGACACATAAATATCACTACAATAATACCATATAAATGTTATTTTTGTTTTGCATAATTGATTTGATCTTACATCTTAGATATACAGCCTAAAATACCATAAGAATTCTTCCTAAGCTCTGATTAAATAAAACAAAAATTACTTTAAAAAAAAATTACAACATGGTCTATACGAAATATTATAGAGCCAACAGTTTTAATAGGCAAAATCCAATCTGTCACCAAATATTCAACGACCCTGCACGTCTGAAATTGTGACCTCATTTATAGAACAAAGTTGAGGATTTTCCGAAAGGTGTTCATTATGCAGACTAACAATGGCAGAGAAGGCAGGTTGCTTAGGAGCAGGCAGAGAAGTTGACTCGCTGATAAGCATAGAGATTACCTCTTGCATGGCAGGTCTATCTGCTGCATTTTCTTGCACACACAACAAGCCAATATGAACATATCGCAAACCCGAGCTCATGTCAAATGTTTCAGCTATACTTGGATCTGCAAAATCTGAGACTCTTCCTTCTATCCATAAATCCCATGCCTAAAATGATTTCAATAACAACAATGTAACACAACATCACTGGTAGCTCTTCAACAAATTAATTACGTAAATCAGTTATGTTTTTCCACTATTCTCTAAATAATACTTTGCAATCATTTTTCAAACACATTTTTCAACTACATGGTTCACAACTTAAAAGAGTTGATGCAGTATTTATTCCAAATAATATTTTGAATAATATCATAAATAAGGAAATTAAATTGTTTTGTTACTCACATATCCGAGTAAGTTTAAAGCACGATCCGGGTGGTAGAAACTAGTGTTCTTCTTCCCACTTGTGATCTCCAGGACCATAACTCCAAAGCTGAAGACATCAGACTTCTCAGAGAAAACACCATCCATGGCATACTCAGGAGACATATAGCCACTGTATCAGGCAGCAAATGATTATTATCAAAATGAATATTGTGTGTAAAACACTAGAGCATTTCATCAAAACACATGTTTCAACTAAGCAGAAATCATCAACTTACTATGTCCCTACAATGGTTTTAGTGTTTGCTCGAGTATCATGATCTTGAAAGATTCGTTGCAGTTCCAAAATCAGAAATTTTTGGGTTTATCTCATTATCCAATAAAACATTGCTTGTTTTCAGATCTCTGTGGATAATTTTTAGCCTAGAATACTTGTGCAGGTATAAGATCCCTTGAGCAATTCCTTCAATGATATTAACCCGAGTTTTCCAATCTAGCAAGTCTCGTTTTGTTGGATCTGGAACAAAAATTAAGTACTTAAAAAAGTATATATGACCAAATACATTTTTGCATATCGAATGAAAAAACAATTCTGATAAGATATTGAATAAACCAACCGAAAAGGAATAAATCCAAGCTTTTATTTGGCAGGTACTCGTAAACTAACAACCTCTCCTCCCCTTGATTGCAATAACCCAAAAGTCTTACGAGGTTCCGATGTTGCAGCTTTGAGATCAAGATGAACTCATTTTCGAATTGGTCTAATCCATGCTCCGATATTCTAGAAAGTCTTTTCACTGCAATTTCTTGGCCATTGAACAACTTGCCCTGAATCATCAAATCAACAGCTGAAATTTTCACTTTGTGGGATTTAATGTACCCAAAAATAAATGCGCAAAGGAACATAAATTATTTGGTTGTGTGCCATGTTCATCACCTCCATGGTCTACAACATTCTTAATTAATTATTTATTAAGGCACCAAATTAGCATAAAATGGCAATGGAAATCGTTTATCTTGATCAATATTGGTGTTTAATTACCTTATAAACAGGCCCAAAACCTCCTTGGCCAAGCTTGTTTGCATCAGAAAAATCATCTGTCGCAACTCTGATGCTCGAAAGACTGAAATAAGGTAACTCATCATCCCCTTTCTTGCTCAGCTCTAGGTTTTTAAAACCTGTGTAACAACATTAGATAAATCATACCAATAGAATACTAGAATTTTAAATGACAGTATAAAAATGTACCTCTAATTCGATGGATTCTCCTTTTCAGGTGGGGAAATAGGCAAATAAGAATGAGAGCCATAAGCAACGGTACTGCAAGGCCAATGACTAAATTTTCCACTTCCATGACATCCTTGGGGCCCTTTCTTCAAAATGATAAACCAGGAACAGAATTCAAAGAGTGCAAAAAAGATAAAATTCAATGCGAATATAACAGAGTACATATAATTTTTAAAACTATATTGATGAGGATCATATGTTTATTCACCAATTGTTTCTTTATGTCTTATGAATTCTGGGATACATGGGTCCTGACTAAATTATGAGTACTATTTAAATTTGTCGAACATACAAGTGAAATTTGGGAAGATGAACACAATCGAGTTGATAATTGATCCTAGATAATCACAAATTGAATAACTGATTATATATGTTTTGGCAAATTAATTAACTCATAATTCACGAGGAATCTGAAAAAGTTGGAAGATTGTTGTTTACCTACACGCAAGTAAATCGTGTCCCCTTTGTCGGCAAAAGTATACTTATATTTCCCACTTATGGCAAACCTACAGCCAGTTCCGTCAGAGAATCGAGAAGCATAGACATCACAAGAACTCATCTATTTCTGCATATAACTCTGCAGTCAGCAAGACCTAAGCTTGAATTGGACATTGATTCCCACTTATCTATAGTACCACTAGTCTTATTAAACTTGTCTCTTCCTCCACAACGGGAAGGTTCAGATTTTATACACCCCGTGCCATTTCCATAAAACCCAAGTTCTTCATCCTCATTAATATCACAAACCGCAGCATACCCCCAAAAACCACTATAGTTCATTGGAACTAAATGGATTACCCCGTTACTTTCTAACTGAATTACAGTACAGTTATGCGTGAAGTTCCAAGAAAAGTATGCCTCGTTCTCATTAGAGAAATAACTCAAATGGACATCAAATTCACCAGGTAATCTAAGTTGTCCTCCAATCAAGCTAAAATTCTTGCCATTCCATTCACCACTTCGCCAATAAGGAACCCCTCTTCGCTTAGCCACAAGCTGGTAGTTATTATCTGTATTATTGTTGGGATCAAGGAGGTCTAACTCTAAAGTGAATGTTCCATGTTCTTCAGGGGAAGGATTGTCTTCGCTTATCCAAGAAGTGAGTAGGCGGCGGCGTGTTTGCCTGGTTTTCAAGCCAAATAACCCGAGTTTCATGCCGGGCGACCATGTATTGCTTGGGTGGTCGAAACTTTGCCAAAGAAGAGTCCCACCACCACTACCACTGACACCCCCAGCCCCTGCAGGTGATCTCAAAACCAAATTCCCATCATCATTAATAGTTGCAGTAGTGTTCTCAACCATGGTAGGTTGATCAGAATTTACAACTAATGGATTGTTATCGAGCCAAAGCAGAAGCTGACCATCTTGAACCATGATCAATCTTGGTTGGAGAGTTGTCACCGAGACATTTGGGAAGGCAACCCAGATAATATATGCAGGATGCATAAACACGCACTCAACCGCAAGGTACCAGCTTTGCGAAGTCCCTGGTCGTGGGATGAACTTCAATCTGAAAAGCTTGTTGGAGGATTCCAAGAAACTATCGGATCCAACTAGTCCATCGCCAGCTGCTAGTGTATCTTGAGCTCCAGAAAGATTGGAAAGTATGAGCACATGAAGAAGGAGAATAAAGCATGAAAGTATTGCATCAGCAGGATTGTGTAATCTAATCATACTGCTCATTCTAGCTTCCCAAAAGCACTGGACGAAACTTGAGGAGTCATCTTGATTACAGTACATCCTAGCCAGTAAATAAATTTTATTTATTTATTTATTTTTTTTGGTTAGTCAACGGTGGGCCTACATCCAGGCAGATGGCAGGAAACTTCGACATCAAATATTATAGTATAATCCAAGGTTGAACTTGAACACCGTACCACATTCAATACTCCGACCATAAAATATACTTCAATAAGAATTCAACTTAAAGAAGTAATAAATCAATCCAATCTAATATTTTGCTATTTATAATTAATGGTGGGATTGTGGGTAGAACATTTATATTTGACTCATCTAATCATATTTGGACTATAAAGTAAAATTAATAAAATATCTTGATAAAATAAAATACAGCAAATCAAATGTCGATCCCATTATTTTTTTTTTTTCAAAAGTGAAAATCCCTTTCCCTCATCTGGCTACAATACCCAATCTAAAGTCACAGCTGCCGTCAAACCACCATCTCCGACCCAATCACCACAGTACAACAAACAACAGGGCAAATCAAAACAAAGAGAAAACTAATTACTACAAGAAGGAGAAATTCTTACAAGAAGTGGGTTCATCGTGAACTCTTTAATATATTATACCGTCAAAGTGCCGGTCCACTGCAGTTTTCATTAAGTATTAACAAAGCAACGGGACGTTTTTGCTCTCTTAAAGGGCCCATTGATTTATTTTCTCAAATTTCACATCTTTTGCTTTGGGCATATCAAATGTGTACGTAATTATGAGAATATTAAAACCCCAGTGCTATTCTTTTTGTCTTTATCGAGTTGCTATTCCAACCGGACGTTAAATTTAAAGTATAAAAGGTTGAGGGAGCTCGCAGCAAATGAACCGAAAAATATTTGATATTTAAATTGAACTCGATTTAAAAAACGTTCATTTAATCTTTGATTTGTTAATAATTCAGTCAAATTTAAATTAAATTTAGTGTTCATTAATTTTTTATATTCATTTCAAACTTAATTCAATAAATTAAAACTATTAATTTTACATACAAAAATTTCAAACTATTCGAATTCAATTTGAATAAAATTTCTCAAATTTATTAAAATAATCAAACAAACTTGAATATTACAGTGTAGTAACCATTTACATCCTACTGGCAGCCTCTTTATTATTTACTGTAATCAACTGTTCACCGGATTTAGTGTCATGCAACAACCTGAAAAGTAGCGTCAAAAATCTCTCGGGTAAAACCAAGTTTGGTCCATATAGAATAGAGAAAGCAGACATCTCGCAATTACCGGAAAAAGGAAAAACCAAAGCCAATTCCAATTGGAATTATTTTCGGGTAATTCAATTGGAATTCTAATGACACCTACGTCTCAATGGAGGTTTGGGCCCCTACTGTCGATCAGACGATGTGTGCCCGTGTGGGCTCCAGCTTTAGATCTACGTAGGGTCCACTAATATTAAGAGTTTGTCATTAAGACTCCGGAAATTCTTTAACGGTCACTCTATAATTAATGTAAAATGATTAATAATAATTAGAAGTATTTATATACTTAGGTACTCAACTCGATTTAATATTATTTAATTTGACCAAGAAAAAAGCCAATAGCTACATGATCGACCAAGTATCTAGTTAAAGTGAGTTAGATGATAGATTACTTGATCTAATCTAATATTATATTTTTTAGTTTCAAAAATTTTTAAAAATTTTAAAATAACTATTATTTACATTTTTATCCCTGTGAATAGGAAAGGAAGGAGAAAAAATCTATTAATATAGGTTATAATCTGAAAAATTATATAATTATCTCTATACATGGATTGGGTCGGGTATTCGTGAGGTCACAAATTTTCAACCCGCTACTCGGCCCGACTTTATTAACCGATTTTGGTATCCTATTTTTATCGATTTGAAATAGACCGATTTAACTGATTTTTCAGATTGACATAATATTAAGATAAACACCTTTAATAATAAGTGTGGTATCATTCACAAATCAATATGAATGTGTAGATTTAATCTATTCTTTATTTCTTATTGGCAATTCATTAATAAGCCTGTTGACCAACCACAAAAATTATGAAAATTCCGATAAAAAATGTTCAATACAACAACCAAATACTACTGCTTAAATCTCTCCTTCATCCTTCGTATAGCTTTATAAATTGCACCAACTGGTAAATAAAGTTTATGGTTACGAATTCAAGAGAGAGAGAGAAAAAAGCTAGCAAGCATTATTCATTAACAAGGATATGCCGGACAAATTGACAATCGAACTTATTCAAGCAGTTATTAGTGCTGCTTTGTCTAGTTTGTAAATCACCAATAAATTTTAAATTTAAAATTTAAAAAATCATTCAAGTGTTACAGTTTTAAGTGAAGGGATCCAAATTTAATGCTTATTTAAATGAATGTCAACGCAAAGCATAAGAATCAGAATAATTACGTAATTCCTCAAATACTTTGAACTGAGAACAAACATGTGTGTATAGGATAATAAAGCAGGATTGTCCTGAGCGGACTTTTGGAGAACAAAAACAAAAGCTAGATTGATGGATAGAGAATCCTTTAAGTTCCAAGCAATTTGGTTCATGATACTCCCAGAGAACAAAAACATTTGTCGCAACTTTAACAGACGCAGATTTTGACTAGGATTATAAGGCCATCAAGAATGTCGCCTATTCAAGTAGGTCTTGGTTATTCATTTTGTGCGTCAATTTGAGTAAGTTTTAATTATTTACGATACAATATAGAATAAGTATGATAATCGTTTAAATGATTAAAAAATAAACAAAATTTATTATTTTTTAATTATTCAACTGTTAAAAATACTCATCCCACAATTAAGGGTGAGTAATAAAGAATTTTTTCGCCTTATTCAACATTGTAGTCAATTTAGACCAGAAAAAAAAAAATTACAAACAATTATAAAGAAACTAGTATATAATATCAAGGAGTTAGTCTAAGTGATACTCAATATATAGGACATAAAAATACATAAGAAAATTCTTCCCTAACAAAACCATATCGTTATACAAGTAAAGCCAAATTTTTTTAAAAAAAAAAAAACACACACACACACGGTTCATTAAGGAAAGATGGGTAATACATGAAGGATCCATGAAAGTACATGTCACTCTTAAAACGTGACCCAACTAAGCAATCAATAAATTCAGTAGGAACGCAATGGCTGCTTTAAGCTTTTTCCACGTAGATATCAGAAAAAGAAATACAGAGGTTCAATTCTTTATCCAAATGTAGAATGACATTTTGTTGCATATCGTTCTGGCACCATTTAATTTCTTACAAATTAAGACGTATGTCTTTTCCAAGACACCAAATTAAACAAAATTTTTAGGCATCAAGAAATTGCTAAACCTCAAGGTTCAGAAAATTGATAAATTTATTTCTTCCGTCTTAAAATAACTTTTACATTGAGAAATAATTTATTTTGTTTCAAATTATCTGTATTAAGTTAGAAAATTAAGAAAGTATTAAATTATATTTTTCTAACTTTTACCCTTAGTGCCACATTAATTAATGAAAGGATGATTATATAATTGGGATGTTAATATAAAAGGAAATCTTAGTCACTTTGAACTATTTTTTTCTTTTATAAAATTGATGTAATGTAATAACTTTTTTTAATCTGTACACACTAACCAAACGTGATAATTATTTTGAAACGAGGGAGTATAGAATAGCTAAAAAAAAAACAATATCATTCCACTTAGCTTCTAGCAGTCGGCTAATTAAATATGGTAGAATCTTATTTTTAAAGCGAATTTCAAAAGAATTATAATATTCTAATATGCCATCAGCCAATATTATACCGATTTGTAGCATATAATCTGCATAATATTCTCGTAATTTAGACCTCAAAGTAGAGAGTGGAATTTGTACGTGTAAAAGGAAGTGGCTGTGTGTTCTGATTGCACTAATCATCTTACTAAATTCCAAAAACGTTGTATTTTGTACTACTTGATAGGCATTAGGTTCGGGGGATTTGTTTGTCCTCATACAAAGTATGGAAGAATTATGGATAGAATATGTGTCATATGAAGTTAAAGGATTTTAGCTATTCTATGTGTTTCACGATACTCCTAATTAATTTGTTGAATTGTATAATAAATTTCAGAATATTTCTGTTGTTCAGACTTCAAAAAATTACCATAAATATAGTTAAAAAGAGAAGAAGATTGATGTTGGAATCTCAAGGGAAATTAGTTTAATTTATTTGGGGTTGTTTGGTTTATGGGTATGAGGATTTAGTTAATCATTATGGAAATTATTCTATAGTAATGAAAGTGTTAAAAAAATGTACATTTTTATTTCTCGCTTGTGACTTGAGTTTCAAATCAATTAACTTATCAACATAATGAAATTCATTTTTTGTTTAAAAAAAAAAAAAAAAGACATAACATAAATCCATACCGATTAGGGGTGAGCATCAACTTTAAATTAATCGATCAAATAATTTGATCAAAATTTGGAAATGAATTTTAAAATTATTAACCAATTTTTATTTCAAATTAAATTCGGAATAAAATTCGATTAATCAAATTTGAATTCGGTAATCGGTTTCGAATTCGATTAACCATATTCACTAATTGGACCCATTGATCTTGGACTAAAATTATTTATACAAAAACTAAAAAATCTATCTAATACAAATTCAACTAACAATAGAATAGTCTATAATTTCATATTATCAAAATTATATTATAATTAAATGGATGCTACTTTTTTTTAATACTTTACATATATAAAGTATATGTGTTTGTATACTCGTTATTTGATTAACATTTTATATACATAAATTGCATGCATAAGTGTGTTTGAATTCATGTGTACATATATAATATCGCTTATATGACGATATATGTATTTTATAAGTATAGTATTAGTTTATAAGACCATATTATATAAAAAGTATATTTACTTAAAAATAAGATGTAATATTACTAGTTAAGCATTAAAGATTTTCCTTAAAAGGTTTAAATTTGTCAAGTATTGAATTAAATTCGGAAATAAGTTAATTTCGAATTCAAAATTCAATTTCTATTTTGTAACATATTTCGATTTTATAATTCAGTCGGATTAATTTATTAATCGAATTCTGATTAATTAGTTTTAGATTTTCAATTTGGAATTGAAAACGGCCACGAATTTGATTAATCGGATTCATACTCACCCCTAACACTGATAATAAAATTTATTATTTTTATTTCAATTTCGATTTCCGAATGAATGTATGTAACTCAAAGAATGACTCAACCAAACATATCCTTAGAACATGAATCTGATGAATGAACTAAAAAATAAATTGACACTTTTACCTATTTTGGTATATTTATGTAGGGACGTACTTGGTTGAAAATTCACAACTCTTTCCTAGATCCTTACCCTCAAAATTTTCATGTGGAAAATAACACAAATTTCTATGATATATGAGATATTAATTCATTGATTTTCATTCTACAATGAATACAGTTTCGGCAAAAACTAAAGTCAAAACCTTTTGGTCATAATTAATCATAATCCGGGATGTACTTGGTTTGGTCCGTATTCCGTATTAAAGTACGATACATAATGAGTACATTTTTAGGCAAAAACTAAATTCAGTACTAAATATTTTTACATACATCATTAATGCAAAAATATGGGAATTGAATTAATTAGACAAGAAATTATCCCCTCCTATATATGTTTGTGCTACTAATCTTAGTTGGGAGAAATAATAAGTAACTTGCATATAAACCTATCTTAATAAATTTTGAAATTAAGGGGAAGAATTATGTGTAAACTCATTTAATAATTGTGAAATATTAAATTGTACAATTATGTAGACACGGAATCATTAAAACATTACTTGTTAAGCATGTACAAAGTTTTTACTCAAAAACATGTTCAAAGTCTAAAAGTATTTTTGAAAAACAACACAACTTTTTACTTTTAATCTTATCCAATACAAATTGCATCCGTTTTTCCTACATCAAAGACACAAAGAAAAGTGGAACCTAATGCTTTAACAAAATTTACTCTTTCTACCTTAAAATTTTAAAAGAAATACTAAAAAATATATCAAAATGATTAAATGGTTACAATTATTTTACCCTAATGAATAGGGTTCAAACATTTTTCCAGATCCTATAATCCCATTCCATATACAATAAGAAAAAATATAAGGATAGTTTACCATTTTATTATACTTCATAAACTTGTACTTTAGTATACAAACCTACAAAATAATTTCATATATTACTTTGAAAATATATATTGCACAAATTTTAAATCTAAGATATAATTCTCTGACAGAAATATAGAATTATTCTATCATATATCATTGTAATGCTCTTTTTGGATTGAAAAGTTTTTCATTAATTTTTAAATAATATTTTGTAATAATTATTTAAACACATTTTTCACCTATTCTCTAAAATTGCTAGAGTAATTATCCAAATAATATACTAAATAATGAGGCCCAAAGCAAAGGAACCATTTTAATTGGATGTAGAATTTCCTCTTTAGCAAAAATTTTAAAAAAAAATGCAGAATTTCCCCGCAAAAATAAATTTTATTTTCGAAATACTCATACAATTAGGGATACAAGTAATGTACACAAAAGATATTTAAAAAAAAAAAGAAAAAAGTAAACGATAACAAAAGATCTCATATCAGAATTAGATACTAATAATTCCACACTTTTAAATATTAGGGAATAACTTAAAAGGAAAATATTTACATGAACTCAATGTATGACTTTATTTAACTAAATTTTATAATATTTAATTTACTCTATAATATTTACAGATAAATCTATCCTTTTTTTTTGGCTAGAAAATAGATAAATACTTAAATAAATTTAATAATATAAAATTTATAAATTAAAAGATCGAATTTATTTAAATAATTATAAGAGACACTTTATTTAGTCGATTTATCTATTCATGCGGTCAAAATTAAATATTATAAAATATTACTTTGTCAATTTATGTGATAAGAGGCATTCATAACATTTAATTCACATCACAAGATCTACAAGTGAAACCAAAAATCAAATCTATTTAAATATTTCTTATTTAAATATATTTTTCCTAGAAATGACCGGTCAAGTCGAGGTTAATTTTTGGATAAATCCGATCCAAGTATTATGTTATGAATCTATTGATTTTCAATCAATCACATTACTTAACTTAACTGAGTAATGTAATTGATTCAACATCAAGATCCATGTACATGGACGTGATCCACCTATGAATCTCTCATCACTCAACTATATAAACCTCTTACTCTTCTTGGAACGGAAAATCATCACTGCAATCTCCAAATACAGACATATGTATGTATCTGTTGTGATATCTTCTCTCTTGCTTTCTCTCTCTACACTTTTCTTCTAACTTAGAAGACTAAGATTAGACTATGACTCGTAAAAGGTCTAAACTCAAGCTACTCGTCAGCTTCAATGGCACATTCGGCTTCCGTCCGTCTTCCAGAAAGTTCCGGTACACCGGAGGGGAGACCCGAATAATCTCCGTCGACCGGAACATCACCTACTCCAAACTCAAGTCCAGAATCGCCGACCTTGTTCGCCCACACGGCGGCGTATCGGAATTCTCTCTTAAGTATCGTGTTTTCGTGTCTTTTTCTTCTGGTGGTGGTGATGGAGATGAGGAGACGACGAAGATGACGACGCCGATGCTGATTTTGTTGGAATCAGACGACGACGTTCGGTGCATGGTTGAAGAGTGTGAGATGGCGGAATTGCAATGTAAGTTTCTGACTAGGCTTTGGGTTTTTGTATGTAGTGATAGAATTAATAATGAAAATTCTACTTGTACTATTGGGTTTGTTGATGAGCATGTTTTGAACGTGGCGGGTGATGGGTTTTTTGTGGGGAAAAAAGGGATTTTGGGGGATGATTTGATGACCCTTTTGGGAAGAAGTGATAATAATAGTAATAATAAAAGTGGTAAGAAAATTAGTGATGATTATTCTTTGAGAAAAATGGTGGTTGAGGCAGCAATTGTTGTCAAAAAAATTAGATGAATTTAGCAGCAGCAGCAGCAGTAGTTTTGGGGATGTTGCTGAACAAAGTGAGATGGAATTGACAAGTGAGAATGGAGATTTTGAGGGTCCATTAAGGGAATCATGCTCCGAACCTGAAAGTCCTTCGAGTTTTCAGTCAAAAACAATGAATTTTGGTGGGCATTTGTGCAGGAAAGCCACGGATTACAAATATTTGAATGCCCTTAGAATGGCAAGACAGAATTTTGGGAAAGTTTTGCCAGTCACAGAGTCAAATTCTAGTCCATTGAATCCAAATGATGGGAATTTACGTCTAGGATCTGATGGTCCTAAGCGTGGTTTCTCGGAGCAGTCCCATATGATCCTAGGGAATGGAAATAGTTCTAGTTTGGATAGTAGTTGTCTGTATGTTGCAATAGGGCAGCCTCAAAAGTTGTCGCCTAGTTCTGGAGTGAGTTCAATAATGAATGGGTTAGGTGCTAATTGTAAGATTCTAGAAGTGACTATAGGGCTACGTGGAGTGAGATGAATAGGGAAAATATCATGCCATTGCATGGTAACGGCCATATGATACGTAATGAAGTTTTTCGGCTTTCTGGTCACAATCAGTTGACTGGGAGTGTGTTTCCATTGAGGGCTCCACCTGGTTGTGAAAGGGGGCAGGAAGGATATCAAGATGGTATCCGTAATCATCGATTTGGTTTTAGTGAGGCAAAAAACCAGAGGATAGGTCCATACCATCTAGAAGCCGAAGTTTGGGTCTTGAGATGGGGAGCAATCACAATTTTAAATGGGAAGGAAGGCCCTGGGTAGGAAAATTTTACCCTCGGCTCAGGTCAAGTTCAAACATATCCAAACCAGGGCCAGTCTTTAGGTCTTACAGGGATGTTTCATTAAAGCCATTTTCTGGTTCTTGTTACCATCAAGTTGAAGAAAGGTATGGAACAATGGATCATGGTCTAAACAACCATAATAAGATATTTAGACTGCCATGATGTTATTGTGGGCAAGAGAACCTGATCAAGGCAGGTTTCCATGGAGTTCTAAAACATGAAAGGACAAATCACGGGGAAGGTAATGCAGTTTATGGTGGTGCATGTGTTGGGGCAAGTGACGAGTTTCCTTTACCCATTGATGCTACGGAAAGGGCAGTGGACAATAGGATAGATCTCTTAACTAGTCCAAATACTGAGAAACTTGACATCGCATGTCAAGCACTCAGTGCAAATGCCGTTGACGATGTGGGAATGACTGGAGAAAATCCATTTGGTAGCAGTAGGGGAGTTCACTTAAGTGACCAAGAGGAAGTTATTAACTGCGGTTCTCCACACAATCTGGGTTGCAGCAGTGGAACAGTGGTAAGCTGCGACAATAAATTTTGTTATACAGAATCAGGTTGCGGATCCAACATTTACCAGAGTTCTGATCACACTTTGGATGGTCATAAAGCATGTGCTGTGGATCTTTCTCTGCATAATCTCTCCTTAGCATCATCCAGAGTAAAGTTGCAACTGCCAGCTCCTCCTTGTGCAACAGTAGACAATTCCCAATGCCTGCTGAAGCTGCCTTCAAAAGATTTGGACCTGATGGATGAAGTGCACCTTAATTCAGGCCCTAAAGTTGAAAAATCTAGTGATATTGTTTCAAATTCTTCCTCAGACAAAAGGGGAAAAGATGATGATGAAAAACAAAAAATGGACTTTGAGGAGCAGGTATTGATTTGAGACAAACACTTATAGCAGTTCTCTTTCAGTTCAATTGACTGACTTTAACATACCCAAATTATTTCAGGATGAGAACAAAAAGACAAATACGTGCTTAAAGGTTAATGGTGGGAATCCTACTGACATTGCTACATTCTACACTCATTTAGCTACTAGAGAGCTACAGGTGAGTGTGACATAAGCAGTATTAGTTTTTTATGTTTTAAACTAACTCATAAAAGATGCCTAGACACATATACAAATACATGCATGGCTTTATGAGTGTCGAACATGCACTTCTTCCATTTTAACTTGTATTTGCATTTTGCTGCAGAATATAAAAAATTCTGACCTTGAATGTATCAAGGAACTTGGTTCCGGAACATGCGGAACTGTGTACTATGGGAAATGGAAGGGCTCTGATGTTGCTATCAAACGAATAAAAGCCAGCTGCTTTACTGATGGTGCAAAAGAGGAGGATCGATTGGTAATGACTATTATCTTCCATGTTCTACTATCTTGGACGGTGTTTTTCATGTCACTTTAATGCATGTTTTTATTATGATAGAACTTGGAATGTGCTAGGTTTTGTCTTGCGGCATGCCTCAACCTGGTAAAAATGCTCAATGTAAAAGAAAGCTTTGTTCAGGATTTTGGCAGTTCTATATGAGTCAAACATATCGAACAGACCTAGTCCTCTTGTTTGCACACTTGAGTCCCTGACACAATTTTTCTCCACCTCTTCTTTTCTTTGGTTTGTTTAGTATGATCCATCTCAAACTAGAATACAACTTGTCTCAAATTAAGCTGTGAATTAGATTTGTATGCTTTCAGGATTAATTGTTGGTTTTTTATTTCATGTAACAGGTAGCAGACTTCTGGAAGGAGGCTCACATTTTAGGTCAGCTGCACCACCCAAATATTGTGGCATTGTATGGCATAGTTACGGATGGTCCTGCAAATACTTTGGCTATAGTGACAGAGTACATGGTTAATGGTTCACTGAAGCAAGTTCTGCGCAAAAAAGATAGGTATAGATTCCCATCAAGTTTCCATCACTAATTGTCATTTGGTGGGCTATTTCATTGCTCTTATTTTGTGCCTTATCTTACATATAATTTTTACATGACTTGCTACTTTATGCCATTAAATCATACATTGGGACATAGCAAGCAGCTTACTGTTGCAGTTTTGTAGAATGCATATAGCTTGTCCAATTCTGAACATAATTTCCTGTTTTTGGACTTAATAGGGGTCCTTAGTGCTGTTATTATGCATGTTTTTCACCTGTCTTTGTGTCTCTCTGTGTTTCCAATCCCATGACCCTTCTCGCCACTGATTATGCAAGACCCTTTTACTTTGATTCTCATTGAAGCTTGTACTTTTGCATCCTGCAGAACAATTGATCGTCGAAAAAGACTGATTATAGCAATGGATGCTGCATTTGGGATGGAATATTTGCACGAAAAGAACATTGTACACTTCGATTTGAAGTCTCACAACTTTCTCATGAATACAAGGGATCCTCAGCGACCAATCTGCAAGGTAAAGTTAGGTTTAGATCTTATATGATGGATTTCTTTTATTATTCTTTATTTCATGTAATCTGTGATGTCAGTTTTTCTGAAGTTTTTTTTCCTTTTTGTGCTATAAAATTTTATCTTGGTTCCTTTCAGATTGGTGATCTTGGCTTGTCAAAAATTAAGCAGAGGACTCTTGTGTCTGGTGGAATACGTGGAACTATTCCCTGGATGGCTCCAGAACTTTTGAATGGAAAGAACCTGGTGTCAGAGAAGGTGGAATGTCTTTTCAATCAAACACAGAGTTGTGTTTGGATGGGTGGATTTGAATTGAAGGAAGTATTTGAAATGAATGGATTTGAATTGCTTGGATTTGAAATGACAAGAAATTTGGGTGAATTTCAAATCCACTCATTTAACTATTAAAATCACACTCCCAATTGCTGGTGGATTTCAAATCCACAACTAAATCAATTAACTTAATTGGATAACTTATTATGGATTAGGATTTCAAATCAAATCCACCCAAATTCCTCCATCCAAACACAATGCAAGAGTATATTTATGTCGTACTAGTTGTTAACATGTTGATTTGTTGGCAGTTTACTAAAATTTGTTAATATTCATCTGTAGGTTGATGTCTATTCATTTGCGATTGTCATGTGGGAACTCTTGACTGGGGAGGAGCCTTTTGCAGATATGCGATCTGAGGAAATAATTGGTAAGTTAGTATGTTTTAGTACAGAACCAGTTGCGGTAGATGTCGATACCATCTTAAGTATTCGATAATCGCATTGTCCTCTGACCTTAATATTGATATTGCTGGTATTTGTGTTTTGGGTGGCTATGTGGATCATTATTACTGTGTGAAGCAGGATGTGAGAAGTAGATGCAATGCCCTAAGTTTAGCACCAAAAAAAGGATGCAATCCCCTAAAATTTGTTGGCCAGAGTTCTCTGTCTAATTTAAATCTTGAAAGGAGACTTAAGATTTTAATTTTGTTTATTAGAGTTTATTTTCTTGCCTCTTGCTGAATGATTCTCTTCTCTGTCTTTTGGTACTCTATTCTCAGCTGGTATACTCAGAGGCAATCTGCGACCTGAAATTCCGAGCTGGTGTGACCCGGCTTGGAGATCACTGATGGAGAGGTGCTGGTCATCTGATCCAGATTCTAGGCCATCTTTCTCAGAGATTGCAAAGGAGCTGCGGGCTATGGCTGCTGCCATGAACATCAAGTGACGGAAAACTTTTTTTCGAGCTTCTAGCTGACTAAATGATCTTATGCGTACATATTTCAGAAGGGTTACAATAACAAGACATGCTGAGACGTGTTTAAATGCTGCTGTCCGCAGTCTTGCATATTCAGATATTAGTTCCTTCCGTCTAGAATAAATCCGGTTAAGATTTTGGTTTTTGAAATAGCAGGCTTGGAATATAGATACAGGCATACAGCATAGACATTTGCCATTCAAGTTTCTTTTGATACTCAAAAGAGACATGAAATGCCTTGAATTAGTTTCAAATCTCTTGTAAGCAAAACTGTAGTGACTACAGTTTCTTTGTGAACTAGATGCATGCTTTTGGAACATCTTTATGCCCATCTGGTATAATACTGCAGTGTGAAGCTATTTTTGTCTTCTGTATTGTGTATTGTGTGACTAATGGAGCCTGTCCCTTGGAAGCGGGAGCTGAATTTAAGCCGTGAAATTTTGTACCCAAAACAAAGGCGCTACTAAGCTGCGCCACATCCAAAGGTCACCTTTGGATGTTGTCTTACATTTAAAACTATTTTTGGTTTACTCATACCAACTTTGTAATTATTGAAATAGTCAATTAGATCATGTGATGTTACATTATAACACAATGTCATATGTTATATCATCTTATGTTAATACCTTGAAATTATATATCATGTAATTTCTTTAATAACCACAATATTTCACTTATTCACATACATTTGAAATTTGACAAAAATAATCTCCTCTAGTAAAGATTGTTGAGAGCTTGCATGGTCCTTGTATCTACAACGTATAAGGTTTACGAGTTTTGGGAAAATTTTTACATGAAACCGCTCTACGAGAGGTGGGATGGATCTTTTGATCCATATTTATTCACATCATTCTAATTCATTAAAAATAAACTTTTTTATGATGATGTAAATGAATATGAATTAAAAATTTTATTTCACTTATCGATTATCGTAAATCGAATCCATATAAAAAATTTTCGATTTAGTATGTCCGTGTCTTTGTATATCGACATTGATCCATGTTGGAATTTGCCAAATAGACATCAAACATATTTCTAAAATTGTGCTTTGTTTTTTTATGAAAAACTTGGCCTAGAGAGTAATTTAACGTAAATATTTAGGTATATTCGATTTTGGTTTTATTTGTAAATTCTGTAGTGTGGATTAAATTTTAAGAAACCTATGACATCAACTGATGTAAGTAAGATTTTTTAAAATTTAATCTTGACTATAGAATTTACAGGCGAGGTCAAAGGATCTACATAAATATTTTCCGTAATTTAATTTGACTCGGATGGAGGAATCCTTCAACCACGCGCTCGAAATGGTACACATTTTTCTTTTGTTTTTTTAGTGTGATTAATTTTTCGTCATGCTCTCAACTTATTAACTTGCACGGGTGGGATATTGTTTGGAAAATAAAAGTGGTAAATTTTATAATTCTACATCTTTTGTAGAATGTTTTAATAATAATATAAGAATTGCATTTTTTTCCCCCTTGAACAATTTAGATATCCAAGTATCGTCTTCTATCTCTAATCACGGGACTAAATTGTGATATTATATACTCTATGGGAACACATTTGCCCACATAAACACTATATTATTATATATATTTTACACTTGGGTAAATCTGTATTCAAATTGAAATCTTAAAGGTCCACTAAGGTTTTTTTATGCAAAATAAAACCCCTCATTATATTACACCCGATTCAATTTTTAAAGATTTTTTATTTCACTTTTTTATCTCATTTTTTCATTTTACTATCAAATAAGCAGTTAATATTTATTCATAAAAATCAAAATTATATTAAAAATAAAATTTAACTATTTATTAAATAATAAAATAAGGTATGAAATAAAAAGTTGAATAGGAGATGCTATGGCTAATTTATCTAAAAAAAATTTAGTCCACTATCCCCGGTCCCGGCTCTTCCAATCACAGTCACAGAACATCAAAATCCACGCGCTCCAGACACGTGATAACTCCCGGCAATTCCACTCCAAAGCATGAAACGACGCCGTCTCCACCTCCCTTACAAAACGAAGGACAGCTGCCTATAGAATACTCAGTGGACTCCCACCGGCAGTGCAGCACCCCCAGCCCTTTCCAACCCCTTTTTGGGCAACAATAAGACCAAGGGACCCAGAAAAAAAAAAAAAAACCCAAATTCAATGAATGAACAGTCATTTGCCACGTCATCACTCACGCCCCAGGTTTCCCTCCTTTAAATAGCCCCAATCCGCCCCCAAAACTACATTAGCGGCTGGCAGAGGGCATCTTTCTCTCTCATAGAAGAAACTGGGAAGTTGAGAAAAACTAGGGTTCATAGAATATCGTCAACGATTATACTAAACAATCAAGAACTCAGGATTATTTGTTCTGAATTTAGGAACAATCAAAACCGAGGATTATTTTTGTACTCGTAAATCGAGAGAAGCTGTTTCAAAATCGAGAGACTTCTTTGAACTCGTGGTAATTTATTATTCGGTCCGATTTTTTTTTTTTTTGGGAGATCTGATTGTTTTGTTTGTTTTATAACTTGTTTTTGTGTCCGATTGATTTCTTTCTGTTCAGGATGACTTGTCGGTTTACTTATTCGATTCGTTTATTTTCGGGGAATTTTTTTTTTTTTTTTAAATTTTCTGGAACATAAAAATAACAATTGAAGTTTGAAGAAGAAATGATTGTCGTATTTGCTTAGGTTTTTCTCAAAGGAATTGAGAAGAAGGATGAATAATTGTGCTTATGTTTTTTGTCCTGTTTGATTTTCATTTTCTCTGGCTAAATTCGGGATCCATAAGGGCCTTATGATTTTTTATGTTGATTTCTGGAAGTTCCTATAATGTATCTGGATTTTTTTTTTTTTTTGTAGTATAGGAAATTCTTGTGATTCCTGAAATGCAGTGAATGTTTGGGTAACCAATGTATTTTTTACGTGATTCTTTATTATTTGCAAGTTTATGCTGACCTATGAGTTAAGTCTCAGTAAATTCAGTTAATTTCATAGATTGGTGTTGTGAAAATGTGCTGCTGGATGGTGTATGTTCTCTTTGTTTTGTGTTATTTTGGGAATTTCTCTTATAATGGTGCATTAAACTCATAAGCATTCCTCATGCTTGAGGGAAATTCTTGCCGTAAAGTATGCTTGGCAGACGTTGTGCTCTCTCTGTTGGGTGAATATGAGTGAAACTCTTACAAATTTCTTGCCGCATTGGAGGAAGAGGTGGAAGTCCCTTCCTGTTAGTTAAGCAGTCAATTGATTTCTTAGTACACTGCTTGAACATCACAGCAGCTGGGGAACATTCATTGCTTTTGCTATATCTTCGATAATAGCAAGCAACAATGTACTTCAACTTCAGAAGCAGTTTCTACTTTTGCTTTCAATAGATAGATGAGTACTTCTCCGAAAAGTGTGGATCTGGTAAAAAGGAGATTTTTCAAAAAATTAAATCAACAAAGAAAGGAAAACGTCAGTTCTGCTCAGTCATTGCTACATGTATGATAGAGTTGAGGTTGTTGTACTTGAGAGTCTGAAACTGGCCGTGCATTGGGGATACGGTTTATCAACTAGAAAGGCATTTATTTGGAAAAACCTGTTACATCATCAAAATGCCATGTTCAATTGTGTTTCTGTGTGGATAGATTGTGTTTATGAGATGGAAAGTTCATATAAATTCGTCGACGACTGCATTTTCACACTGCTAGTTTTCAGTTTTTATTTGTTATTCCTGGTGAGAGTTGTGTTGTACTGTGGGAACCATTACATTGTGCAAAAGGGTCTCACAGTTTAAGTTGGCAGTTGCTTTTGGGCTTCAAAGTATGTAATACATTGTGGCCTGGCTTTGTATATGTTTGTATCAGGAATTCACAATTTATCTTGTACTTTGGCAAGGTTAAGGAAACACTTCTCTGAAAAAACATTCTTTTCTTGCCAATAACTGATCATTTTGTTTCTCTGTCCTGACGTGGTTTTGATGTCTAAATGTTTCTTGATGTGCTCATGTGACTGCTGCTGTGGTTGTCTTGATACGTGTTACATATGGTTTCCAGATAGACAAATAAATTGGTTTCGATTGAGATGAAGGCTTTGCTAATCCTTGCTTAAATACTAGAAACTTTTGTTGAATATGTTTCTTATGTCATATGAAGTCATTGAGTTTTTGAGAATGTTCTACCGTTTTTGAGACTTGAGACCCACGTTCTACCGAGCTGAACTAGGAGCGTTTTCTTATCACATCCATGTATTTTGTGCTGCTAATTCTGGTTGGTTATACATGCTTGCATCATGATCAATTATTTTGATAACTGTCATCTTTATGTGTTGTGAAGTTACTTACTGTGTTGCTATTGTTTCTTCTGTTGTAATCATAGATTTTGAATATTGGGCCACCAATTTTCAAGTGCTTTTGCTTTCTTCCTAATTCTTCAGGATCAGGAGAGATACTTATCAATACAAGTGTTAATTTGATATATCAACATAGACATAGAAAATGCCTAAGGAAAGAAGAGATCGATCTTTGTCTTTTGATAGGTCAAAGGCATCTCCTTTTCCATGCAGTTCTAGTCGCTCACGGAAATTGTTGCCCAAAAATCCGTTGGAAAGTGATGAAAATGCAAGAGAGTGGGAAGAAGCCTACTGCCCGGTTTGCATGGAACATCCTCATAATGCTGTTCTCCTCTTATGTGCATCTCATGAGAAAGGATGCCGTCCCTTTATGTGTGACACAAGTTACCGCCATTCAAACTGTTTTGACCAGTTCCGGAAATCATTTGGGGAAGCTTCATCAGCTACACTGCCGCTAGAAGAAGCAACTTTGTTGCCATCTCACTTGGACTCTGGCTCAGTGATATCAGGATCACCAATTACTGATTTAGTTGTTGAAAGAAGGGAAGAAGGGACATCAATGCAAGCTGTGTCTTGCGAAGACGAAACAAAGCCAAAGTGGATGTGCCCTTTGTGTCGGCAGCCGATCAATGGGTGGGTGGTTGTGGAGACCGCTCGTCGTTTCATGAATGCAAAGCCAAGAAGCTGTGCCTGTGAAACTTGTGAATTCAGTGGCACATACAGAGATCTGCGGAAGCATGCTAGACGGGATCACCCTCTTGTGGTGCCAACAGAGACGGATCCTGAGAGGCAACGCAGTTGGAGAAGGTTAGAGCAGCAGTGGGATTTGGGAGATTTGCTCAGTACACTGCAATCCTCTTTTGGAGAAGATATGAGTGAGGACAGCACCTTATCTTTTGATGACGGAAGATGGCTGTCTATATTTTTCCTTGTTCGGATCCTACGACCTGGGAGTGTTTCAAGGAGCAGTAGTTGGTCTGGTGCGTCAAGGACCAGGGCTCATGTCACCATCAGAAGAAGACCGTCTAGACGGCTTCGGGGGGAGACACATGATTGGGAAACAGATTCCAGGGATGATGATAATGAAACTTCAGATGGTGGGTCAAGGGCCTCAAGGCCCTGGGGACATCGTGAGAGAGTACAGCGAAGACCTACACCAGACAATTAGTCTTTCAACAGAAGTTGCATTGGAGTTGCTTCCTTTCCTTGGCATTAGCATACTTGGTAAAGCTGCCTGCAAAATGCTTTCATTCAACATGTTTGCTTAGCTTGATTATGTTTTTAATTAATTGGAACCCCGTCCATATTTTGTTGAAGTATTTAGCTTATCTTCCAGGTGGCACAAGGAAGCAAAAGGGCAGTTGTTGGGAAATAATATCAGGTTCTGTAGAGATGCTGCATGGCGTCTCATGTTTGTGAGTAAGTGGAAAATTTGTAATTCGAAGGGAGTAATGTCAAGTGCAGAATAGTTACTGCTTGGCGTCCCATGTTTGTGAGGAAATGGAAAATTTGTAATCTGACTTTGAATTATAATTTATATCAATCACTTCGCTTTGTGATTCTTCTGTGGCTTTTTGGTGCCACATATATTTTTAGGTCTTCAATTTTATTTTATTTTAAATATAAATTTGGAAGTTCTTCAGCAATATACAATGACATGTTGCAAATTGCAGCAACAGCAATATTAGGTATAGGTTCATCTCTTTGAATATTTTAGCCTAGAATGCTGGAAAGTTGAATGGTTTTGGATTTCTCTTCCTTCAAGTCTTATCTATTTCTGCTGATTCGTTCCTTTAATGAAATTATTGATGGCTAAGAGAAAAGATTTAAACTTGGTATTTTGATTAGTTCCTTTATGGAGTTGGTGATGGCTGAGAGAAGATCTACACTTGGGTGTTTTTAAATTTGAGAAGAACTAGAATTTGGGGATCCATACTAGCGCTTGAAATATGATGGGTGGAATTTTAACATTTTTTGTTCTCCCAAATTAGGCTGCTACTTGCATATGGCGGTAGTGCAGTGAACATATAAAATTGTAAAGAGTGGTGAAGTTTAGTCTTGTTAGTAATTTGTGAATCTGTTGCGATTCTCGGATGCAAGAACCAGTTGAAAAAATTTTCACCACTATTAGTAGTTGTTCAACTTCTTGAGGTGATATTAAGAGCTGATTGAATGCTAGTGCCAATGAGATGGAGTGAGTGAACAGTTATCATAATACTACTGCACTACCCAGTTCGAAGTAAATGATGGAGTAGTTTTTATTTGAATTTTTTTTTATCTCTGTTGGTTTTTAAACAAGATTGTTTTTCTTTTTATTTTTGAATGATTTGAATTCATAACTAATATATCATAACAAAAGTGTTTTAACACTTAAATTGTTACATTTCGTTTTTCTTGTATTTTTTTTATTGAGACTAAAATTGTTCAATTTAAATTTAGAATTGTTCTTTATTTTTTCGCCTTTAGGAATAAATATTTAGTAAAATTTATTTTATGTTTGTAATACTCGTACTAAATTCCCAAAGGTCAAATAAATAAAAAATAAAAAAATCTGCCACCACTCTTAATTTGCCATTACAATCAATGAAGCGATAAGAAGTCAAAGGTTGGTCTCAAAATGAAATTAACCAAAGTTTGTTTTAAAAAGGATACCGTAGCCAAATTGAATCGAATCAGATTGCAATTATTCAAACAAAGACATCTTTGCAAAGTGTCATTAGCCGTAGCCAAATTGAATTGAATCCAATGATTGCAATTATTCAAACACACAAACTTTGAAAAATACTGGCAGGTTATACATTTCCTATATTACCCTTTACCTTTGTGATTCAATTTATTGGTTTCCCAAAAAGTTCCAACCTTTTTCTCTCCCCCAGAGAATAAAAACTACTCCAAAACAAAATAGAAAAAGAAGCCACAGAAAAAAGGGAGGAGTCGCTTGCGTCAGAAATTCGAATTCCTCCCAGAAAGTAGATCCCTTTTCTGAGTTAATTTTAAAGGTCAAAAGATAAAAGGAAAAAAAAAAGGATGGACTTTTTTTTTTTTTTTTTTGTTGAAATAAAGGAGAGGATAATCACTCAACATCAAATCAAGATTCAGATGGGGGAAGATAACATCTCAATCTCCGAATCTAATGGTGTTGGTGATGGCAGTTTGGAGACCCAAGTGATGTTAAACGTATATGATCTCACCCCTATCAATCATTACACCGTTTGGTTTGGTTTTGGAATCTTCCATTCTGGCATTGAAGGTGAGAATACAACACCCCCCAAAACAAAAAATCAACCCCAACCCCAAAATGGAATAAAGTTCATGTTATATTTTTCTGATTTCTGGGCTTATAGCTTTTTCGTTGGGAGGGGGTGGGGATTTCTGTTAATCTGATGTATTTGTGGGTGTTGAATTATCACCTTGCGCTTTTTGATGATTTTTGGTTTGTTCGAAAGTAATTTGGAATTTTTTATTTTCTTGAATTTCCAATTGAGCATGTTTGCTATCAAATAATTGTACCTGTTTTGCATCTATGTCAGAACTTAAATTACATCCTACAGAAAATGTAGCTTATCTTCAATGAGATACAAGTTCATTTCAATAGAAACTGGTTTTGATAGGGAACCAAACACAGCCTTGTTGTAATCTGTTTGTAGAAAGTTCATCACTTTAAAGTGGTTTATTTTTTGCTATCTCGGCTTTTTTGTGTGTAAGCTGAACCTAAGTTAACTCCTGAATACTAGGATCCTTGCGCCTGAGCTACCTTTCTTGTCTGAAATCACAGTCTGTTTGTTACCATCCATTGAGCAAGTTTGTGCGCTGCTCACTTCGCAATGATGATTAAAAAGCAGGGGTCCCATTTCTTTTCAATGATCCAACTGTCTAGGATACCCATTTCGCATTGCGAAGTGAGTATCAAAGACTTTTTTCCTATCCATGACCATCTATATGGACTAAACTACTTGGAGAATCCTTGATGGTTGATGAGATTTTAATTGGTCTTAAATTTTATGGTTGATGACGTTTTACCCCCGAAAGAAAGAGGCTGATGAAATGCTGATGCAAAATGTGACCAATCAGACTTTGGGTTTTGAGAGGCTTTTCTGCTGGAAATAAGTGTTCTTGCTTTCCTTATGAGTTTTATTGGGTAAGTAATTAATTGTTAGAATTATTCCAACATGGATGTAACCGAACTGGGAAGTAGGCTCTGACACTGATATACTTGACATTGAATTCCATAGAGAAAGTGTCTTCTGATCACTTTCCATCATATCCTTCTCTAAACTCATTTCTTGTGTCATTTATGTTGTGTCCCTTTCATAGTGTTAAGCATATCCTATGATTTGAACAAAATTTATATAGATATTTTATTGTGGGAAGGTTTCATCTACATTTATGTATTGGGAGAAGCATCTTCAGAAGCAGATAGGTACTGGAAGTTGCTATGCTTGATGAAAAATAATTATAAGCATATATGCTGACCATTCTTGTATCAACTTTTATATGATGGAATTCATAAATTGCAGTTCATGGAATGGAATACGGGTTTGGAGCCCATGACTTCCCCATCAGTGGAGTGTTTGAAGTGGAGCCCAAGAACTGCCCTGGTTTTGTTTATAGATGTTCTGTCCCATTGGGCCGAATCAACATGCCTCCTGATGAATTCCGAACATTCATTGAGAGTGTGGCTTCTGAGTATCACGGTGACACCTACCATCTTATCTCCAAGAATTGCAATCATTTCACAGATGATATGGCTCGAAGGCTGACAGGAAAAGGAATACCTGGGTGGGTGAACAGGCTGGCACATATAGGTACATTTAGTACTCTCAACAAATTGGAGCTCTTATGGAAAAAACCATAGATTGCTCACCTCTGGCATCTAGAAAATTTTGGGCAGTTTTGAATTGCTTGGGTTTTAACTACAGTGACGGATAAGCTTACTTCCATCATGTCTCATAATATTCTTATAGCTCCAAACCGATTCTTTTTTATGGCCAATCTGTTATTAAGGGACTTTCAGCAAAAAAATTTATATGGAGGAGATTTGCTGTAGAGTCTGAATTTTGGAACATGATCGATCATGATTCCTGTAACAGTAGAGATAAACTGCAGCTAACTATCTCAATTGCTTCTTCAGTCATCACCGAAACAGAATCCACATATTCTTTTTTTTGGTATTATTTGTGTGATTTTTACATTTGGATTCGTATATACTAAAAATAGAAATACTGGCTTCTGTTCAAATTTCAGGTGCTTTCTGCAGTTGTCTTCTTCCTGAAAGTCTTCAAGTAACAACTGTTAAACAGCTACCTGAGTACCATCACCTGTACTGGTAAGCCTGTTCTCTGTTCTTTTTAATTTTTAAAAATTTGATCCACTTATTCACTTTGTTTTGTTTTGGTTTCGTAACGAGTTATTCACCTTTGCTCATTAAAAGAACACATTAAATGATAACCTGCCAGTATTTGCCACTCTCTCTTCTTTAACATGCTGATTTTGTTTCTTACTATTCCCTGAAACATTTGTGCAAGTATTGGGAGGCTCTTATTTCTTTTTCTTCAATCATTTGCATAATGTGTAGAAGAAGATGGGACTGCTTCTGTCTCGAGTACTACAGCCCATGAACCTACAGAAAGTGAAGATGGTGATCAGGATAAGCACCTGCTGTCACCAACTCCTGGATATGCAGAAGTAGCTTTTATAAAGGAGGCGCCGGGGTGATATAAGGCTGCGTTCATGAGCTGGAAGATAGTGTTATTCCTTTCCAAGAGCTGGTCAAATATTTTGTTGGGATCTACTGCTTGAAGAATTTATACCACGGCTGATGCTAATCACATTTTTTATTCCTTGGGTGAATTAATGTTTGTTTGGCTCATTGTGTTTTTCTTGCTTTCTTCTTGTTACATTGAAATCGTGGAACTTAGAATTTAGAAGACGCAGGTTTATCGTAATTGGTGATGATTGCAGTCCCTTTTGTAGATCGCTATCGAAAACGTCAGTAGCAAGTTATTTTCTCAGAGCATCGTACATGAAGTGATGCGACATCTGTGAATATGCGCATTGCAAGGATGGATGGTACTAAGCAACAGGAAAGGAAACTGAGCAAACAGCTTGGAGGGGACTATGAAGAAGCACAATACCATGTCCTAGTTTTATTCTTTTTGGGATTCAGATGTTCCAAAATTGGATTGCTGCTTATTGCAATGGTGAGAGATCGCAATTGGTTTATCACAAGTAATTGCTGTAACAACTGTCTTAATTTTATTCTTGAATAGTTTTGTACTTCTTATGCTGTACATTAAATTATGCCACTGTGACGTTTTCAAATGACTTTGCATTATTCATGAGATCATCATTTAATTAATTGTCGCCGTAACTATGACAAAAAAAGCAGTCTTTATTTCACCCTCCAACCAAGTTAATGCCTTTGAAGTTGAACTTTCAAGTTAATCCCTCTTGCAGTCCTTTAAAAAGCGCATTTTCGTTGACAACAACAATTTGTTGAAACGTCTGAGTTCTGACTGCCAAATTTATGCTATCCCTTCATTCGCAAGAATCTTGCATTTTTTTTTTTTTGAAGGGAAATAGAATGACCATTTTCCATACATTACCACCACATTGGAAAACATATATAGTAACAAAAAATAAGAGGGATATTCTGGTTAAAGAATGACAGCCATTCTGAAGTATTTTAGCAAGCTTTTTATATATCAAAAAATTAATAAGTTTCCAAATTACTCATGATCAACTCCAGCAACAGGCACGTCACTAATATGTCTTTTTGCAAAGCCATACTTCCCCTCGAGCCCCAATTTTGATTAACAGCCATGCACAAACTGGGCAATCCATCCATCTCCTCTGGAACTGTATAGTGGCCAAGTGTTAGACCCTTTGGCAAAGTTTCACACATCGGCAAGGCTGCGTGCAGGCCTGGCCCCAAACAGCCTGTACGTCGGCTAGGCAGACTGCCTGTCGGCAAGGCAGTGTGCGAGTTCGACAAACAGAGGTGGGCCGATTTGAGCCGTTGACGTGCTAAGTGCTTCAAAACTATGCAATGGTGTGTTGGAAGTCCTTAGGCAAGTGTTGGCTTCGGGACGTTGGCAAACGTTGGCCGTGGACAGCTCTAAGACATGAACGAGTTGGGCAAACGGTGGCTAACGGCAGTGGCACGAACGGACCCGTGCACACATGTACACGAGATTGGCATAGCTTGTGGCACAATCTTTGGGCGTTGCTGGGAGCCCAAGTAAAGCCTTGTGGGTGGCAAGGCTAGTCGGCAAGAGTGTTGGCCGAGGAACGTAGGCAACCGGGTTGCCTACGTGCTGGACAGTGCGGGAAACGGCTAGGCAGCGTGAGTGCACATAGGGTAAGTGCACTCGCACGGGTATGGTGATCAGCGGAAGTTGGACTTCGTGTGGCTGAGTGGGACTACTTGGCCGAGCTGGTGGGCTGCATGTGCGAGAAAATGGCTGGAAACGTGGGCAGCACATGGAGTAGTGCTTAGTGGGCGGTTGTGGCAGTTACCACCTTCTGGGGCATGACCAGAGATGTGTGTGCCAGCTGGCCAGCAACTTAGTTGTATGCATTTCATTTGTCCAGCAAAGCTAAGCAGTTGGGCTTGTCAACCGCACTTTCCCTATAAATATTGGTAGTCAAAGACTTGGCATAGTGAGGAATCCGTTTGGATTTAGGCCAAGAGTGTTCTGCACACCAAATATTTGTAAAAAGTCCCGTTGTAAGCTTTTAACAGAAATAAAGTGTTGCAAGGGTTGGCCCGGGACCGTAAATCGTTTATGTCCTGTTTACTTTCATTGTGTTGTGCTATATTCTTGTGGGTTGCCTAAAATTCCGGTTCCGTGTGTTGCTGAGTGAGTGCTTGTTTGCGAAACGAGTGAAAACTAAACACGAGTGTGTGAGACTGACTGAAAATTCATTTGGGGGATTTTTAGTGCTGGTGCGAGCTTCTTATTCCGCTTTGGCACGTTCGGGTGTCGAGTCAAGTAGAAGTTTCTTGAAGCCTGTTAAGCAAAATACTCAAAAAAGTTGCACCAAAGGGACAAAGCTAATAGGCTGTGCAACAGCAGGAAAGTACATACCCACTGTAGATTTTGAATATCACATATTGAAATCCAGATTAAATCAACTGCTGCGAAGACTTCTCACCAAATTTAAATGGAACAACATCGTCTTCTGCATTAGATTATGCTAAACTATTGCAGATTATTCCACATGAAGGAGGATCACCAGAGAAAAAGCTATGATCAAATGAATGTTAGCAATATAACTAAACCAATGGTAGTGCTCTCCACACACTATCATATTGCCGGTGAATTAAATAGATGACGCTAAACTATTGCATAAGATTCAGGGTTTAAGCTACTTTTTTGTTATTATGAAGGAGGATCACCAGAGATAAAGCTATGATCAAATGAATGTTAGCAATATAACTACAGCAATGGTAGTGCTCTCCACACGCTATCATATTGCAGGTGAATTACATAGATGAGTACCTCTGCCATGACAGAGTTGAACGGGCAAGGACGCAGCACGGTTTGTAGACCGTTCATTTTGTTAGTCCGACTCCTGGGTAGAAGTAGTAGCAGTTCTTCAAAATCATGCCCCCATAATTTTCAAGAATGAAACAGATCCCATTAGAAAAGAGTTGGACGCCACACTTTGCACACGGGAGCCATCCACTTAATCCAACAACTGCACTCAAATTGATTGAAGAAGGGTTTCCATTTTCATATTTTCCTCGAGCAAAGCAAGTTGCAGAGTAGAGGACGCTGCTGCACCCATGCTGAATCCTCCAACACCAAGTTTTACTACAACTCAAATAGGAATTAGATGTTAGATGCTCATACTAACACCTTTGATTTGTCAGGGAGATGATATTCATCCTGGCAATGAGTGCATAATATTGTTTCTCCACATGGTTATGTGGGTGCATTTTAGGTGTATGAGAAGGTAATACTTAATAGTGTTGACAACAATCTTAATGGAGCACGAAATATATATCAAGTTCCCACCAATAAGGTTCTCAGTTATTCCACATTACCACCCCTCCATTGCAAATAACTAATAAGTTTCTAATTGCCTATAATGAGTATATTCAACGTAAATCTTGGGTCCAACCAATATGAATATGGAGTGCATCTAACCAATATGTATTGTGGGTATGACATACACATACATAGACACGTATGTTTGTGTGTATCCAAGTGCACGAACTTAACTGAAAAAAATTATATCACATAGCTGAAATTATGACAAACTCAGTGTCTGGAGGTTCTGTTGCCAATAAACTTGCAACATATGCTGCTGCGGCATCCAAACCCTCCATATCATCTTTAGCATTTTCAGAAAGGTCATTTACGTCAAACCCTAGTATCATAAAACATCATATCCTTTAGCTGTGCTGTCATTTAAGCAGGAGACCTCAAAGGACAAGTTCATCTTATATACCCAAAGCATTAAGCTGCGTTAGTCATAAAACTCATGTTATTGGATAGCAGTATAGGTGGTTTTAATCCCAGTATCTGTATATGTTGACCATTCCAATATACCTTTTCTTTTCATTGAGGTTTTGGAAACATCGAGCCAATACTTTATCATCTCTAGTAGAGAATGGAAAGGAAACTGCTTGGTACTTACAAGCAGATGAAATAAAGCCCCCAAAAGGAGTTATTGGTTGCTGTGGAGCAGAAGGGCAGATCCATTTAATCTGCAGAACATAGGTTAAACAAAAAAACATTACAACTTTGAACATTAACAGAAGAACATAACTTTGAAATGATTTTTTTTTTTTTTTTTTTTTTTGGGGGTTGGGGGGAGGTTGAAAATTTCCAGAATCTGTGGTTTGTTTTTTCTTTTTAAGTACGTGGGAAATCATGCATAAATGGTTGGTGCTCGAATTCCATACTGATATCCTTACAATTGGAAGAGGAAGTGTCTGCAACAGAGTGGACCAGCTGCCAAAAAACCATCAAATTTGAAATGATTATTGGAGTCACCAACATACTTAAGGTTTAGACATCCATACTTCAAGGCCAAAGTTTCATGGTGGTGACTGTATAGGGGAAACATGTTTAATGTCAAGTTTTGGAGATTCAAACAATTCGGATTCAAGTAATAAACGCAACAAGCTATACAGGGGAAAATGAGTCATTCATGCGGAAACACCAAGCAAAATGCTACTCCAATCACCAACTAACTTCAACCCAAAGCTCAACCAAAACTATTTCCCAGCAGTAATAACTATAGAGCAGCAGAAATGGTATTTACCTAGAACTATTATGTCCAAGACCATGCAGCCAAACTACTGTTGCCTGGTGTTTACCTTTGGGCCTGACAACACAAGTCCTTCCAAAGTCGAATGCCCTTCTAACGGCTCTACCCCTGTAGAAATTACAGTGACACATTCCACTTGATAAAAATAGAAAAACAAGTAGAAAAAGAAGGAGAAAACAAACCAATGAGTATTACTTCATCCATGAAGAAGCTAAGACAGAAAAGATTAGCCTACCAGTTGCATCACAATCCTAAACAACTTGAACTAAATGTCTTGGCTCAGTCCACATATTTCTTTTTCTGCTAATCTCGTAATTAAATTATTACAAATAATTGAAAGTAAACAATCCTCTTATGTCATTGATGGTTTAGGTGATCAGAGTAGAGATTGAACTAAAGCACAAGTGTTTTCAATTCAACTAAGCGTAACAAAGACTTTGTTCACTGGAGCAATAAAACAAATAATTAAACTAACCAGCTCCCACTGAAGGGCCAGTAAACTCATATTCCTTCTGAAACGGTGCCTGCTAGTTATTATGCCGCCAATCCGTCCCTGCAGTGAAAAAATACTTATACAAAGTGCAAAAATATCAATAAAAAAACAAATTCAAGATGGCATCAATCTTTACACTTTTTCCCCTTGCTGAGAGACCAATGACCACATGCATTTGGTAAAATAAGTACACATAGCTTAAACCCGATTGCTCTTTATTAACTAATTCTCAGTAAATTAAACTTCATACAGGTATATCCAGAAAAAAGCAGTGCAAATATGATATCCATGAGATAACCTTAACCGGCTGTTCTTATATAATAATAACATATTAAATTCACCCTAAAATCTAAAGCATAAGTTTTTATTGAACCTTTGGTTTTTTTTTTAGATGGGGAATGCAAAAGGGAAAGAGAAACCAAAGAAATATGGATTATTTAGCTGAAAGCATTTTTATCAGTCAAATAACAAGCAGAGCATGCATAATTTAGATTCAGAAACAGCAATGCATAAAGAAAAAGGGCAAAGCTCAGTAAACAATTACAATACCCAAATGTTAAAATGACCAAAGTTGTGATTTTTGCAATTAGACCAAAGGAAAAGTTCTAAAAATATACCCCTTTTCAAATTTGTTCTTTTTTTTGTACCTATTGCAAAATGTATTTCCGAATGCGAGTTCCAGAAATTTTATCTTACAGTTAAATCTTTCATTTTTCTATTTTTGTAATAATGCACAATTTCCATTCGCAATATACATAGTCAAATTTGCTAAATCTTTCATTTTTTCTATTTTTGTAATAGTGCACGATTTTCATTCGCAATATATATAGTCAAATTTGCTAAATCCTAAATGTATATATATACATATATATATATATATACATAGTCAAATTTGCTAAATCTAAAAAAAAAAATTCATTACAACAACGCATTTTTTAAATGCGAGGTTAAAAAAAAAAAAATTTAAAGCAATTTTGACTGACCTCGCATTCCAAGAGGAGGAGGAATTTTTTTTTTTTTTTTTTTTTTATTTGGGGATTTATGAAAGGCCTTCTTCGAAGAGATTTTTTTTTTTTTTTAAAAAAAAAAAATAATAAATTTCTGCAACTCGCATTCGGGAAATATATTTTGCAATAGGCACAAAAAAAGAACAAATTTGAAAAAAGAGGGTATATTTTTAGAAATTTTCCTTAGACCGAACCAACATTGCACCTAAAAAACCCATCTCAGAAACTACCTTAATGAACCCGAAAAGCATGAAAAGACCCCATATTAATTTGTACCAAAATAGTTTCTTGGAGTGTAATGTATATCGCAACTAACATAATGAACCCATTTCTGCAAATGGGAGATAACAAGATTGAGCTTTTGACATAATTATAAAGTTTTAGCCGATAAAAGCTACTTTTTGATATGATAAAAACCGAATATTTAAAAAGATCAGTGGGTAGCCATAGTTACCTGAAGGGTCGAGACTAATAACTCCGCAAGAAAAGAGAAGATGTCATGAACTAATAAATTTCTAATCCTCTCTAGTATATACACTAGCAGTCAATTCTAGTAGTACTGCACCTACTTAAAAATTAAAATAAAAATCCAACAAAAATGTCTTACCGCTTCTTTGCATTCACTGTCAGACCCCAACACCAATTCCTACTCGAACTTTATTGAATTTTTATTTTATTTAATTTAAAATAGTATTCCATTTTTATCAACTCAGCTAATTGTATTGGCATTTTACATTAACTGTACAGATAATTTCACATACTTCATTTGAGATTTGGCATAATTACATGAAGCTCCTATCAACTTTTAATAATTACACTTACCAAACAAAATGACCATATTACCCTTCCCAAAAAATCTTCAAGAAAACTGGAAAAAAGAGCCACAACCTCCGTTTGGCATAAACAATCTCACCGTCCACCTTGACTCTCCTCTTCCCACCCACCCATTTTTTCCCTCCCTCACTCCCTCCCTGTGTGCCCTATCCCATAACCATAATTGATACTTTTTTCTTTTTCTTTTTTTTCTTTCTTGCTCACCACCACCATCTCCAAATCTGCTGAATAACTGAGCAATTATTTCTCCAAACCCAAAACACTATTTATTTTATCTTTCCTGCTCAACCTATTTTTCTCCAAACACCCCCTCAAGATTTCTACTCCAATTCCCATCCCAAATCATAATTATAATTTAATTCGTAATGCTTGGTTCAAAAAAAATCCCTTTGTTATCCATTTTAATTTCCATTTTTGCTGACAAAAATGACAAATCTTCATTGCGGAATTTGTGATCAGCCAATTGTCTTTAATGATAGATCAATATTATATTTGGTTTGTTTTACTAATTGTTCTATTTATGCCTCTGATCCTAAATTGCTTGTATGCATTCGTCTGCTATGTGCTTTCAATAAAAAATTTATGTAGATTAAAGGAAGGCGGGCGAATTGTTGGGTGTATTGGATGTAAAGTGGGCAGTTATGAAGACTTTGCAAATTGGTAGAGGTGGAATGTAAAGTTTCATGTAGGAAATGGGGATGATGCTATGAAAGTTCTGGCTGGGAAATAATATAGGGGTTAAATACAGTAAATTCTTTTAAAATTTAGGTTATTTTTTCTAAAGTTATTTTTTTTTCACTCTACTCCTAAAAATCAATTGCAGTAAACCCTATGAGGTTTAAAAGCAAAATTTCATTTTACTCTCTCAGGTAAGTTTTGTAACATTTAATATATTGGAATAAAAATAAAATTTCATAATGTTATCATTATTGTTAAAAATATAAATATGTTTCAAATTAATTACTAATATTCTAATTCTCGAATTATACTTTTTTCAATATTTAAAATTTAAAAATACAGGAAAATAATTAAATTTAAAATTTTTGATGAATTATTAAATGGAGTTTATCTAAATTATTTTAATTTAAGTTTTTATTTATATGATAACATTATTTCGTATAATTTAAGTATTTGTTAAATTATATTAACACATCTAAAAAATAAAAAGAAAATCATTTTAAATAAATGTCTCTTATAGCATCTAGATTGTATATTGATATAACTTTGATAGATGGTTATAAATCTCGTATGTTAAAAATTTATTTTTACAAGAAAATAAAATATAATAAAAAAATTAAAAAAATACCGATAGCTGTAGGAAATTTTTATATTTAAATTTTTTTCACCAAAGGTATTTTTAAAAAACCATTATTGTTAGTGAACATCATTATATTTTTAGCTGTTTTAATAATATTTTTATATTTTTACTTTTCTGCCATCCCCTATCTTTTTTCTTAACCTAGATTCAAGGAGCTTCAGAGAACTAAGTCAAGCTTTTTCAAAGCCAAGAACCTCCTTGGTTTGCATCAGCACTCAAAAGACTATGATATATAGCTTTTAGTACTTTAGCAACCAAGAGATTGGGATTAACCACAAGTCTCCAACATTGCTTGGCTTGAAGGGCAATGTTAAAGCACTCTAGATCCCTCAACCCCAACCCACCCTTTCCCTTAATTTTCTCCCAACTCATCCAATGGGTTCTTTTTCTTTTTTTATTAAGTAAGAATTTGAGAAATTATGCAAACCTTTATCAAAAGAATTGATTAGCACTAAAATGAAAGTCTAGTCCTTGTAGTTTACCTTGACTTAGCATAGATCTAAGGCGATTTTTTTTTTTTTATTAAAAAAAAATCTTGGAACAGATTAGTTGCCTAAATAAAATCTTGAAAATATAACCTACACGGATGGTCAAAGATTAGTTGCCTTTTAACTCTTTAGTTTTCTCTCTAATGTGTAAAAATAAATAAATCCAGTTCATTTGTCATGGACCATGAGGTTTGACTTTGGACTAGTAAAAGTCTAAAACTAAAAGGACCGTAAATACTTTTATTGTGTTCGAGTAATTGAGTTTAATAGAAATAGGAGGAAGAGAAAAGTTGTTCGCAAGGAAAGAAAGATTTCAGAGTGTCCTCGTCTTCAATAAGATATGTACCTTTTCTATTTGATATTTTGCCTAAATTTAAATTGAAAAACAAAACAAGTTAAAGAGACTTCGATGAGCCAAGTTATTCCGTTTCCATTGATTTCATTTAGCATTTGACTAATTTTCTGCAGTTCATGCATCTTCTTGGATGGTTCTAGTCAAAGAAAAATACTTAAATAGATCCGATTTTTTATCCCATCTGTATACTCTGTAGTTTAGATGCATCTAGAAATTTTAAAAAATCTTATACCACATCATGTCATAAATTCTCTAAATTTTAATTCACACCACAAGATCTACAAGTGGAGTCAAAGATCGAATCTATAATTGAACTAATCAAAACAATTTTTGGCAAGAGAAGAAGATTGCTTCTTGAGGCTTGAGGTTTCTAGGAAATCATTCCAGTATAGGAAGAAATACTTACATGGTATCGCACTATTGATATATGTTAAGCCACATCAGGGTGATGTTAAAGTGATATTGAATGATGTGGTTTAAGATAGATCAAGAGGTCTATAATATTATATTATGGATCATCTATATAAAAATTTTTCTAATATATGTAATATGAAGAAAATATTTGCTACAATTTCGTAATGTATAGTGATTATTTTGAATCATCAAATAATGAAAAAGAAACAAAACTCCTTTATTTTTTTAATCATTTCAACAATTGTGTATATGTCACATTCCGCACTGAGTAACGCACACTTTTTAATTAGAACATGTTAGACAAAACCAGCGTTACATGGATCGTGGTACTGATTGGTACGCGGTTCAGATACAAGTACGAGGTACCCAGAGCAAGAGAGCTCAGACCGGCATATATTTTTTAAAAGAAGAACTGGATTGGATAAAGGATCCGAGTTCGCGGATTCATCTGTTGAGCATACCCTGAAGCCAAGCCGAAGAATATGAATATAATATGGTTGCTAAGTCTATAGATTCATCAACAGAGTAGGAACCCATCGTCCCTTGTTCTAGACCTGACTGATGCCCAATTCCCACCTTTTGCTTGGTGATTTTACTTTTGATTAAGGAACGGGGCTTGCCCTAGTATTCTAGTTCTTAATGATATGTAGTCAAACTCCAATCACTAGCCCTGCCTTCGGCATCCCCCCATTGCGGTTAAGGTAACAACTTCGGGTATGGCCAGCTCCCATAGTGTGACGGGCGGTGTGTACAAGGCTCGAGAACGGATTCACCGCCGTATGGCTGACTTATACAATTCTAGCGATTTAAGAGACAGGTTCGCAATGGCCGGGCAGCCTGTAAAACCGAACTGAGGACGGGTTTTTGGGGTTAGCTCACCCTCGCGGGATCGCGACCCTACAATCCCGGCCATTGTAGCACGTGTGTCGCCTAGGGCATAAGAGGCAGAATTTTTTTCTATACATTGTACGGAGAGGTACGCTTAGGTGGATCGCTTTTTTAAGATCAAAATTCATATTTAACTTAGAATTGAGCAGTTAAAAATTATAAGTACTGATAAGTAATAAATTTACCTATAATTTTCTAATCTCATTAAATAATTGTATTCCTATCCATAAAAAAAAGAAGTGGACAAGTATTTAAATTCTTGTTTCTATTATTTCATCTTTTCCTGTGTAACTCCTACTCTCATCAAAAGAAGTTGATAAGTACAAAATTTCTTATTTTTAATATTTTCTCTATCCTACTCTTACTCTCCCTCTCCCTTTCCCTCTCCCTCATAACTCTTTGAGAACGCTCAAAACAACGTTTTGGATCACAAACAATCTATTATGTTCTGAAACGACCATACCTGAAATGCCAATGAGAAGGAAAAATAACTATCCATATAACACCTGTTAGAACTTAGAACTTGAGAACTTCAAATTCACACTAAAAAAATAATAATAATAAATGGTGCACAAACAAAGGAAACAGATGCAATGCAACAACCACCAATGCCACCCTACCGGCCTGAAATAACAGATACATTAAAAGAATAGCCCGATGTTGAAGGGATTGGACGATCAATGGCTGACTCTTCGTCGTCAATTGATAACAAATCAAAAATCAGCATTCGGGTATCAGGTGGCTCATCCACCGGAACTCGCCCTTCTAGCATTTCTACAACAAGTGCCATACTAGGCCTAATTTTTGGGTTATCCTGTATACACCATAATGCTATACAAACCAATTTCCTCACTTGCCTCTCAACAACACCTCCATTTTGCACCAATCTTTGGTCAACTATCTCCATAACTTTCCCTTCTCTCAATTTCTCAATCACAATTTTCGCAAAATCCTGTAAACAATTGAATTTTTTCTTGGTTCTGCCATTTCCACCATCTTGATCAATCACGCAAATATTCCTTCGTCCTCCAATGATCTCCAAAAGTACCATTCCAAAACTGTAAACATCACATTTTTCGGAAATCCCACCCTCCAGGATCCATTCCGGGGCCAAATATCCTCTAGTCCCGCGAACGGTCGTCACAATTCTACTTTCTTCCTTTCCCATTAGCTTCGACATTCCAAAATCGGAAACCATCGCATGAAATCTCTCATCGACTAGTATATTTTCTGGCTTCAGGTCTAGATGTAAAATGCAAGAACGACAATCGTGATGCAAATAAGAAAGTCCCTTTGCTACATCAAGAGCAACTCTACACCTCAAATCCCAAGGCAAACAACCACACCTTTTGCCTTGGCTTGTTTCCCTTTTTGGGAAAATCCAATTATCTAAGGATCCATTATACACAAACTCGTAGACGAGAAAACGTGGCCCGCAAGGCATGCTACAAAATCCCATTGAGATAGAAGTCGAACTAGATTTATATGTTGAACACTCGCAATAGCTGCAACTTCCGATCTGAATTCCTTCTCACCTCGCTCATCACCGTTTACCCTTTTCACCGCGATCGGAGTTCCATCATTCAAGATTCCTTTAAAAACTGAAGCCGACGCTCCTCGGCCTAATAACGACCCAAAACCATCGGTCGCTTCTTCGAGTTCTTTGAATCTGAACTTAATTGGAACTCCAGCAACTTTCTTGAGAAAACTGTACTCGATTCTCAGTTCACGTCCTTCTGAAACGAGCTGCGTTTCCAGCAGTTTTCTCCGGTTATTGAATCGCCTTCTGATTATGACGACTGCGAAAACAGCAATGATTGCTGCAGTATTGGCTCCGCAAATCAAGAAAAATGACTTGGAAAGGTTTAAACAGATACGGGCGATGATGATAGAGATGGTGAGAATCGAAATTAATGAAATAGCAATTATGTTTGCTTTCTTGTCCTCCATCGATCTGCTATCATATAATTGCTGTGTTTAGGAGTAAATGGAAGAGAAGATTCTGATTCTTGTTAGTATTTTGCTTTTGATACTTCATTTTTGTATGAAAGCTGAAAGTATGTAGGCAAGGGCCGCAAGTTCATGTAAATATTTTTATGATGAACTTTTGACTACTCAATTTTCAATCCCGAGAAGGTAGGATAATTTTTGAAATATATTATTTTTTAGTTTTCAATGACTTATAATACTAATTCTGTAATATTAAGTGAGCAGTAAATTTTTTTTATGATTTATAACTTCTTCCTATGTTAAAGTCGAAGCATTGTTTCGACTGTTTTTCTTTTGTTTTCGGAAATGTATTACTCCAACTGTGCTATATTTTTAGCCATTTAACTTTTTCTTAGTCAAACTGATTAATTTTGCAATGTGTTTATTTGATTTTTAATAACAATAAAATTTATATTAATATGAACACATATAAACTTAAATATTTTTTATTGAACTATGAAAACTTTATGGATTAACAAAAAAGTCGTCAAATAGTGACAAGTTGGAGGTTTAGATCCAAAAAAAAAAAAGGACAAGTTGGAGGTAGTATTTTTTTATTGTTTATCCAAATTAGTAAAATGAATCAGTTGAATGATATTTTCTCATGTTGAAATTCGTTCTTTAATAGGACGAATATTTTGTTTTGCACTTCCGTTTTGGGCTTAAATTATGTAATTCGTGCTATAGTAGGAAGAATATTTTGTTTTGCACTTCCGGTTCGGGCTTAAATTATGTCTCTCTCTCTATATATATATTCCCTATCTCAATATATTTGTCATATTAGACTTTTTTTAGTCAACAACTCAATTTTTTTATGCTTAATTTTTTATGAATTTTGTAACTTTTTTAAAGATTTTAAATTTCTATGTGGTAATATTTGATATAAATTTCACTTTTAATGAAATAATTTCATAAAAATCCAATAAATTTAAATAAATTATTAATTACAAAATTGATCAGTTTGACCACAAAAATTAAGCTGATAAAAGAAATAAGACAGGAGGGATTATATTTTAGAAAGTGCATATTTAATGGACTATGTAAAATGTAAATCAAATGAAATTTCAAAGTTATTTTTCTACTCAATTCTTTTTGACCAATTGCTTTGGTAAATGCATACTTTTAGTGGATAGTGACAAAATTAAACATTTCAATTTGTGTGGTTTAGTTGTCAATGACCGTGTCTGCAAGACCAAGCTGCTAATATTGTAATTAGGTTTTTGGAAATTTAATAAAATAAAGTCAGGGATTTGGCCCTTTGGGTGAGTAGTAATAATTATAAGGTGACCTTATAAACCCGAAACTTATTTTGTAAAAGAAAAAATGAAAGGTCTAAAATATTCAATTTACCAAAGGTCGAAGACCAAGACAAAGTCAACCAATTGGCTGATAGAATATTCAGAAATATTAGTAGTAAAGAATAAAGATGTGGTGATGCTGGACAATTTTATTGTACCGTTTGATGGATTCAAATGTTAAAAGTGTTAGATTTTATTTAAATTAGCTAATGATTTTGGCGTACTCTATATGTGTGTTATTTTAAGAAAAATTATAAATATAACTTTAATTAAATAATTCAGTATTATTAATTAGAAAGATTTTCAAAAATAAATTTAAGAGATAATTTTTTGTAACTAATTAAAGAATTGGATAGTTTTAAACCTTTTTTTTTTCTTTTTTTTAGTTGCTTAATGGTATTTATTTATTTATTTTTATTTGATAGTGGTTATTTTTTAAATTTTAAAATTAAATAATTAAGAATTCAAGGGGAGAGCACTATACTAATGAGACTCTTCCTTTATATATATAAAGTAAGATATCTTGAAGTAAAACTTCTCAAGGCTAATGCATTTTTGTGAAAAATGTTTGATAGAATAGGATGATGAATGTTTACATAATCTCAAGTATATAGGTCAAATGCACTTTTGGATCACATTATTTTTTCATATTCAATTAAACAATCACTGTACAACTTAAGAGTATCATTTAATCGACTTTTGATGTAGAACAGACAATCTGATAGTACAAACTCTAAAAAATCTTTCTTTATGAAGATTTTACGAAGAAAAACTTGGACCAACAATTTTCTTTAATCACGACTCTTACACTTCTTAGTTGAATAAGAGTATCATTTTACTTCTTTTTATATAAACTAACTTTCATTTTGGAGTTATTTTATTAGGTTAACTTTTAATCATAGAATCACAAGAAAATTAAATCAAGAATTCCACATGCATTTTATATTCTTAGATCCAACAAATTATTTTTATGAATGCACTTCCACATTTCAAATGAAAATTCTCCTATATGACATGTCAAACAAATACGTAATAGATCTTTACCAATTATACTATTATATATACAATAATTAAATAATAATAATTTTTTTACTTGTGATTTTTTATTCATGAATCTTGCATCCAAATTGCTCAATTATATTTTCTACACAAGTAACATATACATAAATATTCAAAAGTATTTAGACATGCCTTTTTGAAATTTCATGTACATACCATTATCCCAGAGTTAATTAGTAGGAAATTATTCTTTGAATACTATTTCTAATATTATCATTTTTAACATGTCTTAAAATGCATTAGATAAACCTTTTAGGAAATGATTATCACCATGTCTTAAAATGCATTAGATATACCTTTTAGGAAATGATTATCACCATGAATGTATAAAAATTTTTGTGATTATTGCAAGTAGGAAATGTTCTTTTCCAACTTATCTTCTCTAATTTCTTACATAATGTGCCATTGCCATCTCTCTTATTTTTTCAAAGATCTAACTTTCATGGACAAATTTAAATCTTAAGATTGTTAGAACAAAATTTAACAAAAACATAAAAGCATGCCGTAATATTGCATATATAGTTGGATCAAGAAATGGTTTCAAGGCGTGTTAAATTGTCACTTTTCTTAAAGTTTAATTTGCTCTTACCATAATTGGTGTGCAAAAGAGTCTTACGAATAACCTTTAGAATAGAATGAAGTCTAGCAATTGACTACGTTTTGAACTAACGGATAGATAAATCAATCCACTAAACACTCAAACCTTTGACAAATTTGTCTTGTTTTCTAGGAGAAACTGGAAGAATAAGAGAATAATTATATATCTTTATTACTATCTTCTACCTTTTTTTTTCTTACTACATGATTAGTATTTATAAAAATATTTATGTCTGTTCAAGATAAGACATACTTATTTATTAATTTATGATTTTTGTGAATAGACATATCTATTAGATTGAATAGATACTACTTATAATCTTTCGTATAATTTTGTACTATTTCGTAAGTTGAAAATTTTCCAATAGTATGTACTAAAATAACAAGTTAAAGAATTAGCAATATTTCAAATGACGAAGTAAATTTTATTAAAAAGGTAAAATTTCTTATTTCTGGATGTCCTCTTATAATTAAACCTAATTTTCACTTTAAAAAAAGAAAAAGAAAGAAACAAGAACAAATTTTTAAAAATAAATTTTTTTTTTTTAAATTTTAATTTAAGGATTAAATGTAGAAAATCCACTTGAACTTATATCCTAGTTACAGTTTGCCCCTCAACTTATTTAAATTTTGTTGTGTTATTTTTTTTAGTAGTTCTGTGGGTGCTTTTGGTTTCTAGATTCGTTAGTTTCTTATGTGCAGCGAACGTTTGGAGCAATAAGAAGATTCATTTGCACATTAGTATTTAATACTGTAACTAAATTGGACTCGTTGCTGAAACTTTTATCAAAATTCTAATTCATCATTTCTTTTTGTCCAGGAGTTCCTCATACGTCCTTCTCTTAGTGTTGGTCAAGAGGACGAATTAACCATCCAGGTGTGATGAGTCGCTCTCAAGAAAACTGTGACTCCCATTCTATATTAAAAGTACAGAGGGATATTATATTATTTATAATACTTTATGTTATAGACTACTTATAATTTGATTTAAATATTTTGAATTCGTTGTTTCTGCTCAAAAGTTGTTAGGGTTCAAGACCCGGGGTGTTACAGTTGGTATAGAACGAATCTCGTGTGGTCTCTACACGGGGTGAGACTAGAAACCAGTGGTATTGGGATATGCTATGCATTGTATGTGATATGTTATTGGCCCTTGGGTTTTGTGAGGACGTAAATCATTAAGAAGGGGTGATTGTGACGTCTCGTCTCACATTAAAAGTGGAAAAAATATTGTATTGTTTATAATATTTTGGATTGTGGGTTACTTATAAGTTGAATTAACCATTTAAAACTCGTAATTTCTATTCAAAAATTGTTTGATCAATTCAAAATCGGGGTGTTTCAAAAATTATTAAATCCAAAGTCCGGGTTTTACAAAACCATCGACTGATGAACGTAGAATTTACCTTTGCTGTAATCCGCCTTTGTGTGTTCCACTAAATTTTATAAATTTCTTTTTTTTTTTTTTTTTAAAGGTTGAGATTGGGGAAGAGTGAAAACAGAAAAGGGTCACAGAGATTGATATCACAACGTGGAACAAAGTTCAAACTGTGTAACTGCTGCCTGAGATAAACTCCAAATCCTGTAGCTGTATGTTGTCATGTATGTGTATACACTTGCAGTGCTGGTCTTGCATCATTCATTTTATACAATTGGTTCCTTTATCTTGTCAACCTTCTCATTTCGGCTGCATTTTTCCACTCAACAATTAGTCCATTTCCAGTTGTAATAAAATCACCTGCGTGTCACCAGATGTGTAAAATAATGAATAAAATTTAATTAAATATTTAAATTCATAACTTTTGATTCAATATAATTGTTACGTAAATTAATTTTGAAATATATATCTTAAATTTACAACTTTCTAAATCAGGAAATGAATCTTGTCAAGTCTATACGTTGTTCTCAAATCAAAGTGACCACATTCATTAGCCCTTTACCCCAAATCTAGCATATACCCCTGGTGTGATTTAAGGTGGAGGAGTTAAACATCCCATATTGATTAATAATTAGGAGAGAATTTAGGTTACAAGGTAGAGAGTCACTCATTTCATGTAAAATAATTTTTGAAAGGCAAAAATCTTAAATCTTTAATTAAAGTGAATAATCCTTTGTACGAGCGCACATTATCACATTAAATTTTAACATCAACTTCCCAAAAAAATTAAAAAGAAAAAAGAAAAACCAGCCAAGAGAGTAGTTATTGTGCAGTTCAGAAAAATTAGATCCGAAAAAATTGATTAATGGGACTGTAACAAAGATGTGTATCTGAACAGGTCTTCTATTGTCTCTGGATCATCTCAGAAGTGAGAACTATAGAAAATGTGGTCTTTTTTTTCTTTTTAGTTTTATATTCTTATGTAATTTCTCACGGGACTAAGTCTTGAATTACAGAGTTGTAACTTGTAAGAAATGAACTGTTGACTGAAAAAAGAAAAAGGAATTCGTCAATAAAGTTGGGATTTATTTATTTTCATTTATTAATTCGAAATTATTTTATCTCGTATGACTAAATACACAAGGTAAATTTGGGTCCCAGTGTCAGAGTCACCAACTATCAACCTTAATCTTCATGTTTACGGATTAATCAACGCAAATAATTATAGTTCTGTTGAAGGCAATCGTAAAGTATTATTGATCAAGGTAGACATTAGAATAGGACTGTTCAAATTCCCTTTCCATTTTCTTAATGAACAACTTAATTAAAAGCAACTTACACAAATTAACGATTTAAACATTAATTTTATTCAATTAAACTACACTATTGCATTAATCTTTTATAATTAAGTTTTGCAAACTAATAATACTACTAAAAATCAACTAATTGAAAATTTAAAGAAATAAACTATTGTAACAATCAACAGCTACACTTGTGACATCTCAAATTTCAATCACTTGGAAAATTGATAGGTGCAAGAGGGTAAATATTTAGGTAGATCCGATTTTTTATCTTACTTGTAGACCTTGTGGTGTGGATTAAATTTTAGAAAATTTATGATATCTACCGGTGATGCTAAAAATCGAATTTACATAAGTATTTTTCGGCGCAAGATACGGGGTGACCATTCAGTTAGGGCTGTAAACGGGTCGGATCTGGTCGGATCCGGCATATCCAGACCCGGATCTGATTAATATTATTAGTTTCCAGGCAGTATCCGGATCCGTTGGGTCTTGTCGGATCCGGATCCGGGTCTTAATAATTTTTTTTAAAATTATATGTAAAACTATTACAATTTATCAAATTTTCTTTTTTTTTTAATTATACAAAAGTATTGAATTCATAATTAATATTTATGCATGTATTTTATATTAAATATAAATTACATGGGCAATTTACACAACATATATGTATATATATATATATATATATAAAATACACTAATATACAATAATTTTATTATATATTAAATATTTTAATCGAATCCGGGTCTTAATTGGATCGGAACACCAAGATCCAGATCCGACCCGTTTATTATAATAGCTAAACGGGTCCGGATCGGATCCAGGTAATCAAAATTTGTCATAGATGCAGACCCGGATAAACGGGTTCGGATCGGGTCGAGTCCGGGTCCGGGTCTAGACCCGACCCATTGACAGGCCTACATTCAGTTGTGAATTTTTCAGAGTTTAGTAAAGTTCGCTCAAAAGTACACCTAAATAAAATATTAAGTTCATTCCTGTCTCCAAAATTAGTAACTAATTACAATAAATTTTTTGAAAAATAAATTAGAAAGCATCTATCTTGGATAGTTGGCAACTTGGCTAACAACGGAAATATTTATGCAGATATGGTCTTTTAATCCACTTATAAATCCAATATTATTGAATAAATCTTATAAAGATTTTATAAAAATTAATAGAAAATTATTTATAAAGTAATAAATTAATAATCAGTCATCAAAGTGAATTAACATGGTCGGATTTTGTTCATTTTTTTTTAAGTCTAACAACACATGAATGATTTTGTTAGTTTATTATTTTATATAAATACATTTCACAATGTTTACATATGGATGCCAAGACTACAACTACCTAAAAAATTTTTGGCTAAACAATATACCAGTTGGTAATTTGATGGGATAATTTCAGAAATTTCTCCTGAACTTTAGACTAATATCACTTAACATCCTTCAATTTTCAAAAATCTCACTTATCTCCCTTTCTCTTATTATAGATGCGTAGGGTCCAAGTTGCCATGAAATGACAATCGTACCCTTTGTTCGTTAGTAAAATAACAAACGTCCCCTAAGGTTTTGAATAATTTTACTCAGCACCTTTTAGTCTTTTAATAATTTTTTTTTTAAAACTTATTTGCGAAAATATGCATGTAACGTGCTTGTTTGTATTTGTTTGAATATTTTTTTGAATACATATAAACACACAATTATAAAAATTTATATTTTGTATGGTTAATCGCAAGCTCAAAAACTAAATAAATTAGAATATAATTTTTGCTAAATAATTTTTTTATCAACTTACTTTAAAAAAATAATTTAAGAGCATGCTATAAAATATGCTCTTGTGTCAGTTTCAATAAAAAATCACAAACTCAGAAAGTGAAAAAAATGAAAAAATATTTTCTTATTTAAATTTTTTTCAACTTATTTATGAAAATATATGCACATTATGTGTTTGTGTTCCAGCTAAATAAAAATTTAAAAATATAAAAATGCACTAAATACTGTAATAAAATAAATATATGCACATTATGGTATTAATTTTTTTTATTTTTATTTTGAAAAATCACAAGCTCATAGATTAAAAATATAACATATTTTTTTTCATGATATTAACCAAGAAAGAACATGAAAAATTGTATCCTAATATTATTTTCTAACAATCTCATTTAAAAATTTCAAATTTCTTTTTTTTTTTTCAATATTATATCAAATTGATTTTTTATACCAAGGTAATCGGAATTGATTCTCTCTCACAAAATGATATTTTAATCAATTGATCCGAAAGTGTTACAACATATATAAAGTAAGGGAGGCTTGTAAGATTTTCCATACATATAATATATTTTTACTTCATTCCTAATCTTTATCTCATTCCACGTCCTACCATGCTTGGACAGAAAAACCCCTGGTTCTTAAGTATTTTTTTCTTTTAACACTTTTTGCTTTCTATTTTTATCTTTTTCTTTTAACTCTTATTTTATTTTTCAACAAAGGTTGATTGATGGGTGAACAAAATGACAAAGGTCGAGGGATAAAGTGAAAATTGTAAGGGGTGATTATTATAATTATAATTATAATTATATGCGTTAATTAAGTAAAATAATCTGAAAGTGAAATAAAAAAGCTGTATTTTTATTACTAAAAAACACATGAAAACTCACGCACAAGAAACAAATGAACAGAATAACACTAACACGTAATAATAAAAAAAACGAATTAAAATAAAAAGCCAAAAACAAATTCCAAACAATCCATTATCTGCCTCTTTCTCCTAATTTCTCTCTCTGTTTTTCTTTATCAATCCAGAAGCTTTTAAGGAAGTCTAATGAGTTAATAATCTCTGTATTTATTTATAGCTTTCATTTTTTTTTAAAAAAATTTAATTAATTCTGAATTTGAATTTTAAAATAATTTGATGTTTTTGAATTTTATTTGACTTGCTGTTGGATTTAATTTTCCTTGTCTGTTTTGAGAAACTTTATTGTTTCTGTAGTACTAGTTAATTTATGATGGCGAAGAAAGTTTCGTACATTGATTTATTATTTATTTATTTTTTATTTTTTTTATTGTTCAGTATGGAAGGTTGGGTACAAGAAATTTTTATTTTTTCATTCTTTGTTTTTTTTTTTATTTTTAAATTTTTTTTTTTTTGGTGTTTTGGACTGTTTGATTTTTCTGATAACTTCTGTCAGACGTTTAGCTATGTATATATAGCTGTATATATTCTATATTTATGCATCATTTAGTTACATTTGCAGATATACTGGAAAATCATTTTTACATTTGTTAATATTTGTAAAAGCCTATGTATTATGATATCTAAAGTATTTGAATGTTTCTTCATTTGACAATACTTTAGGTTTGACAAAACTGATTTCGTAAATTTTTCATTTTTATATTTTAATTTTTTTTTTGGGTCAAAAAAGAGAACATATCTCCACAATTACTACTTGGATTTGGTGGTTTTATTTTTTCTTTTATTTATTTATTTTTATTTTTTTCATGCCTGCATATGAATCCAATTGCTTTCAGTGCAATAATAATATTTCAATGGTGGTGTTCTAAAATATCTCGAGTTGTTAATATGTTCTAAAACATCTTGAGTTGTTATTTTATTGTTCAGTGTGCCACAACATTGTTCAGTATCTTATGCCTAATTGTGAAATATGTCGTTCTTTACATTTTCGTATTCTGATTTTTCTCCCTTTGGAAAACAGCAGGTTTCTTGAGTATATACATACATACATATTGGAATTGCTATAGTTGGCAACATGAGATACAAAAAAGGGAGTAAAGTTGAAGTATTTTGCAAAGACAAGGTGCCCTCAGGCTCCTGGTGTCCTGCGGAGGTAATATGTGGCAATGGGCACAATTACACCGTCAAATGCGACATGGGTGCTAAGAATGAGGCAATATTTGAAAGGGTATCTAAGAAGTTAATTAGGCCTCTCCCCCCTCCTGTACAATTTTCGGGAAACTGGATGCTTGGGGATGTTGTCGAGGTGTTTCGTAGCTACTCTTGGAAGATGGCTACAGTCTCAAAGATTTTAAGCTCTAAAGGGAACCAATTTTTGGTAAGGCTAGTTGGATCCTTGAACGAATTCAAGGTTCGCAAGTTTGATATTCGGCTAAGGCAGGCTTGGTTGGATGACAAATGGGTCCTAGTTGGAAAGGTACGTTATCGAAGCTTTTATCTTTCCAGCTATCAAGTTTTCTCATTTGGAATTTTGAAGCTTTTATCTTTCCAGCTATCAAGTTTTCTCATTTGGAATTTTGATTTGGTTAATTTAATCAACTATTTCCTTCCTTCCTAACTCTCTAAGCATTTCTGCATGTGTCTGTTTACTGCTGTCTAATGTAGAGTATATGTAATTCTAGGATTTCTATTTGTCTCTATTTATGGCTCGTTAGTCTGTGGGTATAAGCATTTGTTGGTACTGAACATGTAGCAAACCATCAGACCTACAACAGCCAGTTCTCAGTCAATCTTCTTGAATCCTTGTGTGCTATTTAGTAATAAGATGCTAGATTCTTCCTTCAATTTGTTTATTAATTTTCCAGTTCAACTTTTCTCCTCAAACAGGGTTCTGAAAATTCTGATGATCAGAAATGCAGTGAACGGCCTTCTATGGAATATAAACGGAAATCAGGCTCCTCTATGGCTATAAAAGCAAAATTAGTCTCCCATGAAGAAAAGGAACATGTTGATACTGAACACATCGTCAATTTCCAGGAATATCATATAGTTTCTGGCAAAACTTTAAAGAGAGGGTTCCGCAGTTGTTACCCTCAAGCTAAAGCACATGAAAGCATGCAGAAATTTAGAGCAATTGAAAAGGATGGTAGATGTCATCGAGTAATTGTTGTAGATCCTTCCTTGGTGGCTGAGAGGGTAGAAAATTGTGCTTATTCAAAGAAAATCCAAGGAGAAAAAGAAATTTATTCTCTTTTAAACAATAGAACGGCACACTTCTCTGAAATGGATGTGGATCGGATAAGAATGAATGGTGTTGTTGGATATTCGCAGTCAAGAAGCTTAGAATGTAATGATGCTGATGATGTTTACTAGCTCTGTTGGTAGCCGTGGCCTTAGTTGTTACAATCTCGTTGAATGGCCTTCTAGGATTTTGGCACAGCCTGTTGAATATGCTGAAGATCATTCCAGTGATGCTGAATCTGTTTGTCCGCTACATAACAAGGAAGTGAATTATTTATGTTCCAATGAAGAGGAGTTGGCCGCAGAAATTCATATGTTATAGTTGCATGCCTACCGCTGCACCATGGAGGCATTACATGCATCGGGACCTTTAAGTTGGGAACAGGAAACATTGATTACAAACCTTCGCATTTCCCTTCATATATCAAATGATGAACATTTGATGGAGTTAAAGAACTTAATTTCTAATGCAAATAGCATCCCTGTTGGTTGACAGCAAACTGGAAGTAGTTATCTTATTTTCTTTTATTACTTTTGTGTGTCAAACTTCTTTGCATTTTGCTATTGGCTTCTTAGAATTGTAAGAAGGAAGATGAAAAGTTAATCTTTAGCTTCCATTTTGATCAAACCAAAGGTTCAGACTAACTTACATTGAGATATTTGTAATAAGGATTTCTAGAATGCAAGGACTATTTTTCAGTTCATACTTTTCTTGTAGGTCTTCCTATTTACTTTCAAGGGTGGTAAAACATTTTGTTTAGTGCAGTCTGCTATGATTACAGTAAAGTTTAATACACATAATAGATGCTGCAAAATCCACTTTGCACCTCAGATTGTTCTGCTGTAAAGGATGTTACTTTCCATTGATTGTTGTGTGATTCGTGCTTATGAAATTTCACTCATCTGTTACTATCTGTTGGAATTTGTTATTTTAGATTGATGTCCTCCGTACTCTTTAGCAGCATAAGCCTCTTCTGAGGATTTTATTGATAGTTCACCTGCATTTCCAGGGCCCATTGGAGGCTCGTACATCTTGCTTAATTCTAAAGGTGATGTTCGGTTTGCCTCCTTTCTCTTGATGTAGACAGTGGGCAACATCAGCATCAAATTAGCTAAACATTATGAGCTGATTTTATATATACACCAGTTGGTATGATTCCTAATGCTATACGACACATTCTTTGGTTTGTGCTACTTGTTAGAATTGAATGTATTATGTTACTGCGTGTAGGATACATATCCTTTGATAGGACTGGATTTCTACACCTTGATATGTGAATACTGCAATGTTTTTTTCCTATCAATCTCGGTCGATTGGTACAAAATATCTGTTATTTGCTTCTCAATTGGTTATTGCAGAGTAATCAAAACATATTCGTTGCTTATTTCTCGTCCCTGATCTGTCAACCACATACATAAACTTGATGCGGATTCAACCTATGGAAAAGTTTGTGAATATATAAACTTATGGAGGTTGACTAGCGAATGTTATTTATAGTACCATCTTCATTGTCATCAATGAGAACCCAGTCGAGAGTAAAGTTTATAAGTAGATTCCAGTCCTCCTTCATTCAAGCAAAATTCTTCTCTTGATTGTGAAATATAAGAGATGTTATTAACATGATTTAGATATTTTTTCCATACACAAGCTGTGTCTAATGTAAGCCGTGTCTAATGTAAACGGAGGTGGATTTCCAATCTGGTAGGTATAAAATTTCTTGTAGTCATACTGCAGTTTCAGGAGCAGGAGTAATACAATTGAAGACTTACAGTTTGCAGAAATTCCTTTTCAGATTGTTGGCAAGGGAAGTTCACAATGGTAAGGAATTTGATTGAACATTGTTTTGCTTTTACTGTGACTTTCCTTGTCACAGATTGGTGTTTCGCCTTGTATGGTCATTTTCTCGTGGTTTTTCATTTTGTTTTGGCATTTACAACTTTACATATTAATAAGCTTCGGAACTTTAATTTCAGCCTTGTCTTCATAGACCTGCACTTGTATCATTTCAAGGCAATGAGACCTTGAAGTGAACAAATCCAACATGTATGTCTACACAACATATCTTCTCTTTACCTTTTCGATGCTGTTAAAGAACATGGGCTTCCATCTTAAAACCAATTGGCAATGACTGTAGTGGCCCATTATAGAAACTTATTAATTATTCCAAGATCTCTTGGCTAATCAATGTGGGATATTTGTATATTTAATAGACACAAATACTTAACATGCTTTTTTCTTATGTGTGATATCTGAGCCTTGATGTTGTCAAAATTTGATGTCTTTCTATTAGTTAACTCTTGAATGCTATCCTGGTGGGAGACTATACTAAACCTGGATTTGATTATCTGGCATATTAGACTTTTTGGAGAAATTGAGAATTTAGGCTTGGCTCGGGATCTGCATTTATTTTTGTGCAGATATTGGGTGTATACTGCCAAACATGGAGATGCCATTATCACCTGTAGTTAAACGGATTATTATGTCTCACACAGAACTACTCTTATTTCATATAATTTGTGCAGATACTTGGATGCACACTTCCAAACTTGGAGATACCTTTATGACTTGTAGTTAAACGTTTTCTATGTGTCACGCAGACCTCATATTTCATATCAGTTGGAGTTAACAGTTCTACTGAGCTTCTTTATTATCTTCCCACAAGAAAAAAGTCACTAGCAGCTTATTAGTAGAAGCATGCCTGAATATATATCATCAAAGACGTTGATAAAGAAAGATCAACCTTCTATACATCTGCACCAGATTAGGAAATATGGCATTGTTATAGTATTTGGTTATATATTTCTCTTTGGTAGAATCAAGAAGGATAAAACATATGCAGTTGAAAGTGTATCAGTATTTGGTTAAACATATGCAATATTTGGTTATATATTTCTCGTAGCTTAAAGGATAATTTAAGCTGACATGCTTAAATTATTTCTACACTTTTAGTTCAGCATTATCCTTTTAATATTTCTCATTAAGATCGTGAAGCTGACATGCTTTGAATTCATGGATTATATTTATGTGTAATCTTGTTCTTTCCAATTGACTGTATTCTGCAATAATCAAATTATGGAAACTGCAAGTTTCTTTATCTGGGGACTTTAAAATCCTAGTTTTCGACAGCTTATTGCAGCTATTTTTAGTAGTTTTGCCCAGAAGCTTAAGTTTATCAGATATTTGTAGTGTGTTCATTTGAATTTATCACTTTCCTGTACTTATACGTGCTTATGCGTGTTATATATTTTCTGAAATGACTTCAGGTCTTGGCATCAGATATAAATAAGTTGAGATGCTAATCTCCTGAGATGCCCAGTTGTCCAGGAGACATATGAAGGGCTCTGATGGTCTTTAGTTGGATTGTAAGATGGATCTGATGTTGCATCAGAATCCCTGTCCCAAATGGCAGCTGCAAAAAGCAGGATGCTAAATGGGTATCTCAAAATTTACTTGAGTGCAGGTTCTGGTTTTGTAACGACTGTTTCTAACATGTGGATCAATCTTTAACAATAGTTCTGTATTTCCGTAATTTTAAATTAATTAATTTGTTTGAATAACGTAAATAAAAATAAAAATAATATTATTACTATTTATTAAATAAACATAATATTATGTCAGTGCAATGCACGGGTTAATATCTAGCTTTAGTAGTCATAAGATTACTATGGAATCTAATTTATTAAATTTCCCCAATTTGTCCCATTTTTGAAGAAATGGGTCACTAAGATTCAATACTGAGGGCATAAATGAAGCCCAATAGCGATGGGAGATGAAAACTCTCCGTATCATGGGTTGTCCTTGGATATTTTGGATATTTATACTTAGTTAACGATGCGTCTAATCATTGGGCTACAAAATTACACCCATTAAGATTTCAGTCCAGACTAGTGTTATTCATATGACTCTTAAATATGTTTGGTCTCGAACTCGAAGAAGATCAGTGAAAATGGCAGACCAAAATGTTCCTATATTTAATGATGATTCAAGGAATGTGATAGATATAAGCATTAATAATTTTCATCTCATTATAGACATTTTTGTTCAAAAAAATCCAAGTATTTCTAATTAGTGTATAGAAATGAACACATATTGTTGATAGAAGATACTTTCTTAATAAAAAAGTTATACAACATTCATTAAATGTTGATTTGGTGCTTTATATTATGAATCACACGTTATGAATTTGAATTATAAAAAAAGTGAGTGAAAATTCACAATAAATCTTCTTGAGGGGAAAAAAATCCACTAAATGTCATAAATCTTGTACAAGTTTTCCCTTATTAATTGTGAATAATGATTAAGAATTTTCTCCTACCTAATACACAGTGCTTGTAAAAAAACATTGAAAGAAACTACTGAAACTAAACATACTTTTCTGTGCATCTTTTAGTAAAATTTTTTTGCATTATATATGGGTATCTTGTTCAAGTATAGAAGACAATATAATGGTTGATGTCCTGTCAATTCTCAACAAAGATCCATGTGTCATTCCTAGAGTTGAAAATACAACTAGTATTATTAATATTTCAATAAGGAATATGGGTTTATATTAGAAGGTGATTAACACCTTTGAGAAGGATTGATAGATAGCCACCCTAGTGACTAGTGAGTGAAGAAACCTACAAATGAGTTGTACATTTATGTGGTTCCACCAAATCCTCTGCCATAAATGTCTTATTAGCATCCTTCATCATTGGGTACTCCCATGTGATCATGCCTCCTCTCTATCTTTGCAAGAGGGAAAAGAATTGAACCCTTTTAGATCTACATGATCTGAATCTTGTCTTCTTTTTTTTTTTCAAAATATCTGGAAATTAATTATTTTAATTTAGAAAAGTAAAACAAAATCCCTTCAAGATAAGTACATGTCTTCTTTTGGTGGCAACAATTATACAAAGTCTTGCAATTTCATAATTAGCATTATATCATGCTTATATGAAAGATCATTGTCAAAGTAATCAGCAACTTGCAATTTGAGGTTAAATGAACATTCAGCCACATGATTTTTTTTTTTTTTTTTTTTTTTTTTGTGGAAGATTGGAACCCACAAATCAAGAAATGTACATTATTGATATATAAACAATTATGTATTAAATGTTTAATTAGTGCATAATAAAATGGTAGTGAATGTTGCATCTACGTTGGCTATGTGATTTTACTGTTGATTCTCTAGTTTACTGCTAAGTAATGGAATTGCTAGTTTTTGTTTTGTCCCCATTTCTATATACAACCACATGTAGACATGTGACCTGCTGGTGGTGCTATAGACTTAATATTTTACAATGAATTTAGCTTTCACAATCTGGGACATCATTTCATTGCATTTTTAGGGCAATAAAAATCAGACTCATTATATATAGTAGCTTATTGGTCCGCGTAGATGCAATGCATAGTGATCTTCAAGCTGGCCGACTGTCCTCTGTGACCATTCACAAACCTAACAATCTCACGTGATTTTTATGTTTCTAGTGAAAAAATAAAAATTAGCTATCAGGGTTGTAACCAAGAGGGTTGACTCAAATAAAAAGTTAGGGCGATAAATTTATCAAAAAATTTTAAATTCAATTCTCGCTATTTTGGTTCAGAAGAAAGATTCAAACGGTAAAAAAACTTTAAATTTGATTCTTGTTGCTCTAGCTCTGAAGAAAGACTCAAATGATAAGTTATTAGGACAGTTAATCCAACAAACTATTGATATCTCATATTTAATTCTTGCTCTCCTGATCTTAGAGAAAGAGGTAACCTACTACCTACCCTTAAAATTTTCCTAATTACTAAAAAAAAATAAAAAAAGGGTTGTAAATGTAATAATTGAAATTTTTGGAAAACCAATTAAATCTCGAATATGAATTATGTTAGCGGTCAGGGGACATTTTTGGAATAACCTATCCACCTTTTTATTTTTAATGGTTCTTTAGTAAGCATTGGCAATTAATTTGGTACCATAAGATAACAATCAAGAGTAATTAATTAAGAGGGCCTTAATTTTCTTAACAGTCAGCAAGCATGCATGGTGGTCCTTTTTTTTTTTTTTTTTTTGGTAGGAGTTTATATATAGACTCTATCTGGCAAAGAGGGAGGTTGCAAATTAATTGCAATGGCCCTTATTAATGAATTAATTAATCATATGGCAGGTAGGATATACTTAAATGATTAACTAGCTAATCATTCAACAAATAGTACTGAAATATGGATTATATAGGTTAAGAAGTTAATTAGCTGATGATGTATGAATTATATGGCTAATCATGCAGAGCAAATAGCATTTGTTATATGGTCTATCGTAGTCCAGACAAGTCGCATTAATCAGGGGCAGACATAAGCCAGCTCATTTTAGATAACTCGATTGCAATAATAGGAGACAATGAGGATTAATTAAATTAACTAATTAATACAGCTTCTTTAAATAATTAGAGATGATTATGCAAGAATCAGAGATCTTAATTAAGCATTTACTACTAGCACTGTATCTTTTCCATTTAAGTCCTAACTTTTCTAATATATGTTAATGAGTTGGCAGTTTCTGAAGGGGTATCTCTGGGACTATTTTCTTGTCAGTCATTATGAGCCATCTGATCTCAGTGATTCTTTCTAAAAACTTTGGATCAGCAACATCAGATGGTCCAACGCTATGGAGCTGCATTGCATTAACTTTTTGACACATGAATGTCTGTCTGCAATTTCATGGATTGCTTCTTTGTTGTGGTTGGCTGTTAGTTGTCATTTGTTATTTGGTTGTAAATTTGCTATATGCAATCTTAAATATGGTGTGTACAAATTAATTAGGTTTTGTGTTCCATATTCAAAAAGACATCAAGGGGGATTAAATTTTGTCCAAACCATGTAGAAACTATTTTCTTCCTCTACATTTTTTCCCTCACTAAATACCCTCTACTATATTTTAGGAAAACTTTGGGTCCCTTTTGTTACAGTCGGGTCTGAGTTAGCTCAATAATTTTTGAGCGAAAATAATAAGTTGGAAATGTTGAAACTAAGTTATTAGTTGTCCATGATTCAAGGTATTATATACAATACCATATCATCTTTCATTTTCAATGTACGATGGGACATCATACCTTTAAGGGACTATCTTGTTGTACTTTAAATGTTTGTATTGTACAATATTATGTGCTTTAAAATTAAATTTATATTATATAAGTTTCTAAAATTAACGAGATAATTTTCTCAACGTAATTGTAAAACTTCCCAATGTTCATTTACTTCTAACACTTCAAAAGTTTGGCAAAATGTGGAAATTTGAAATACTTTTGGCGTAGGACTCTAGATTATCTAGCTTACGATAAATTGTATCTTTTCACAAGAACTTTTGAGGGCACTAGTCTTTTTAATTAGCTCGGCAAAAAAAACTTCGTTAGCTACCTCCAAATACCTTTTTATATACAATAATGGAAACTTTTTTATATTCAAGAATTATTGCACTTGTACCAGTAATTTTAATTAATTAACCTCAACACGAACATGTTTGATAGGAGTATTAAACTATTAATTAAGTTGATTACATTAGAATGTTAAATTTGTCGTTATGCAGTGGAGGAGGGACAATGCCTCGTACATAATCCACCAGATTAGAGTAGAAGCATGCTTAGGACAAAGCACAAAGTTGCAGAACTCTAGAATTTATGAGTAATTAAGGACCACTATTAGAATAATATCAATTACTGCAAACTAATAAAGACAAAAACCGCGTTAATCATTAAACACTGACCGGGAGAAAAAAAAAAATCAAGAAGAATCATCAATGTATCAAATAAATATACTTATAATAGGTTACCAAGTTTTAAATATTACACGTTTGCTTAATTTGTTTTATATATGGGAGAATAAAATTATTGAATAGGTATTTGACATTGCACTATTCTTAGCTGGAGCTAAGACAGTTGTACATATCGTATATTCAATTGTACAATTTATTTTGCAAATCAGTTGTGTAGATACGAATTGTTAGCCTCAAGTTTACGAATCGTATCACTTCGGGTTTAGTTTTTTAAAAAAAAATGTTACTTGATTCGGATAATTAATGAGAGTAGACATATATATTGACTTTAGCCTAATAATATATCGAGAGAACTAATTATATAAATTAGTGCATGATGTAGCTAATTAATGACAATGGGCATATTGACTTTAGCCTAATAATATAGCTAAGAACCAATTATATATTTATATAAATTTTGGTACTACCAATAATCGAATGGACATAATTCTATAGCATGATCACGTAATTCAAGATTGGCATCGTGGTAATGAAGAATAAACGTCCCTTGTGAGACGTAGTGCACAGTTTAAGCGGTAAGATATTTTTCTTATGAGTTATTGGTTATGAGTTTGAGTTTATAAGAGGTAAGGAAAAGGGCAATTTAAAAAAAAAAAAAAATTGAACAATAAACGTTCTAATGTTTTAATATGGCTCTATGAGAACTGTGTGTAAAACACTAAAACTGCGTGTGCATGGATAAAGCACGTCATTAGCAGAAGAGATGATTAAGGAATTAGCTTTTAAGGTAATTATGAATAGGATCACATGGTAGATAGCATGCTTGGATTCCTTTAAAAACGTTAAAAAGCCACCAAAAAATGGAAGAGAGAGAGGGAAGTAGTGAGTCTAAGCACATGTTTTCATGGGGACCATCATCAAATTAACATAAAAGGGCATGAGAGAATTGAGAGAAGATCCCAAAAATTAATAAAAACAAAATTGATGATTTGTGTAAAATCTTTTATCCTTAATTGTTACTACTACTACTACGTTACAACAACTCAAAGCCCTAAACCCCATAAAGGAGATTGAAATATAAAAGTGGCATTTGCATGCTTGAATACAGTTAGCTTTGCTTTAATTATAGAACATCTTACTATGTGTCTTGGGCACCACAATTGTTTTGCTTTATAATCTTCTTGTAGTAGCACAAGGAGCAATCCATCCTTTGTGCACCTTGAACACTTCACAAAGTTTTTCTCAACTTCCAAGATGGGGATTGATGGTACTTTTTCATTTTTGGGGGATTTTTTCACGAAGTCTACATGTTTGGAAAAAGAAAAAAAGGTAAAAAAAAAAACAAATAACTTTTAATTTGTTAAAAAAAATTAAAATAGGAAAAAAATTAAAAAATAATTTTTAATTTAGATAAATTTAAAATTTATCCATTTTAATTGTACAAATCCTTTAATAAATGGGTTGATTTTAAATCCTCTCTGAATCCAACCATCCAAAAACAATCTATTTGATTTTTATTTGATCAAATGTATGCACAAGCGTTTTCACTGTTGATACAAGCATGTTTCTAATTAAATAATTATATGGGTCTTATTTGATATCGTTATCTTTATATGACGTGATTAGACTACATAAAAAATTAATATTGCCCAAAAAAAAAAGAAAAAAAAAAGCAATTTATAAATACATCTAGCATTTGAAGATTGACAGAAGGGTGTACAATAACATTACAAAACTGTGTTAAAACTTGTGGACATATACATTACATACATAATTGAGGATTTTGTTGACAGCTCTTAGTTTAATTTAGTCTCAAACTAAATCCTAACACTAACTCCATCACTACTTCTTGGAAGATCAGTTAATTAGTGAAATCAAGTGAGGAAAAAAAAAAAACCCACGAAAAAAAGGGAAAAAAAAAAAACCAAAGTGGGGAATGTATAAAACTATCACCCAATCCTACCATTTCTAATGTTCCCCCGCCCCCAAATAATAATATATGCAGTCGCACAACAGGATAGGGATAAAATCCAAGGTGTATAGCTACTTCTTCAACTAGGACCGTTGATTTTGGGCAATCACAGGATGAGATAAACGGTGAAAGATGATTGGAGCACCATATTGCGGGTAAAGAAGCATCAACACCGTTGGAGCATGTTGATAACGTGGGGCCAAGCGAAATGTACAACGTTGAAGCATGAGTGCAAGAGTTAGCTTGGCTTGCAGGATCGCCAGATTCTGGCCTATGCATTGTCGAACTCCCAACCCAAAGGGAATGAATGCCACGGGATGTTTGGCAGCTCGAGCCACCCCTTCTGAAAATCGGGCCGGGTTAAATTCGTTAACGTCGTAGCCCCATAAGGCTTGATCGTGATGAACGGCTAGGATTGGTATCAAAAGCTCGGTCCCACTTGGGATCTTGCATCCTCCTAGCTCCACGTCAGCCTTTGCTCGTCTGATTGTCGCCACAATGGGCGGGTATAGACGCAGGGACTCATTCAGAATCATGCTTATCTGTATACCAGCTAGCAAACAAAACCAAAATGAATTTAATCACCACAAGACATATTTTGGTTTTAATTTAGTTTAATCAACATTAATTATATCCACTTTCCTTGTACCCAAAAAAAAAGAAAAAAAGGGTGGCATGGTAAAATGACGCATATGCCCTTTCGTTGAATAAAATTACTAAAAAAATTAAATCCATATAATAATTTATTATTATCGGTATGAATTAATATTAAAAAATTTGACACCGAGACGTGATTTAGGAGAAGTAGAAGACAAAAAGATTGTTCGGGGAGAGGTTGGTTGGTGTTAAAGTGTGTTAATGAGTAATAATGAGATGGAGATTAGGAAATAGTAGGAGGAGTACCGTCTTAAGCTTGACAAGATCATCTTTGGAGGGTATGTCACGTGGTCCGCACACTTTGAGGACCTCGTCACGTGCTAGGTCCTGCCAATCAGGGTGCATTGCTAGCAAAACGGTCGTCCACGTCAGCAAGTTGGATGTTGTCTGCTCCCCAGCAAACCTGAAGAAGCTCTTGCATTCCTCTGCTATGTCATTCACCGTAATTACTGATGATGATGGACATAAATTGGAATTGGAATTGGAATTGGAGTTGGAATTCGATTCCCTCGTAGTATTACAATTATTACTACAATAAGCGTCTTTCATGCTAGCTTGAATCATTAATCCCAGCAAATCCTTTGCTCCCTTTTCCTTAATTTCACTTCCCCAATTTTCTTTCCTTTGATCTATCACCTTCATTAACGATTTCTTGATTTCCTTGTCCAATTTCCAAGACTTCATGTTCCTTCTCGTGGGCAGGAATCTAAATCCCATTTAAGTATTAGTACAAGAATTACAGAGTCAGATAATACTACATCATATCTAAATATACTAATTAATGTACTACCACTTGGCATTTAAATAGTACCATGTACACTCGGAGTACATGTTATCTAATTCCTTGGAATAAAGTACTACAAGAATTTACCATTACTATGCTAAGATCGTAATTTATTAATTACTTAACATGACAGAATTATCAATTGCTAGGAAAGTACTCTTTATCTGTCGTTTTAAAATTTTAAAAAAATATATTAAATAAAATTTTTTTTACTTTATTTTTACTGTCATTTGTATAGAGAAGATTATGTGGTTAAAATATATTGATGAAAAAACTGTAATATAATCAGTTTAAATTATTTTTATATAAATTGATAAGATTTAATAATTTTTTTTAATTCATATATATTAATTTAAAACTGACAGTTAAATTCAAACCACCGAGGAAGTAGAAGATGTTTGCAAATTCCAATAGAGGTAAAATTTAAGGTAGTACTAAGTATAGTACAGTTACCTGCAACCTGGGACAGAAACCTTTTGGAAAGCCTCGGAAGCAAGCACCATTTGCTGAGCTTGGAGCCGGAAAATGGCCTTCCCTTCCTCGTAGCTGCGGCCGAAGGCTGCCCGGGTCACTATATCTTCTGTCAAGTTTTGGAACCATTCCGACACTTCAATTTCAACCTCATTACAATATTGTTGCCGCTATTCGCCCGACCGAACCATTTGTCTAACATTTCAATCACGCTACTTGCCCCCAATGGAATTAACAACTAGTAGAAACAAATAACAATAAAAAAAATTGGGAAAAATTGGACAAAAAATAAAATCGAATAAATATTTCTATTAACTAGGATTAATTAGTTAACATACTTTAACATTTTCCATATGGAAGGTAGGAGTGATGATTTTTCTATGGTGAGCCCATTTTTCCCCTTTGAGGCTGAGCAATCCATCGCCTTCAAGTTGCCTAATGAGATGGTGAGCTTCTATTTTCTCGTAGAATTCGGATTTTGATGTGAAGATTTCTCTAATGAGGTCAGGGTCAGCCACGGTTAGCCTAACATTTGGTCCGAACCATACAAGAAATGTTGCACCTACAAACAACAAAATATACATATATTAACATGTGTAAAACAAGGAAATTGAACTTCAAAAAAAAAAGAAAAAAATAAAAACAAGTGGAAATAAAATTACATTGATTTCTTCTCCAAAAAGAGGCCTCAACGGAGATGAGAGACTGTAGTGTAGTGTAGAGTGTGGGAGTGTGTGTAAGAGTGTAGACCCCACAATTTGCGAAAGAGAACAAGAGCAAAAGTGGGAGGAACACGACACAACTACAAACAAACTACCTAACAAATATTACAATTTCGTTATCGACCTTCTTGATGATGATGAGTTGATAACTCCATGACCCTAATAAAAAATTTAATGAAATTGGAGGGCCAAAACAAAATAACTTATAATCTTGCAGTGATTTGGGAAACGAGATGGCTTTTTTTTTTTTTTTTTTTTTTTTTTTTGATGATGAAGAAGCTAAGATGGCAGCTGCAGCAGTGAATGGCGATGCACCAAACAGAAAATGGGATTTGTTTGGTTTATCTAAAACGGGATAACATATTGTGTTAACCAATGTACAAAAAATGTATAGAGAGAGGGAAAGAGTGGTCCGTCTTTTTGAAACGAAGCTCCAAAGTTCCGCAACAATCACCACCTTAAAAACTGAGGGAAAAAAATGGCCTAAACAAACAAACAGCTCCTTAAATGAAGTAGTACTACTACTTGGCTTTGGACATTAGCATTTCAAAGGAAGTCGACAGACATTGCCAACTTAATTAGCCATCATCACGATAAGGACTCCAATATATAGCTACAAAACCAAATAACTTCCAAAATAAAAATTCAACAAAAAAACTTTTTTTTTTTTTTTTTTTAAAAAAAAATTTGAAATCTGATAAAGGAAAAAAAAAAAATGAAGATTTGAAGAACTGACCATAGATTTTCTTCCAGTGGTGGTAGAAGGGGAGGACTCGAGGGAGAATGTTGTGAGAAAAAGGCATGGGTTGAGAAGAGGCCTTTAGCATTAGACTAACAAGCTCCTTTGCATTGCCAACCAAGAAACGATAAGGGGGGCCTCTAATGCCTTGTTTGGAGAAATGTTCTTCTATCTTTCTTGGCCTCCACCACAGCAAAACTATAACTTTGAGCATAAAAACCAAGACAAGAATGTAACAATAGAATAAGTAGCTTTAAGCAATATTTCAAGAGCTGGAGCTTCTCTTCTTCCATGGCCGGTGTTTTTTTGGGCTAGCCCGAGTTTGAAGAGAAAGTTGGCCTTTTTAAGGCTTTAGTAGTTTAGTTTAGCAGCTTCTTATTATTGTTGGGGCTGGCTTTTCTTGGCTGCTTCTTATCTTTGTTTTTCTTCTGTTAAGGTAATTAAGCCTATTGTTGTTGTTGTTTCTTAGAGTCTTCTTCTCCTTTTAATAATGCCAACAAAGTTTGTGTCTCTGTGTGTGTGTGTGAGAGTGTAATAGTGTGTGTGAGAGAAAACGGGAGAGAGAGATTTGTTTGTTGGGCAAGGCCAACGGCGTAGGGGGCGCTATTGGGAATTTGAAGGGTCAACGAATGATGAATTTTTCTTTTAAGTAGGAGTGGTATTTTATTATATTAAGACAATGTTACCCTTGTCTTTTCTAACTAGTATCTTTATATCCCCCTTGATTCTGTTCTGCTTTTTGTCATTCCTTTAGGTTTTCACCACCCCATTACAAATTTACATCCCAACCCCCACCCTCTTTCCTCCCACAAAATAATAATAATAATAATAAATAACTACATTTCTTCAATAAATAAATAAGGAAAATTCACATATATTCAATATAATTAACATTTATCGCAAATAAAAAAATTAAATAGATAGTTTTAAATACTTTAGAGGTAAATAATGATTTTTATGTTATATCGTATATTCATATTACCGTAAGAGTCTTGCATCCCTTTGTATGTTACGATAGTCAAATTCAATCTACTTTATTTTTTCTACAATAAAAGATAATTTTAGAAATTTGGAAATGCATTGTCATTCAAAAAACTAATAATGTAGTTATGATGTGCTCTTGGTTTTGTTTGCAAATGTTAAAGCCTCATTTAAAAAATTTTGTTTAAAAAACTTAAAAATTTAAAATGTTTACATTCAAACCTGATATAAATGCAAGGCTTGATATGAAAGGTATACACACCTTTATAATCTCCTCTGACTAAATTCAAAGCCATCAAAATGAATAATAGATCTGGATAAAAAGTAATAACATCTCTGTCAAAATAAATAATTGGTAATGACATTATAGCAATATTAGTCCTTTGATAGCATGAGTTCAATCCTGTCACTTTCATTATTATTATTGTTTTTTTTGGGTAACAAAAATTTAGGGGAGGTTAACGTATCCTTTCTTCATATCCAAAATAGGTCACTAAGCATACGAGACTGAAAGTAACGAAAATCAAATATTAATTCTTTTGATGGTTTATGCTTACTAATGAGCCGGGACTATATATAGTAGAGGAAAGCTTTTTCATATTTGTGATTGAATTCAAGGAAATTTTTTTTTTTTCTTCTGCCTTTTAATCCGAGGATTTTGTTATCATAAAAAGGAAATTTTGTCCTTTCCTTCAAGAAGAAAGAAATAAAAGATGTATTCATATGTAGCATAAAATAAAAAGAAAATTGGAAGATTTTTATTTTTATTTTTATTTTTTTTTTATGACTTGTTTTGTTGAGGATGAAGAGGGGGGTATTTTAGTCTGTGAATGGAAAGCATGTTCCAGCTATGTCGATCACCATTCTAGTATATTTTTTTAGGCCAATGTCTATTTCGATCACAGGCATCAAATTTAAGGCATTAAGTTGAAGACAACAGAGAGGCATGAGGTGTCTATTTACAGATTCTTTATTCCTACGGACCTTTATTTTTACGTTAAAATTTTTAGTTCTACCAATTGAGAAAAAATACATTATCAAGTCATAAGAATGTGTTTGTTTGTGTGTGTTTTTCTGGTCCCCTATCATAGGAATAATTAGAATTTTGATAACAACATTTCACGCAGGTCAATGAAATATGTAAAATACGCAACTTGGGAGTTTTCTTCCAGACTTGATCAAGCTTGCCAACTAATTAATTTCTCTCCCAATTTCCATCCAAAAATATTGTCACGAGTTTGGTATCTAACTACCAACTTTTTTATTGCTCTTTTGCAAGATTCGTAACAAAATGTCCAGGGACTCTATATTTCTGGGAAGCATTTAATACAAACCTAACAAACGAAAATATGTGTCATATTAGTTTATTTATTTATTTTTGAAAGAAAAAAAAAAAAAGACGTCACCTTTTTCCTTATTCTTTAATTTGAACACATAACTAATAGATTATGGAAAAACATCTTACCAGTTAAATTGTACTTCGTTGTCATTTAATAGAGGTTTAATACACTTCTCAAATGCATATAACCTTCCACTTTTTATCACTTAATTAATTATCGCCCTAACTTCTAATACATCATCTTTTATTTCATTTTTCCAAAATGTTGTTAATGGTGTGAACATTTGCCTTTCATCTCCAAGAAACTGATGTTGAGGAGTCCTTTTTTTTTTGGGCAAGGAATTAATCACCATGCACTCTAGGGGCAGTCCTAAGGGGGCGGCCATTGCCCCAAGAATTTAGAATTTGTATTTTTTATCTTTAAAAATTTTATTTATATTTATATAAAATTTATATTTCACTGTTCTAAAATTTTTAAAAAATATATAAATTAATTTTTATAATTTTATACATGTTAAATTTTAGTCACTCAAAATGCAATTCTTACGTCGGTTCCTAATGTACTCTGTCAATACATCTCCATCTACATATATCATTTTCATTCGTTTTGAAAAGTTGAAATGTGACAATCAACCGAGCTGTAGGCCTTGTCAGCAAACAAGAAAATTTGTTATTCTCCGTTTATTTCGTCCCAAAAAAATTTTTCCCCCAACTGTCAATTCTTACGTTATTAGTCCAAAAATATATGTAAGAAAATAAAATGTACATAACATATACATGCATGTAGACATAGATATGTCATATGATTGAAAGAGACTACTAATTCAAAGCCATGCCGTTGAATTTCTGTTTGTTCATTATTACAAATATAAAAAAGAATTATGAAATAGTATATTGAATTGAATTGAATTCTTGAATTCAGTTCAAGAGTCCCCGTCAAACTCTCTAAAATGACTAAAACTAAAAGATATGCCTAACCAACCAAGACTTTTATTTCTACTCTTTTTTTTTTCTTGAAAAAAATATATCTTTATATTTCGACTCTCTTTCCGCGTCTCTAATGAACCTACATAAGATATTAAAAAATTTTACAGTTTAGTTAAAGGAATTATTCTGTTGTTTTTAAAATTGTATAATATAAAATTTTAAAATATTATATAAATTTTTAAAATATATAATAATTATTGTATAAATTTTTAAAATATAACCAGATGATATCCTCAAACTGGCCGTAGAATTTTTCAAAGGCATTAGGCATTAGACCCTCACTCTCCAAAATAAATGGAAATGGGCCATTGTGTTTTGAAAATTAAAAGTTGTCGTTTGAAACAAATTCGCATCATGTATGCCATGCCTTCATATTCAAAATAGTAGCATATGAAATTCTAGTAAAAAATTTTCCTACTTCACCTAAACATAAAATGTTAAATAATTCAAGTCAACTCAATAATTTTATCCATTAAACACTAAGCTGCTTATAATTTACTTTAAGTGGTCGGCAATTTATTGTTTTTTTAAGCAAAAGTGGTTGCCAATTTAATTCGTAAAAATACATAAAAATGTATGTATGATTTGTGAAGGTGCGAATAATTTTGTTAATTAATATACGTTCTATCCTCTCTTCGACTTATCACTTAATTGAGTTGTTTGCATTATATATAATGAATTAGGTGATCTAATGTCATGAATGAATTGGTCTTTGAATATTTTAGACAACATTATCCTTAAGTTACCGTTAATGTTATTTGTAAGAAGTGGTTCGAATACTTCTACTATTTTGCCAATCCCCAGATACCATTCCTCTGCGATATCATAAAACCTTAAAAAATACGGATAATTTCATAAGCCTCCTGAGGTTTCTGATAATTGCAACAAGCTCCTCCTGAGGTTTCTGATAATTGCAACAAGCTCCTTTGAAGTTTCAAAAATTACACTCACCTTTCTTATTTTTACTATTTGAGTAAAAAGTACACCCAAAAAGACGATGTATCCATCAAATTGTCCTTTGAATATCCTATAATACCCTTTTTGTAATTAAAGAACAATTATTTTCTCTATCACCTCTTCCAATTTGCTCATCCACCTTCTACCTCCAACAACCTTAACAACACTGGTTTTTCCGTGGCTCTGTCTTCCACCAAAAAAAAAACAAAAAACAAAACTCTTGCCCACCTCAACTCCAATCCAAATCTTCAAAACCCCATTTCTATCACAACCATATTCCAACATTGCAATCACCAATACCACCATCACAACACCTATTGAGCGATTGAGAGTGTGAGAGGGAGGATAGATGGAAAAAAAAAATTAAACTTGGTTAGCCAAAACCCCACAACTCCTCATCGTCCGGACTCCACCACTACTGCCCACTACCTGCTGCTCCTACTACTGGCCGTGCTACTGGTGGCAATGGTCTAAAGCCCAACAACACGCCAAGATTGGAATTGACATCGAAGTTGCCGCTGCTATTACGGGAAAGAAACCTTTGCCATGGCTGATATACCCGTTTAAACAAGAGTGAGCGGAGAGCAAGTGTTATAACTTGAGGGATATGATAGTCATTTTGAGTGAGTGAGCAAGCGAGGTAGGTGTAATTATTTAAACTTGAGGGGAGTTTCATGTAATTATGATAAACCTCAAGGGAGGTATATAAAATTATGCCCAAATATAAATAAATACATAAATAGTGGGTGTTGCGTGCCAGAATAGCTACAAGTGCAAAATTTGAATAACAGAATATTCATTTATCGAGTCTATAAATTAGGCAATATGGTGGAATATCAATAACAATATGAATGGTTAAAGTAGTTACATCCTTGACTAAATGTGTTGCACTAAACCATCAATTTACTATTGAATTGTTAAACAATATGATTTTTATTTCAAAATCAATTGATGATGAGTGATATATCCCAAAAATTTATTAATTAGTTCGTGATTTTTAGACTAATCAATGTGGGATATTTATACTTTGACATCCTTTTACACGAGACTTGGGTTAGTTGTTTAGAACTCGTTACGTGGGTTAGACGTGGACTGAAAGGGCATAGACAGAACTTAAGGCATGTATGGATGTGAGAAAAGCTGCGGCTAACTCTGATACTATGTTAAAAAATATGAATTTTTATTTCAAAACTAATTAGTTATGAGTGGTGTGATTCAAAAATTTATTAAATAATTTAAAATCTTTAAACTAATCGACGTAGAATACTTATATTTTGACACGAATAATCAATGACATATAAGACCTTTTGAATGAAATGAAATTGATGTTGGCTTGAAAAAAACAACATCCAACACAAGATTGATCGTTAACTTAATTACACAAGTTTCAAAAAACTTTTTCATATTTCAAGTCTTTGGTATGAAAATTTTAGGTTGATGACATAGTGGGAATATTTATCTTTACTAAACGTAGTGTTTCATTTAGGGAGGAAGTTTTCGATACATGTCTTTTGTTTTCAATAAGAAAATGAGAGGATAGAAAGCAAAAACACTAGTGTTAGGGGTTGACAAAACTTTTTTTCCATTGTTCCCAAAAAAGATGGGTTGTGGAAAGGGAGGGCGGAGCACAAAGGGGGTTGTTATTTTGGAATGTTGCTCTTAAATTTATGCACATGGAAACAAGGCTGTCTGTTTAAGGGTTTTTTTTTTCCCTGTGCTTTTGGTGGGGAAATATGCTCTTGCTGAGCCAACAATCAGTACCCAACTAAGGGCCAACTTTCCTAATCCTGTCTTAATAGTCCCAAGACATGTTTGGGCTATGTGCCCTATTATGGGTCCTATGATTTCCAACCATATTAACTCAGTAAATCTTTCATAAACTGTCAATATATAAAAGTTTTTATATCTTTAAGTTTAGATGTATAATATATGCTTGTTGGTTAAATTTTAAAAGTTACTTTTATACTATCAAATTTAAATGCATAATACATATAACTGAATAGAAAGTTTCTTCTTTTTATGTTAGATATTTTATTAGAGAAAATAATTAACGCCGGTCGGCAGAGCATGAAGATAGCAAAAATTTTTAACCGTAGAAATCCGACACCTCAATACAACGATGGCAGTTTTAAAAATAGAGTTATAAGTACCTAATAAAATTTACTTTTATCGTGTTTAAGTGCAATTTGTTAATAAGAATATTTTAATTTTCTCAATTACAGGAAAAAAGAAAGAAACAATGTCGAGGGCTGAGCAGATGTCATAACTGCAAGTTTGCAATTGATTGAGCACTTCAAGCAAATATCTGAATTGGTTTCTGATCATGAAGACCTGTTAGACTGATATCTAATATATCGTCAGTTGAAGGTGATGCAAGGGAGAACAAGACTTTCACTAATTAAAAATAAATAGGAAGTTAATAAAATTAGAAAATTATCACTCCCCATATCAAAAAGGACAAAAAAAAAGACAGTTGAAATGTGCAATCACTCAGAAAAAGGTGTGGAGTTATCGACAATCACCAAAATCATCCAACCAAACAAAGCCGGCTGATCGATGCTGAACGTACCTTCACTTGGCGATATTTATCCCCCCTTTTTTTAAAAAATAAAAAATAAAAAATAAAAATACTAGCTAGCATGGTTTTTCATTTCTTTTCCTTTGTCAGATGATAAAAGAAAGCTGCCCACAAGTTGTACTCCTGGTGGAGAAAAAGGGTGAGTATTTTGTCATTTTGTTAAAATTGGGATTGCAACTGTATTACACTTGGAATTGCGGTTAAGCTACTTTGAGGTTATCATTTTCAAGAAATTAAATTTCCATCACTCTAACTTATGATCAAAGCAATTAAGAAGTTAAGGAAAAACATTTTCAAACCATCTTAGCAAAAAAAAGTACATTGTCCTCACTTATATAGTGGGAAGTTAACAACATGAAAAGTACGTTTATTGGTATAATTACACCATACTCGATAAATTTCTAAATTTTTATTCTAACTGGACGATGCATCAACATTGTAGAAAATTTCAAGAAATAAGACAATTCACAATACTTATTGTTAGATGGCTACTCCATAAGAGTATGTATAATTGAGGTCTCAATGATGATAAACTTGGACCCATATGCTAGAAAATAATTGAGAATAATATTATTGGAGCAATTTGCTCGATTTCTGCATGAAGAATGTGGAGACTTTGGAGGGTCATAAACAAATTCAGTCGTTAAAGACAAGCAACACTGAGAGAAAAAAGGGAATTGCATGATCTCCTACCAAATCTCCTTTCTCAAATCTCTCCACCACCGCATGAAATCTTTTCTAGTAGGTCATAAGTTTCCCCCTAATCCCTCAAATTTTCACCCTTCAAAGTTACAAACAAAGATATGTTTTTATATTTCCTAGTCTATAGGGATTGTCCCACTCCCCAAGTTTAGGAAAGGGGTGTACGAAACCTCCCTTTTTGTAAAGTTAAAGATAGATCGTCGACACATATTTCATCAGTTTATAATATTATTTACAGATCGCTTATCAAATAAAAAAATTAAATAAAATGAAAGTCAAATTTTAAATATTTTAATGATCAAAACGTTCTACTTATATATCGTCGTTTGAGTCAATTCATATTGTCACACATCTTAATTTCTTGCAACCCTTTGAATAAGAACATCCATCCATCGATCTTTTCCATTTATGGCTAAATTGACCATTTTGAATATAAAGTGTGAAAAGAAAAAGGCTTCACTTTTACTGGTATTACAGATATTAAAACCTTAGCTTCCACTCACTAATCATGATTCAGGACTAATAGGCTGATCATAACTCGTAGGCTTCAATCAACAACTTCACAAGTGGCAAATCTTGATCCTTAAGTGGATTATCTTCAAATATCACCATCAGAAGAAAGAAACAAATGTTAACTACGAATTGCACCAGTCAAATATTCTATATGGTGCAATTAGACGTTAATGAATCAAATCACTAGCTAACTTATCTATGTGATCATTAGATTCACACAAATCAGACATCATGCCAATTTGATCCTTTCTACCAGTCAAACGCATTCAATCTCAGCTGTCAACAGTTAAACATTAAGCCAATTGTTTTAATATAGAAGTTAATTTCAATGAGATATTGATAAAGTAAAATAAATAAATAAATAAATAAAATCATATACTTACTCCAACAACATCTCAATATCAAAATAAATAGATAATATCGGTTCGTTTAGATAGTTATAATCACATATATTATTTTAAATGATTACTGTATTGAATTTTAAGATATGATATATTTAAGATAAAAAATATTATAATTATTGAATTTTAAGATAAAAAATATTATAATTAGAAAACGTATTAAGAAATTATTGTATAATGTTATTCGGAGAATAATTGATAATTTTGTTGTCAAAACAAGGCCCTCACCTCTATCTAATATAGGATTCTGATTCCCATATAGTGTTATCCTCCCAAGTTTCAATAAATATGATAACGAACTATCTAATATAGGGTTCTCATCTAGTGTTATCCTTGCAAGTTTTAATAAATATGATAACGAATTACAATTTAGATAACAGTAATACGCTTCTTTTATAATCTATTAATCATAAATTTCTTGATTTATTAGAAGATATAGAAAGAGGTATATTCTAAAAATCAAGAAGAGTTAGACTATAATACTTTAATAACATAAATAATCAACAAAATACTTAATTAATTAACACCATAGTGGGATATATCCTTCGTAACAGGTAGAAATTTGCGTAAAATCCAAAGCATGTAACGATAGATAGGTAGAAGTGACAAGTATATGACATCAAATTTACCGTATCTTTGATTGTAGTTATTGAAACGATGATGATTCTGTGATTCTCTGCGACAGAATATATACACCACCACATAACGAGCTTTCGTCCACGCAATCAACGGTGTGACGAGTCTTAGCAACTGTCTTAACGTGTTCAGCCACATCTAATCTCCATCCGCCACGTGTCGACCAATCATTTAAAGTTTCTTCCTTACTTTGTCCACATCCCAAAATGCTTTTGTTAGGTTCCATCAACTCATCAATCTGATCTCGACTCTTGCCTTCACATCAATGCATGAGTTTTATTTTATCTGTTATTTCTATTTATTAAGTTTTTTTTTGGTTATCTAACCAATAGCCAGTGCATGGCTTGCAGGCTATGTAATTATTGGTTTTCTTTAAGAATCAAAACTATTGTTATAGATTAAAAAAAAAAACACTATTGTTATAGATTCTCTGCAAAATGTTTTTGGGTACTCATTTCTTCTCTTTTTTTTTTTTTTTTTTGGCTTAATTACGGTTTCTCCCATGTAACTAAGAAACAGTTGTAAGTTGTTTTACGTTTATTTTATCTATAAATTACCTCTAAAATTTAATAAAGTTAAAATTTCATTAAAAGAGAATAATAAAATGCCATAGTTGTCCTTAATATTTTTATTTATACTTTGTGAATTTTTTTACTAAAATTTTTCTCTTAAATTTGAAAATAATAATGAACTATAATTTATTATTTTAAGTTTTTTTTCCTAGGTAACATGAGAGAGTGAGTTAGCTGATCAATTTAAATTTATTTAAAATATATATTAATTATATCTCAAGATAGTAATATTTACTCAAATAATCTGATTTTTAATTGCAAAGTAATTAATTAATTATTGATAATAGAAAAAATAAAAAATAATAAACTAAACTAATGTGATTAAGAAATAAAATATTTTATTCTAGATATAAAAATAATTTTGACATAACAAGTTTGTAACGGCATGCTAAAAATGGAAGTGACGAAGAAAATATAAAATATTAAACTAATTCATACAATTAATGTTGAAGTGGTAAAAAAAAAAAATTCAAACGTCATTACTTTTGAATGACAAATTGGATATAAAATAAAATTACATACCAAAATACAACTCACCCTAATTTTATGGTGGTTAAAGCAATTCCAAGATGAGGCTAATTATGACATTTTACTATTCCTTTAGACAAAAATTTTAACTTCATTTAACATTGGAGGTAATTTGTAGATAACAAAAATATAGGGAGCAATTTGCAACTGTCTCCTATTTACAAAGGGCAAATTGTAATCAAGCCTTTTTTTTATATATAAGATATTATCTATAATGAATCTTTATCTATTTCAGAATAATTTATATCCATGACTAATAGGTCACAAGTGAACGTTTAATCACCTAAATTATACTTCATTGTCTTTTTAGGTAGTGCGTAACATGACATATCCATGTCTTGCATTATTTTTTATATTTATTCTAATAAGGATATAAAGGTATGGGTGATTTGGTGGTAATTAGCAAATAGGCAAAAGTTTTTCTTGGAAAAAATATCCATATTGTAACTTGATAAAATTTCTTGTGCCCTTTTGTTATATGCTTTATGAGATAAATTTGAGCATTTGCTTAGACATGAATAAATATTTTCTTTTTCTGCAGCCATATTTTCTAGTTTACTATATATATTTGACAAGAAAACTTAAGAGTATTGTCCATGCGAGGTAGTTGATTGTATCATGGGCAGATTCTACATATTTAATTAAGTATTATAAGAAGTCCTTAAAAAATATAACAGTTTTGTGCAAAAATCAAACAGAAATATATAACGTTCCAATTAAGATTGTCTAAACAAAATTTTGCTACTTATAGATTACGCAATTATACTCTATTTTTACTTTGTTTTTATAAAATATTGCTAGATTTTGTCAGAAAAACTAATAATTATGTGAAATAAAAAAGGTTATCGAAAAAAAAAATGCTTAATAAATCATACTTTTTTTTTTTAAACATATATTTCCAAAGGGAAAATCTCCAAAATAGTCCCTCGACCTTTTTTATGTCAGGATAGTCTTTCAATTTTTATTTTTTAGTCAAGATGGTCTTTTTGTGATGGAACTACTTGAAAACCTAGATATATATATATATATAAATTATATATATATATATATATATATATATATATTTCACATACAACCCTTGTGGTTTTTTATTTTCCGCAGTGGGTTAATTCAAAATTTTACAAAACTTTAGAGCAAAGTTTTTTTTTTTTTTTTTTTAGAAAAAAGAATTCGTAGTTGACTAAAGAGATCTGGCAATGGGGCTCGTAGGTGACATTTAGGGTCTGGTACACCAATAGAGGGAGGCGCTTAGGTGGCTGTTGGTGACAATGGGTGTCTGAAATGGTGGTTTTGGGAATTAAGTGGGTGATAGCTTCGATTGGGGAAGGGGAAGAATGAAGGGTTAGGATTTTCAGATTTTTTTTAAAGAAATGTTTATTTAAAAAAAAAAAAAAAAGTTATGAAGTTTTTTTTTTCTTTTTCAACCCTTCAAAATAATTTCTTTCTTATTTTTTTCATTTTAAACTATATGGAGTTTATATGAAAAAATAATTAAATATCAGGAAGTGTATGTAAAATTTATCAAAAAAAAATTTGTGGTGGCTCCACTTCTTGGATAAAAAATAAAAATTAAAAGACTCTTATAGATAAAGAAAAAATTGAGAGACTCTCTCGATGATTTTCTCATTTCCAAATTGCTCAATAAACTTTACACCTAAAAAAGTAGTCGTATTATCTGGGTGCAAAGTAATCTTGATGTGTCAATAAAAGTGGTGCAAGGGCAAAAGCGTAAATAAGAGGTGAAAAGATGATGATGTTATGAGGAATAACATCACATACTTTATTCACATGATATCATAAAAAGTGAAAAAATCAAAGGTCAGGTTTGTTTGTTGGTTAAGTACACGCAGATAACAAACTCTGACAAAGTAGTAGAGAATCAAAAACCCCAATCCGTACTTTTTTGGGACCCCTCGTGAATCGAGGTGCTGTCCCACTGCTCTCTTTCCCTTTTATTTTCTTTTTTTTTTTCTTCATTCTTGTGAGTACTTTTTTGGGCTTTTTTTTAGATACACAAGTGAAGGTGTGTTCGATTAGATTGAAAATATATTTAGTAAAAATTTTTTAGTATCAAATATTAAAAAATATTTTTAATTTTTTTTATTGAAAATAACTTACAAATTTTTTTGAACGTAAATTATTTTTTGAATAATTCAAAAGTGACATTAAATCTCAAATACTTATTTTTATAATTTTATTTTCTACATTTATTTTCGTTTTCAATTGTTATCCATTCATTTTGCTATTAATTATGGGTCTCACAGTAATATAACTAACAATTATATATATTTTATTACTATAAGATATAGATATATAATTTTGAACAAAATAAATCTTTTATTAAACACAATTACTTGAAAGATATTTATTACCATTGTTATAAGTTTTTTACCTTGTATTCATAAAATTAAAGATTAAACAGTTAAAAAATTTTATTTAAAAATATTTTCATTTTGTCAATCGAACACCGAAAATTTTTATAGAAAATGAACTTTTTCATATAAAAAATATTTTCCCCAAGAAAACATTTTCCATCCAATCGAACGCACCCAAAGTTATAATATTTTTCAAATATATCTCGATTGGAATATTACATATTTCAGTTATATATTATGTATAAATATATAACTATACGTTTTTAAAAATATATATATATATAACTATACATTTAAAAAAATAATAATAATAACAGCATCGTGATATATATATATATAAATAATGTTTTGCATCTTTACTTGAAATGTTTTGTCTCATCTTTTATCTATAGATTCATATTCCTCACATAAAGTGCGTCTGCACTATAGAATTTGCCATTTTTTCAATTAAAATTTTTAGCAAACTCTTTTTTCTTGTCTAATTTAATTTTCACCGCCCACGAGCACTAATTCACCCTTTTTCACCTTCTCCACAATTTTAATGCGAAAGTGCTACTACAAAGTTACAAACTATACAATGTATCATTAATAAAGTATTTAGGTGGTAATTCACAATAATAGTAATTCCTAATCTTATATTGTATGGTTTGTCATTTTAAAACCAACGTTATCTATATCTATGTATTCTTTTTGTGGCTGATTGGATTTGGTGATGATTCTACATCTTATTAACTCTATAATTTAAAATACACTATTTAACTATATAACATAGGGAAATCATCAAATTTCTTAGTGATTAACAGATATTATTAGCATTTTACAACTTTTTTTTTTGTAGGGAACTGATTAACACTTATTTATTTATGGGTTAATTACACTTTACCCCCTTAGACTTTAGTGTCACCAACATAACATGGGGTATCTGTCGTTTAGTTCTTAACGTTATCTTTTGAGTACTAAACCCCCTTGACTAACGGTCAACACTAACGGCGTTAGAAAAATTGGTTAAATGGACAAAAATACCCATGAGTTAATTTCACTTTACTTCCTAAACTTTAGAATTACTAACACTTTAGTCCCTGACGTTATTTGTTTTGTATTTAACCCCTTCGCTTATACCAATTCAACGTTTTCACCATTATATCCCTATTCTATTTTATTATTTTATACTTTTTCCTCCATTTAATCTAAATTCCTCCATTAACTATGAAAAGTTCTTATATGTTCGATTCACGATTTTACTTGTAGAATGCATGGTTGAAATAAGAGACACATCCTCATTTTTCTTATATTATTATACATCATTTATAAGCATTATGTGTATCCTATTTAAATTACAAGACACACAAGTGAGGCTAATTTAGACCAAAAAAATGTAGTAAATACGCTGAATTAAACTTCTAGGCATTTGTTCATATTTAATTCTACATTTGTTTGGTCGAATTCAAAATTTCTCTTGAGGAAATATATATCCATAAAACTAAATAAACAAAAAAGATATTAAAATAAATAAGATTACAATTGTAAAGTATGTAATAAGTGTAACCGAAGGACTTTATTATCAAAAACAACGTTATGGACTAAAGCGTTAGTCTTTTTAAACTTTAAGGGTTAAAGTGTAATCAAATAAAAAAAAAGTAAAATGGAATAGGGGTAAAATGGTCAAAATATTAAATTGGTCAAAATATTAAAATGGTTAAAATATTAAATTGTGATAATGGAGGGGTAAAGTGCTCAAAAGATAATGTTAGAGACTAAAGTGTTAGTGACACTAAAATTTAAGAGGATAAAGTGTAATTTACCCTTTATTTATTTATATATAATGCGACTGAAGAATAAAGCCAAATTTCAGGAGGTTACCAGTCTTTCAAGCTGCAAAAGAGTCTGTGTTTGTTTTTCTTTTTTGTTTTTAATGCTCTCTTTGTTTTTTGGCAAGTGATATTTATCACTGCAGAATATTATTGGCGCAAAAAAAAAAAAAAAAAAGGGGGAAATACCAAAATACCTCTGTACCTCTGGTCTCCCTTCATGATAAAAAAGGTATTATGGTAATTCCATTGCAGTATTGCTGTGACAATAATATTCCTGATCTGGCAATATCACTGGCCATTGTTTTTTTTTTTTTCCCAATTAGTTTTTCAAGAACCTTTTAAAGATGGTTTCTATAGATCATATTTTGAGAGACTAATTGCTTGCCTTTATCTTTGGACTTCGTGCAACAATTTCATCAATAGCTTAGTCCTATTAGCAGAGTAGTACTGTAGTAGTAGTAGTTTCATTAGAACAAGAGTCTATTTCATATTTATTATATGAATGGATTAGTATTAACTGTATATCAAGTTGAATTGTAAATGTAACTTATCTATGTATAATTCATGAAAGAATTATTTAAATCCTCTCTCGAAATATATGTTATTTAGATTGCATGGCAAATTCTTGAAATTAAACCTTTTCCTAGAATTGGGGATGTATTTCATTTCTGTTTGTTATAAAAGGAACTAAACCAAAATTTTCTAACAAGAAAGCCCTATTTTAAATTTAAACAATAGAAGAAGCAAAAAAAAACCGAAGGATACCACCAAATGATTATCTAAATGAAAGATGTAATAGTTGATAGCCTCTTGGTATTAAAACACCAGCCTAGAGAGTTTAATGGACCAGAAAATTTGGAGTTGTGATACTCACTTCGCAATGCACAGTATTATAGTCGTTGACAGAACTAGAATGTAGGAGTTCTCGCTACTTTTCAATCATCAACAATTTAAGAAACTCACTCTACATTATGAATAGCAAACACTTTTTCAAAAATTTGAAGGTCTAATAAAATCAAGACGGTAATTGGTAACTAAAAGAAGGCCAGGGAGATTCAGACTTGCAGGCTCTCCTAGTCATATAAATGTATGTCATGGACAAGGACAATTGCTTATTATGTATGCCCCTCCATTGCAAGCCTAAGCACATAATATGCTAAAGATTCAGAATTTGTCCCTATATATTCAGTGCTGATATTTATTTATAGATGCTATGAAACAGTAAAAATGCAAGAGGGATATTTAATAATTATCATGTTATTCTTCATTTAATAATAAGGACTCCCAAGAATTCATTTCTATAAATTGATCGTTCATCAGTATTTATACTAGATGATATTATGATGGTCCATGTGCCCAAGAGCTACCAAATAATATTGCTACTCCCACTTCATATTATGGGGAGCATCTAGGCTATAGCATGCAATGTATACGTACTTCTTCAGACACCTAACTTAATTTGTTGTGGCTCAAAGTTCATATAGAGACCGGCGTGCCTATTTTTTTCAGGTAACATTTTTTATTTTTACTTTTTTATTTCCCTTTTGAACTTATTATTAATTAGATTGATCAATCGAGCAGTTTTTGTTAGCTTTTCTTGATTGGCCCAAATTAAAATACTAAGGAACTATTACTTGAATTTTCGTTATATATAAATTAGTGAATTATCGATCTAGTTGGATCGGTAAACATCACAAGTCTTTTGTTCTATCATCTAAATATGTCACTAATACTATAATATAGTTATTATTAATAAGTCAAAATACACATAATAGCTAATATCTGGAAAGTGAAATAGTAAGTGAAACGGGAATAGAATAGAGAATTCGAATTGTCATTAAACGAACAATAATATACTGGACATACTAACAATTTTTCTCTCTAGTCTATAATTATTCATTGTCTTCTAGTAGCATAGATTTCCTTTCTGCTTAACATTTTAGGAAAAATCATCAATTGGATGGAAATCGCATGAGAAGGACAAGACACGGAAAATCAAATGATAATAGGCAAGGAAGGAATGGCCAATTCACCCCAAAAAAAAGAAAAGAAAAGCAAAACAGTAGGGACACAGAAAGAGAGCCCCATTCAGGCCAAATAGCAATAGGAGATGACTTGTGAAAAGATATGAGAGTGGGGTGGGGGCATTAAAATCTCATTCTCCAAATTTAGAATGTGTAACTAATACAATTACCCCCTGTCTCTTTACAAATTATAAAATTTATATATTTTAAGTGTTATTATTCAATAATAAATCGTCAAAATTATTAATAGTACCGAAATGAGTAATTAGCGGATTCAACTTGAGATTGGAAGGGGGTTGCAGTCGTTTTGGATCACTAGGGAATTTAGTATGTCCAGAACTCCGACCAACCACCGACAATGAAAGTTACTGAATGTTGACCTTGGACTGAAAAACAAAGTCCACTGTAGGCTGTACAAAACCATAAGCTATATAGAGTTTATAGAGGCCCCTGAACCCGAAAATATTTAGTAGTAGTAGTGTCCTTTTGAGACCACCCCACTTTGCAATGAAGTTGCTGCTGCCCCAGGCCTAAAGACCACCCACCCAACCTTTTCATGCAATGTACCCGATGCCAAGTGGGGCGGCATTCATTCCACAGTGTTCTCACTCAACTCAGTCAAGATTTCATTAATTTCGAACTACGAATCATGTTATATATTAAATTTATCTAAATATTTTTTATAAAGTCGTGATGACAAAACCAAAAAGAGTCTATAGGGTGTGGGTTCGAACCGACATTGATAGAGACAATTCTATTGGCACTAAGTCGATAAGGTTAGTCTTGCCGGCCCTTAGGTGCTATGGCCAAATTGTGGATTGTGATCCATCGGAGCAGACCTTGTTTTAAAAACCTTGCGCAGACCAATTGATTAGAAGCAGCAGCACATGACCCAGTGTTACTGTGCCAGCTGATATTATTCGTATGCATGTTTTTTGGCTAGCTATTTACATATGTATCACGTACCTGACAGAACAACAAAACAGTAACACAATTCAATGGACCATCATCGAACATCATGTATTTCATATTTTTCTTTCTTTTTTTTTCCCGAGGGTCACGTTCTAAATTACTAATGTGAGGCAATTACGAGAAATTCTATAATTCAATTAAGGTACCGTATCAGATTTTGTTTGTACATCCAACATTCGGTGGGATTTACACACGCCAATAAAACCGAATAATATAATACACTAACAACACTATAAAATAATAATACTGTACCAGTAAAAAAAAGAAGAGGTGCTGCATTGCATTCCGCTTGCACAATTTGAATCCAGAAAGCATCATGATATAGCATCCACTTCCAGCTGGGGGCCCACAACTGAAGCCTAGTTAGAACCAAGAAGTGACAACGGCCCACCAAGTTTTCGAGATCTCTCTCACTTGGCTAGATCAAAAAAAAGTCCTGGAGAGCCATGTTAGTGGCTGATAGCTTAAAAACACTTGAGAGGCATTCACGGTAGACCTCACATCTAGCAGATAGAAAGACCAAAACAAACTAAAAGCTGTAGAAGTAGGACATTGGCGTGCTTTCACCTGTCTGGGCTTCTTCTAGGATGAGATAGTAAAGATCTTTTTTGTTGGGAGGTGGAAGGAAAAGTGGGGAGGGCCTTCTTTAAATTTATCACAAACAATGGGCGAAAAATGCTCACAAGCACCACCCAGGACATGGCCCATATTAATCATCTACTACTACAAAAAGTGATCACATTAGGGTTAACTAAAAGAAGGGGCCCTTTTCATTGTCATTGGATTAGAGATAGACAATAAATGGAAGATGGTCTCTTCAACCCAATTACCAACGCCTTCAAACAATTAGTACTGAAATGGCATTTAGGATAATATCCTGAAATTGAAATTTTCGAGTTAGAAAAAATTGCAGCATGACTTCACATCTCACATGCTGCATCGAGAGAGATCTAGATGTGACGTTGCCATAAAAACCAAACTTTGGGCTCATAGACCAGGTAAAGTTCGCATTGGGCCGCTTTCACAAATGCTTTGACAAATAGATTACCGAAGAGACATAGTCTTGATGAATATGGGTCATCGAATAAAGGAACTCACTACATAGCAGCTAACAGCCAGGCACCAAAGTTGAGCAAAAGAAAGAAAAGTCCCACTACTTCTTATTTTCTGAATTTAATGACCCATCATAATCATAAATGACTGTTCAGAATAAGGAACCAGCTTATTTTCACCCCACCAAATTCGGAAGTTGAAGGGAAGAGAGAGAGAGAGTTGTGCTTTTAAAATCCTTGATTCTAACATATCCACGTAGTCATCAAATTTCTATGTTTTTAAGCAGTGAAACTCGATCCTGGAATTTTTCTTTTTTCATCTCTAGTTTTTCAAATCTAGAGGGGGTGAGGATGAAAGTAGAAAGCAAGAAGACAAAGTGAAATTTCAAGGACATTATATTACTCACTTGTTTTACATATACCACTCCATCTCACAAACGAGAAATCACATCAAATGAAAAGCTCAAACGGATAGAGCCTCAACTACCAAAAAAATTTGTAAAAGTATCCTATTGCAGTATCCAGGCACAACATATGAAATACCTAGTACACAACCCACAGCTGACAGCCGCACTCAGGTAATCACATTTTAGTTCCTAAACATAAACTAATCCACACAATAAAAAACTTCCATGTGAACTTTAAAATGTGCTGCTAGATCTTGCTACCAAATTGGAGCAACAGGCAGGCAGGTTGTAAGGAGCAGCCAATGAACCAAGTCCTTTTAATCAAATGCATCATCATCATCATCTGGGAGCGGTTGACTAGCTGCTTGTGCAAGTTCAGCCTCATGCCTAGATGGACAAACAAGAAAATGAGAATACAAGTCTAGACAGAAAAGTGGGTCCTAACTTAGTTAATCAAAGGAAGGACTCCAGGAATTGACACCAAAAGATTCTCATCATACAATTTGGACCCAAGATGATTTTTCAAAAACCATGTACAAGGGGACAAAAATGCCTTTCCACCAAGTGAGAATTTGTAACAATCACACACATTTGAGGTTGTTGCAGCAAGCAGTTTACTCCAGCAATAAGCAAGGGTAAACTATGAAGAAGATACACTTTTACATCATCCACCATAGACATATCTACCACTCCATCTTCACTCGTCAATTAAAAAAAATTTACTTACTACGACATCTTAAAGGCTTGCAAATGGATAAACATTCAACAACACAATGAAATCAATCCAACTGATAGATAACACATGTAAAGGTATTAGTGGTCAAATCCAACTAATAGTTACCGAGACGGAAGCTTTTTATAGACCAGATCCTTTGATAGTTCTGAAATTTTAGAGGAGATCTATAACAAATAAATGGAACCACCCAATTCATAATTAAAGAGATGTGGCTAATCACAGCAGGAATAGTTCTATCACTAATTACATGCCCAAGAGAAAGGATTCTATATACGTGTTCCTTGTAGTATAGCATACACGTCATAATCACAGCCACCTATAGAATCCGATATGCAAAGAAATATTAAGCTCAAAAGAATTCTTACAGTTGCTGTGCAGCCAAATCTATTTGCACTTCAGGGGGAGCAAGAGCAGGTGATTCCACAAAATGAAGATTCGGATCCCTAAACCACGGCAAGAAGAGAAGCTCAAATTGATGCCAGTGTCTTCATGAATACAAAGAAAATGAAATATAAAGTTTAAATTCTATATTACCCAGCAAGCTTCCTGGCAAGATATAAGAAAGGCTTTTCAAAATTGTAGTTGCTCTTTGCAGATATCTCATAGTACTGCAAATTTTTCTTTCGGTGGAACGTAACTTGTTTGGCCTTGACCTGCCTGTTCTTGACATCAACTTTATTTCCACAAAGAACAATAGGTATATTTTCACAGACCCTGTCAGATTCAGAAATTATAAATTAATAATCTATGATAAAAGACAAACACAACAAAATCTAAGACAATAGAAATCCAAGGATATATTGGCAAACCTGCAGAGATCTCTATGCCATGTGGGCACATTCTTGTAGGTCAAACGTGCTGTGACATCAAACATTATAATAGCACATTGCCCATGAATGCTGCATGTCCACATAAATAAGTTCAGAATGCAAGAGATCAATCAAAAGGAATTGGAAGCAAGGTTAACAACAACTTGAAGTAATAGTCAATCTCGAAAAAATAGTCAATCAAAGCATATAATGTTTGATACCTGAGGGGGTTGGGAGACGCATAAGCAAGGCATCAACACATGCCAAGAAACAAAAAATGTCTCGTGTCACTAAAATACAAATACATAAATCATTTTCCTTTCTATTCCCATCATGAACAGACAATAATGAGGATTTTCCAGTGAAACTGATTGCAATCACATGTTGATTTGGATACCAGGATATCCAAAATGCAAACTGTTGCATGATTAACCCTCCAGCTCATTTTGCTCAACAAGAAACAGCTAAAAGCAAGGATAGAATATATTAACAACCCAATTTAGTGCAGGGACAAAACATTGAACAGCCCAATTCCAGGACACATACATGTTCATACATAAACTAGGCAACTCACAACAATAAATGCACAGATTCGACTTCTCCAACTCTTTTAAGACTAAATTTTTTCCTTTCATCAGTTTTGCTATTTTCAAAGGAATTGCATTTTTAAAAAATCAAGTTCATAGAAATGAATCAAGAAAGGAACAATGTTTGTTTCAATATCTTTAACGAAAACTCTGATCAAATTTATAGGGACCAAGGGTTGTTTGGAACTGTTGCCAATCTTTGTTAAGATAATGAGATCTGAAAGCAAATATATTGAGAGAGAAAGAAATCAATAAGACATTTAATTGTTTAGCAGATTACAATAATACATTAAATTAACTTTCAAGAAGATGAAAACCAGCTAAGCTTTATAATTTCTTGTTTACTGCAATCTTGTCAGATTACGGTGCATTTATGTCAAATTTTAGGGTTAACACTCCCAACATTTATTCATGGAATATGTTGTGAAGTTCTAGATCTAAGCACTTTATAAATTATCAATGGATCAATAAATTATCAATGATTTCCTGAGGGTTCTCTCAGACTATACAAAGCGTACAGTTCTTGGCACCATTAGCCCTACATATCCAGTAATAAATGTAGAAACTTTTGGTTACTATAAACCTTGGGAAGTATGGCGTAATGACTTCGAACCCTAGTAATGTGCGGAAAACAACTGGATATCCACGTGAAAATAGAATATCCTTCTACATTGACCCTCCAGATTAAATTGTTATCATTTTTCAAACGATACTCCAGTGATGCATGTCATTTATCCTGAAACATGTCCTTGCACGTCCAGATTTGGAAAGATAGTAATACACTTTTTGGTGGAAACCCAACCGTGCAGGATTTCCCACATTTGTTGACCACAATAATGTCCCCTCATATTGCATCTCACATTTTACAACAGGTGAAATGTTTTCTTTCTCAGACTCAAAAACAAATAAAATCCAGCTTCTTATGGTAACTTTTGATGATATGGTTTTCCAACAAATATCTAATAAAAAGGTATTCTTTCAATGCTGTAAAGATTTGAATTGCTCAAACAAAAGATATTCGAGTAAAAAGTGTGCATGCACATGTAAGAACAAATCCATTTATATTAACTTACTAATAGCCATCTCGAAGACCACCAAATTTCTCTTGCCCAGCAGTATCCCAGCAGTAGAAACGAATTTTTCCTTATATTAAGAGAGAAAACAGTTTGTGAAGAAGTCTAATGGGTGAACCTCCACTCCTATAGTTGCTGTTAGTATTGAAACAGTCACTTAGTTTTGAAATTTTGATAATTGATGCATAATTAAAGGAAGTTAAACAAACTAGAAACCAAACAAAACAAAAAATGGTAAAAAAGGTCAGATAATTACGTTCATATTTCTTCTCAAATTCACCAGTGAGATGCCTCTTGACAAAAGTAGTTTTCCCTGCAATAATTTCAAACCAGTTATTTATAAGCGTCAAATACCAAGCAAACTTCTGTGAATCAAATAATTTCTTCTACAAGAGGCCAAACCAAATCTCAAATGCGTGTTTCCTTAATAGGTTAACATATAGTATGATCTGTTGTAATACTTTTTACATTAACATATAGGTCTATAAGCTGTTGTATTTTTTTCTTTCTTTTTATTTTTTTTTTTCGGCACAACCTTTTCATATATTGCCTATTTCAGTATACTGTGCACGCAAATCACTTAGAAAGAATAATAGTTTAAAAAAAAATAAAAAATCAAAAGACAAGATACCAGTTCCTCCATCGCCAACGATCACAAGCTTAAAGTTAGGGTAATCAACAGTCTGCTGATTTGGCAGAGCCTGCAATCATTAAAAGAAATCATCAATCGAACCAACCAACTATTTCTGAAACTATGGTAGAAGAACAAAGTAGTTGCGCAGAACACATCAACTGAAGTTTCTACTAAGTACCATCGGTTAGGCCTAACAAATCTAAACAAGTTTCTTATTTTGTTCTCTTTCAGTTAGTAAGTAACCTCCAGACATTTGTAAACCTCTATGACTACACTACATTTCTTAATCACTTAAGAGGATTTTCTACGAAAAATGCAAATAAATAAAAAAGTATGGAATGGAATTAGTATTTTTGAATTCATGTACGAATATCAACAAAAACCTAATCTTGTTAATCAATAAGCAAATCATCGCCACATGTAAAACACAATAATAATAATAATAATAATAATAACTATTAATAATTATAGCTGCAATCCAACAACCACACCGCAAAAAAAGATCTTAAAAAAATTCAGCATTTGCAAAGCTGAAAGATAAATAGGTTAAAATAAAGGAGAAGAGAATTACCATTGCGAGCTGATTGATTACTGATGGAGATCTGAGAGAGGCGGAGGAAAGGAGAGAGGTGAGCGGGCGGCGACAATTGAGGAGTTAGAAAGAGGGTTTATATATGAAAACAGTAAAGGGAGGAAAAAAATCAAATATAGCGTAAAACTGACACACTGCTTCAAGTAAACGCGACTTTTGGCGACACATTCTAGAAGATAAGACAGTTGTACTTAAAATGAAAAAATACTATCATAAATCTTATTTTTGAGCCCGATGAATAAATTTTGCAGTCAAAATTAAATTTTATAAACTTTTAAATATATCTATATTACATAATTTGCAAGTAAAATTATAAACCCAATCTACCTAACTATTTCCCCTTAAAAATGAACTGCCTTTGGTTTGTGGCTTTGAATTTCAATTCAAATACTATTTCAATAACACTTTTTTCTTGTGCATTTAAATAAAAACTTACCTCATTTTAAAATATTTGTTACCCATTTTATTAGTCACTCTTTCTATTTTTATTTGTTTCAAATTATTTATCACTTGTTAAAAAAAGTAATTAAACAAAGGCTAATTTACCAATTTACCCTTCAAACAAATCTCTAAAAATAACATTAAAGTCATGTTAGAGTATTAATTACTCTCACAAACCAATTCATATTTTGAAACTTTAACACCAACTAATAAATTTTGAATTTGAATATGGGGATAATAATTTAAAAAGTATGTTATTAGTTGGTCAAATATCAATTTCTCTTAAATTGTGTGCCGGAATGACCATGCCAAATAAAATGGGACGGAATGAGTACTTTTAGTTGCTTTGTACGAATTGTGAAAGTGATTCAATTATATCAATTTTACAAAAATATAATTTAAATTGATTAAAATATTTTTTTACATTAATACTCTAATTATTTAGCACTTATCCTTTCATTAATGTGATATTAAAGGTAAAAATTAAAAAAATATAATTTAATACTTTTTTATTTTCTAACATAATTTTAAACAAAACAAATTCTCTAACATAACAATTTTTTTAAAACAAGAGAGTACTGAAGTGTTATTAAATTTTTAAAAAAAAAATAAAAATTGACTAAGTATCTAAAATCATGAATTGATAATTTTCTTATCACGTTTGTGACTTTTATAAATTATTTTTCCACACTTCTCAATTCCCACCGCCTTCTCTTTTTTGTTCGTCAAGATTTGGACTGGGCTCAAGTTTTGGGTCTCATCAATCTTTTGAATTTTTGAAGTAGATTACTATACATTCCAGGGATTACCAATGTAATATCTTATATAGCACCGTCATTGTTTACTCTAGCTCTAACAGCATACACTTTCCATTTCTCAACTAAAATTGTGAATACAAAATGTAAATTATATCCAAGGAAAACAATAAAAAACAAAAAACAAAAACTAACATAGCTTACCTATGAAGGAAATCAACTTTAATTTGTTAAATATGGGAAATTAAATTTAGATTTAATTGTTCAAATATATATATATATAATCTAGTATTGTATTTTAAATGCACGTATTAGATAATATTATGTATTTAAAATGCTTATACAATATAATCTTGAAACCATAACCAGGGTGGGGTGTTCATGTATTGGGTTGGTGAATTTTCGAATTTTTGGGTTGAAAAAAAAAAATCCAACCCAACCTAACCTAATTTAAGTAATATCGATATCCAAGTAAATTCAATTAAAGGATTACTCGGTCGGATTACTCGAATTTTTGAGTTACTTAGCTTAAATTTTTTCAAAAGAAAAAGAAAAAATATTAGCGTAACAACATCTATTACAGATTATTTTTAGTCAAAATTAAATGGTTAACTCGATAATGAAAAGAAAAGAAATTATAAAACATATTAAATGAATGTTAAGCAAAAAATGAAAAAAAAAAAAAGAAAGTATAAGTTATATAAAATGATTAGATTTCAGAAAAATAATAAATAAAATAATAAATAAAATTATAAATAAAATTTTATTAAATTATCAAGTTATTAGGTTAGCGCGTAATGATACATAATTAGCAAAGTAAAAGAGAGACCTATAAAACACCTCAAATGAAGGAGTAATAAAAATTAATACTATAAGTGTTATTGCAAAAAATTTTAATTGAAAGCTCCGGTAGAGCAAATATATGTCTCCCTAAAGGAACAAAATTAGTTATAAATAATTCACTTTCTCTACTAAGTTTTGAAGAAATTTATTAAAGATATTTGCTGAAAGGATATCATTTTGAAACTATAAATGAAAAAAAAAATTATTGAGTATCTATGTAACATTAGAAATGAAATATGCTATAGAAAAGTTGCATATCTTTCTTTTTGGTTTATACTATACAATTAAAGCATATGTTATACTAAACCTGAAGTTTACTGATTCAAATACTTTTATTGTTTGGCAATAACTGGTTAGACAATCCCGAGTCAATTATGATGCGTAAACAAATTTATTAAAATTCACATGGACATCTATTAGAGAACCAGAATATTTTTCAATTCAATAAATTTTTTTGTGTTGCTTGTTCTCAAAAAAATTAATTATTAGATCATCACCAACTAAAATACAGATTGAATCCCTTACATTTTTTGAATAAAATAAGGGTGAGATATATGGGCTCAGATGGTCACATAGGTGTTTATTATCAATTCGCAACATGGAGTTTGCGTGATTATTGGCTTAAATAATTTGATTAAGAGCACAGTTTTCAAATTATGAAATTAAAAAAAAAATTTGTCTTGATAATACTGGTGAATTTATATCTCAAATATTTAATGATGTTTGTATGAACGTGCTGAAGCACGTGTTCATACACAAAATGGTCTAATAAAATTGTTTATAAAATATCTCCAAAATATTTAGACAATTACTTATGAGAACATGCTATGTTGCTTGCAGCAGCATTTATACACATTATACCAACAAAATATTTTAAATTCTTTCCATTACAATGATTATTGACTTTTGATCAGGGGCCTAATTTTTCCATCTATGAATTTCTGATTGTGCGATATATGTTCTAATTACTCCACCACAACGCACAAAGATGAGTCATAAAAGAAAATTGAAAATATATGTATGATATGAGTTACCCTTTATGATTAAATATTTTGAAATATTATAGAACACTTATATACGATATAATTTGTCGATTGAAATGAAAATGTCTCTCAACATCAGGGGGAGAAGATAAGTAGTTGGATAGAAAATTGAATGAAATGAATTATCATATTTTGATTATCGTACAAAATATGTGAACTTTAAATTCACAAGATAATTCATTTGCATTATATTTGAATCAATTGCCAGATTCATTACTGATCTAAAATGGAAAAAATCTCATATACTAGTTGAACTGTGTCTAATTGGCAGGGTGCAGGACAGTCATATAAATGATAACTAGTCACGCATAAATTGTGGTTGACCAATTGGTTCCAAGTGATAATAATTATTGTCAGGGGAAAGTATGCGAAGCAAATATTATAGATGGTCATAAAATAAAGACGGGTGCTGCTGAAGAGATCCCAGACATAACTAATCATAAAACTCTAAAAGTAGATCAGGTAACTGAATCTAATAAAAATAAAGAGCTCTTGATAAGTTATGTCACTACTGAAAAAAATGGAATCGAAAAGATATTGTTGTCGACAACATATTATTGTTTATAATATCAACTGATGTTTTGAATGAAAAAACAAGGATCTTGAATGTAAATTTATTGAAGAATATCGGCATAGAAATGATTGAAAGACGCAATATAAGAAAAGTCACGTTCAAAATATGAAAACTTTGGACCTGTAGTCCAAATTTCTAAAGGTGTATAACCGGTTGGGTACAAATATATCTGTGTAAAAACAAAATGAGAAAAATAAAATTGTGCCATATAAAGCATATCTTATTGAGCAAAGTTTTCGCAAAAATTCAGTATTGATGATAAAGTGATTTATTCTCTTGTGATAGATGTAATCACTTTTAGATATACTAATTTGTGCGACAATTCATGAAAAATTGAAATGCGTCTAATGAATATTGAACATATTTTGTATGATTCATTTGATATTGATATCTATATAAATTTTTTTGAAGGATTTAACATACTTGAAACATATAAAGTGTCTTGAGAACATTGTTTAATGATATTGCAAAATCCTTGTATGGATTATATTAAAGCATTCTAGACTAATGTGATATAATCACCTCAATGAGTATTTTTTAAATAAGAGTTATAAAAATGACCTAAGTTGTCTATGCGTTTTCACAAAAGATATAAAATCAGTATTTGTGATAACTGCTATATATATTAATGACATAAATATTATTTAAATTCCTGAAAAAGTTCATTAGAACTCTTAAAGAGTTTCATTAGAATTTATGAAGGAGTTCGAAAGAAAATAAATTGATCTTGGCGAAAATCTATAGTTCGAGCACTTATCGAACGATATTCTTGTTTATCAATGAACTTATACCAAAAAGATAGTAGAACGATTTTTATTTGGATAAAATATATCAATTGAGTATTCCAGTGGTTGTGAGATTGATTGATATCAATAATAATAATTTATTGTTCTCGTGAGAATGGTGAATAACTTATTGGTTCTGAAATACCATATATCTCAGTGTTAACATGTACTGTAAATTCGTTAGCACGATCTAATTTTTCTCCGATACGAAAATATTGTAATGACATCAAACATGTACTTCAATTTCTCTGAGGCATTATTGATATGAGAATATTTTATTCAGACAAATCTAAATCAAAATTAGTTGGTGATATAGATGTTGGATATTCATCTAATCCAACACAAAGTTCGATTTCGAATGAGTTATGAAGAAATTAATATCATGGAAATCAAAATTTTAGTCACTATTTCTTACAATCATTGTTGGAATAATCGCAATATATGAAGTAAGTAGTGAATATGTTTGGTTACAGTCATTGACCCAACATATCCAGAAGATATGTGTTTAACATTAGAAGTGAGATTTTTAATTCAGATATTATATAAAGACAATGTTGAATATATTACTTAGCTAAAGTGAGGTTATATTTCTTCAAAAATTTTATTTTCTCATGATTTTCAGAATAATGATGAAATTAATATTCAACAAATCCGCTCATGTGATGGTCTAGCGGATTTATCCAAATGTAATAACAGCAACAACATTTGAGAAGTCAGTTTATAAAATTGGGATGTATCGTCTCAAAGATATTAAGTGATACTTTTATGAGGGGAGGACAATTACACACTGTACTCTTTTTTCATTGACCATGGTTTTGTCCTAATGAATTTTCCTGGCAAAATTTTTAATGAGGCAACATACAAAAGTGAACATTGAATACGTACTATATTATTTTTTCCTATACCATGATTTTTTCTCACTGGATTTTTCCTGATAAAGGTTTTTAACGAAACAATAATTTTTCGCGTATTCTTTGATACATGGACATCCAAGGGGGAGTATTATGAATTCTATAAAGTGGACGTCCATTCGTCTTCCAAGGAAATACATCGGTTAATGTGATATTTATTCACTTGAATTTTGTGAAGATTTATTGATTCCGCTTTATTGATTCTCGTAATTCATATATCATATTTATGAATATCTGTAACCCTATAAATAGGGGCATTTGGTGCCTCATTTTGGTAGAGCTAATAAAAGTTAAAAGAATTTGAGAATTATCTAATATTTCTCTATTTTTCTACACTTACTGTATTTCTACTTTAGTTAATGTTCAATCTCAATAATTTTGACTTTGTTTTATAATATTTAATAATTATTTAATTGTGAGACTAATTAAATTAAATTTTAAGTTAAAAAATTATTTTAATTTCAATGAAATAGGTTGACTATTTGGAGATTTGCCCAAAGCCAATAAAATTCCAGACCACCTTAATGGACCCAGAACGTCCAATAGAAAGAAGTTACTGCACCGAATTTCCGTCCTTCGAAGCTGCACATCCGAGAGAAAAATTAGATTGGAGCTGCTGTTAGGTTTCATCAATTGAATGGCGACGCCGTCGAATACAGGCTATACAGCCAACCAGTTGAGTGTATAATTCTCTCCCTTGAGATGTTTTTAATTGAATTGATCCCAACCCATTAAAAATATTTTATCTTTTTTGTTTTTGTTTTTTTTTTTTTTTAATATTTATGAAAATTACGATTTTATTGTTGAAGGGAAGTGGTTAGAAGACAAAATAAAGGGCCCCCTTTTAAGTTCTTGGTTCCTTTAGTCTATGCTCCTGTTCTTCCCCTCAGTGAGTTCCTCTTTGATTCCTTAAATTTTGTTTTTATTTTTATTTTCCTTTAATGGGTTTTGTTCCGTCAAACATTGTATTAATATTTTGTTGGGTGTCAGTTCGGCTGACGTTGAGGCATAGGCCAGTTTTGAGGGATCGGTTGTTTACTGCTGTTTTGGCTGGTGCATTTGCTCACGGGATTTATTTGGTGTATCCTTCATCTAATTTACTTTTCTATTGCTTTTCTGTTTTTCTTGTCCAATTTGGTTGATATTCATATAATTATGTCATCTACTTAGACTATCTGACTTAGAGATTGATTATACGAATAGATAGATAATGTATATTTATGTATATTCTTGATTACGAATTCATTGTGTTCCACCATTCTTCAATTGGGTTCAGGTTCATTAGATTAGAAACGAGGATTTCATAATTCTGAACTTTTGAGGTATTTTGGAATTCATAGAATTGATACCGGCTAATATTTATGTAGGAAACGTCCATTGGGTTGGCAGGACAAAAAATAGCTACTTCGGAAAGTATTAACTTTGGTCTTGATGAGCCAATATTTGTCTATATAGGATAAAAATATATTTTCTAGGGTTGGATTCCGATCTGTAAGGAAAAACTGTCATACCTGCAATAAGTGATACAGAATAAGATGATTCCATTTGGTTTATGCTTCGAGTTATGAGGAGAAGGAAACCGTAGTATACTTGGAACTATAAATCATTAGTGTTCAGAAAAGAAATTGCACGATGAACTGAACTAACGCAATTGTTCTCTAGGAAAAAGAATAATTGTCTGAAATAAAAGATTAAAGTTCGAATAATCTATTCACATAGGTAAAGTTAGAGTTAATTTTACATACACCGTCGATGTACACCATCGATATAGATGCATGACATATGTGCATTGTTAAATTTCAAATATCATTTTTGTATATGTGGCATGCATCCACACCCGATGGTGTATAAAATTTTCTACACCGACGGTATACTAAGATGCGGAAACCTTCAAGATGTATTGGATTTGGTCTGAGGATTTTTTAACCTGTTTTCTTGTATAGAAGTCATTACACTTGAATTCTGGATGTTTATTCTTTCCTGTGTATGTGTGTGGCTTCTCTAATCTCTACAATTAGATCACACCAACTCGAGATCAATCTGCAGGCATCATGCTCTCTGGTATTTCAAATAGCACAGTTTTTCCCAAAACACTTGCTTTCCTTTTTTTATTCTTCATTTTTTTTTTTTTGTTCTTTCAGCCTGTTGGGTTCATAACAATATAGGAAGATACAACTAATGCAATTATACATAATGCAGTGACAGTTTGAAGTGTTTGAAATTTTCAACATGATTGATAACCTTGGATTTTGATTTTTTGGACATCCTGTTGTTCTCTTAATGTACATGTTCAGAACAGATATATATGATGCTGAGAGCAAGTGAACTGCAAACTAAGGGAATTCTGGATCTTGGATTGTTAGCTGTCACAGACCCTCTATTATTTTGCAACAATATGGTTTGTTAGTAACAATCTGGCCTTCAATTTTCACCCTTGTTGCGCACAGTTAATTGTCTATTCAAATAGTTTAATAAACCTTAAGCTGGCTGTTAAGAGCTCTTGAGAGTCTTTTTTTCTTGTTATTTTTTACCCGTAAACCACAAGTATTTGGAATATCCAATGCGGACAGCCCACAGAAAAGTTTGATTTGAGAGATTGCCTTGTCAAAGATTTATTATCATTTCTTGCTTTACGGTATCCCCTATGTTTTGCATATAATAGACAAGATCTTAGGCTAAATCATGTGTTGGTTCTCGTATTCTTTCTGTCTACTGCCAGGAGAAACCCTAGCAATTCGTCATGGATTTTCTTCTCTCATCAATCCACCATCTGATGGGTAGATTAGCATTGTCCATCCCATACAAGTTTCTGCCCTCTTGTGTTGGATCCTATGTCAACAAACTGGATTTAAGTGGCATGAAATAGGCCGTTGGTCCGTCGTAGTTGCTGCCACTGCGTTGCAATTATTAAGTTGATTTAAGGCCCACTAAACTAGACCGAAAGGTCAATTGTTTTGCAGGTTCAGCGAACCCACCTTTATTCGGTTTTTTGCCGATGGCCTCTTGCAACCTTTTATCCTTTTCCTCGATAAAACAAATACTACTATTACATAAAAAAAAAATTAGCAATTTCAGAAATTTGTTTCTACAACTGTATTATTTGTTCATTTGGATTTTAACGAAACCAAGAGGCAAATGATCGCGACGTTTTCACTCTTCTAAGAAAAATAAATCTCCCTTTTTTTTTTCTTGGAAATCTTTTTCCCAGCCTGTCTCATTGGTCATAATTACAACAATCGACAGTAACAATGAATGTTCCAAATACTTTAAAAATCACATGCAAAAGCATATTCCTCGCGATATTTTAGTATTCGAGATTTCATAGTGATATTATAGTAAGAAATTTTTTTTATATGAATTAAATTTATGATATAATATTAAATTTTTTTTAATTCATAAAGATTTGTATTACATAAATTAAAATAATATAAAAATTTGTAAATCAAAAAATCATGATTCATATATATGTAAGAATTTTTACTGTATCAAGTATGCCCATCTTGCATAGATTCGGAAGGCATAATATATTCGAAAGGCGTAATATGCACCCCACTTGGATAGAAAAAGGTATGAGTGTACATCAGTAGTTGACAAACACAAAATAAAACCTTTTTTTTTTGTTTTGTGATTATTCTGGATTAAGAAAAATTAACTTATATTATGTTTGAATAAGTAAATTTAAAATATTGAAGAAAGTATTTAAAATAAATAAATATAAATTATATAAGTTTAAAATGACATAAAATTTAAATTCCTTCATTCAATTGTTAAAAATATATTTTTACTTATTAATGAATTTTAAAACTATAATTAACTCGATTTATTTATTTTAATATTTTATTATAAATTAAAATTTCAAATACAATTCACTCAAATCTATCCTATACAAACGTCAATGACTTTGAACATGTCTAAATGTTGCAATTATTGCACAAACAGCGAAACCTAACTTGGTTAATTAATTTCTTTGAACACTAATTTGGCCAACATCCCATAAAAAATTGTCAATTTAACCCAAAAGTTTGGCCACTTAAAACTCATTTAAATCTTTAATAATATACTAGTTTATTCCAAACATCAATTTCACCACGTCATTAACAAATACTTCCATTATACATAAGCATTGACTTAAAGGAAAAATGATTAAGTACAACATGCTTATCTATCGTATAATATAATCATACATTATGTTCATTAACCACATGATCACCATCTTAATCTTACAAATATTTTTTGAACAGTTTCATAAAAATAAAAGAAAATAATAATAATAATAAAAAAACTTGTATTAGTACTAGGCCGACAAATTTTCTAACGATCGGAGTGGCCGGAGAAATCGGAGGCGAGTCTGGAGGCGATGGCGGAGTGGTACATGACGTCATGAAACGTGGAAGACTCGGTCGTCATCATCCGGAGCTGCTTCGCCTTTTCCGCCGTGAACGAACCTGGAGCAAATCGAGATCTCGTCAACTGATCCTGATCCTGATCCGGCTCTGCTCTTTTACTATTACTAGGACTGGAAGACAAGTCGTTCCTCTTGTTGTCGGCGTCAATGTAGTCTGGCTCCGCAGACCAGCCGAAGAGTGGGGACCACCAGTTGGCAGAAGAGGAAGAACTCCTCCGGTTATTTACCTCAGATTTCCGGTGACCGGAACTCGCACACGCCCTAATTCCGACTGTCTGGATGGGAAAAATATAGAGTACTCGCCATTCCTATCACTGTGTGTTAGTATGAGAGAGTGAGAGAGCTTGTGCGTGGTTTGATGTGTGTGTTTGTATGTGTTATACGACGTTTAAAGCAAGTTTGCTGGGGTGTGGGGGTTTTTTTTATAGAATTGTAGATTTGGATAAGATGCACACGTGGCGGTATACGAGTAAGGCGGCCCATGGGATTGACCGCCTGTTTTTGACTTTTCGTGGCCTTTTCTAACCGTTAACACCGGTAGACGAGTTGGAGTTGCTGTTTGTTTTAATTCCAGTTGGTCAAATTATTTCGGATTAGACTTTATCCATCATCAGCTCTTATACATCTTGCACTATTGTATGATTCCTTTAAGGAATAGGATTCTTCCAACGATTTAGTTTTAGGAAAATTCTGCTATTCTTTTTAGATATTATTTTCTTATACTTTAAATATTTATATAATATAATATAATGTGATTTAAAATTTTATATTGTATAAATTTTTAAAATATAAAAAATAATTTTTTTAAAAAATTTGTAAAATTCCCCTTAATTTTATGATACAGTGAGGATTGGATCCCTCAAACTTTATTATTAAAAGATCCTATCAATAGAATAATATTTCCAAACTAATAAAATTTCATTATCGGGTGGGTCTAAAAATAAAATTTAATTGATGAATTACTATTTAAAATGTTAAAATACCATCTATTTAAATATATCACTTGACATGTCATTTAGTAAAAACTTCCTGTAATAAAAAATTTTCCTCAATTAGATTATATAAGCCGAGTTTCGATAGGATTAGCTCAACCCATTTTACTAAGCCGATGAGATACGATTTTTTTAATTAAATATCTAAAATTAAAAAATTGATAATTCAATAAGTTCTTGTCAAGTAAAATAATTTTATAAAATAACGATAAATTTTTAACTTTATAAATCTTTTTTTTTTTTTACAAATTACATTGTTAAGCACGAGTGCAGTTCACAATCATTCAATGCTAAAATAAGTCACATAATTATTTGTATTTGGGTTACTTTCCTCCCCAACGAATCCATTCATCTATTGATACTTATATAACCAAAATTATTAAATATAATTTGATTATGTCAATATTTTTGTTTTAATACATATATTAACATACTTAAAGATTATATTTTTATTACTCAATTTGCATAAAACATTTGAACAGCATAAAATAGATTAAAATTGAGATAAAAGTTTTAGCTATTAATCAAATGGAAAGATTTCAGTCCATTTCATTTCAATTTTATATAAGATCTAATATATGTAACAAAAAATATTATAAATGGGTGTGATTTTTAAAAGATACTCGAAATATATATTTTTTAAGGTGTAATGGTAAAAAGTCATCTCCAATTAATTGGAGTCTAGTCCATGTGTACATATTAAAGCAACTTCATCATTAAATTTTTGTATAATGTTGTGAATCGGATTCACTTTAATTTTTTTTTATATGTTTATCTTATTTTCTTTTTTATTTTTATTTATTTATTTTTTAAAAAATTGGTTAGGTATTTACCTTCAATAACATGGTTAAATAAACATTTACTAATTTTGTTTCATTTCATCCGTTATCACCTTTAAGAAGACACTATCAACCGTATGAAAATTATATCTTTTCATATATACACTGGTAGGCATGCTCACGGTTTCTGTTCCAGAATCAGATTGTCAGAAATTGATGGTTTTGGAATCAAAATCGGAATCGTTGTTGACGGTTTTTGAAATCAAATTGGAAATCGTGGATACGGTTCGGATTTCGATTCTCTATTTTTCAAAATTAGAATCGGAACCGGTAATAATTTTTTTTTTATAAAATAACTTATAAATGTCCCTATACCATTTTACCTATAAATATCTCCTCCCTCTAACATTTTCAACATTCAATTCTCTCAATCTCTCTAATCCTCTATAATTCTCTCAAATACTCTCAAAATGTATGAATTTTTCAAAATATATCATTACTTTAATTTTTAATAGTTCAATAAATATTACAATAGTGTACTTTTTTTTTTCTCCATCTAGAAAAACAAAGTTTACAATTAAAATATAAATAAAATATAATTTTTTGTTTCTCATCTTAGCTTGTATTAATCTTTTTAGTATTATAATTTCTAAATTTTTAATTTTTTTTTAAATTCAAAATCGGAATCAGGGAACTGGCCAGAACCACCGATTCCAAAACCGAAACCCAAACCAACTCTTAAGGTTCCAGTTCCGATTCCGACTCTAATAAGAACCAAAATCGGCGATTCCAGAAGCCATGACTAAATACTAGTATATATTTTTAGGGTCCCATACAGATAATGAAAAATAACTTCTTAGTGTAGCTTTTAATTGATGCATTTTAAAAAATTACATAAACTAAAGAAACTAGTGATTTTTGCACATTCTATGTGTGTACTATTTTACAAATAAATTAAGAGGGAACTAATTATGTGGGAAGTTTTTTTTTTTTTTTTTTTGTTTTAAACTTATTGGTAGTTTTTTTTAAAAAATTTAAAAAATTAACTTATTTAAAATTAAATTGGACCGCCTTACTAAAGAAGTGACGACCATACCAATTGGAAACTCTCCCATTATATAAGATTTCAACTTTATTATTATTATTATTATTTATAAAAGCATAATCATTCAGCTACTCCAAATTTGCTCTCCATTTTTACTAAAGAAAATAGATACTGGTTGCACTGAATCCGGGTGGGAAAGGGGAAGGAAACTACTGTTAACGTGCGCAATTCCACGCACCCCACGACCCACGTTTTTTTGGTTTTTCTATAAACATTTGAAACGGAACAGTAGAGGAAGATCCGAAGATGTACAGTTTATTGGACGTATGCAGTTTTGGCAGCGACGGGCATGGACAGAGAGGTAGACGGCACGTGTCGTTGTCGATGATGTCCGCTGCCATATACAGCCGAGTGCCGCCGACCTTGTCAGTTTTATCGGAGAGTGTCACATACGGACATTTTGGGTTGTGGGTAGCGTATCCAAATTCCAAACGGGGTTTGAACTTTGAATAGTTAAAAAAAAGGAAAAGTATATGGAACAAACTCGATTTTTTACCTTATTTATATGTTATATAAGGTGTATTAAACATATTTAATAATGACATTAATATATGCAAATAGAATTTTATACAATAACTACAAGTAATCTAAAGATCGATAGCACTACAGATTTTATTGAAAAAATTACATATATTGAACGAAAAAATTCTTGAATAGATTAGTTTATAAGTATCGTGCACAATGAGAGTGAATTTGGAATAAGAAATTTATGTCACTTATTAAAAAGTCGGTCGACTTAACAATTTCAAGTTGAATGAATAGTATATTCCGCTCGGCTGCTCCGTGATCCTCCTCCCACCATAATCATGTGAACGACTTGACTCCGACGTCTTTGTTTGTTTATTGCAACTTTTCAGAATGGCAGTCCAGCAAGTTGATCACTTGATTAAAATTTTATAATGGGCATATAGAAATTACTTACTACTACTACTATAGCCCAAACAGCATTCACTAATATTCCAGTCATATTGGACTCTTTATGCTCCTAGCCCAATACACTAACTTAAAACAAATCTTTTCTGACAAGGAGACAATTGAGGGCCCAAATTGGATTGTTAATTTTCTCTATTATATGTAGCTCTTGACTAGAAACTATATTGGATCAACACCATGTACCTCAATAAAATTAGGGAAAATCACCAAATTAGTCCCTCAACTTTTTTCTTTCACCGATTTAGTCCCCTAACCTTTTTTTTGTATCCAAGTTAGTCCTCAAATTTTTCTTTTAGCCAGAATGGTCCTTTTGTGGCAAAGCCACCCCAAAAACCAATTTTTTTTTTTTTTATTAAATGGAAGCCAAGTTCAAGGGCATAATAAGAACTTCATTGATGTCTGCTACATTAAAAATAGAAGATCTCATTAATTTGGTTCATTTAGGATCGATTTTTGCTTGGGGAAATTGGGGAGAAAATTAGGGTTGCAAAAATCATCAAAGATGCAGAAAATTTATTAAGACATAAGGTTGGGAAGGGCTTGAATTGTTAAATACTTATTAGAATTACGAAAATTATCTCAATTTTAGCAGCAAGTTATAGATTTATAGGAAAAGATGTATTCTTCCACCAAATTTAGAGAAAAAAATTGAGCATTATAATGGCGATGATATTGTGTTTTGCAAGTGTGGTAAACATTACAATATTATTATTTTTTTGATAGAAATCAACCCATCAACGAGGTGTCAATCATGGTTGCCATAGATATGGAGTATTGCTATTCCTTATTTATTTATTTATTAATTTTTGTAAATTAGTAGTTAATGACAATATTATGGTTGAAATTAGATATATCTAAACTCAAAAATAAAGGAATGGTATTATGATTCTACTTGTCGTGAGTTGGATGATGGTATTTGTATTACTATTTGGGTTTGTAAGAAAAGGTCAAAGAGCTCCAAATTTCATAATTGTAGAATAAATCTTGTAGCTTAATGAGTTGCCTTTATGGCCTTAAAAGATGTATGAAAATGTTGAATAAAAGTTGGATTCAATCTTACTAGACATTTGTATTCAGTTCTATGTATTGGAAGTTATTATGATTATAGTTTTTAGATGGTGTTTGCTAAATGGATGTTATCCATAATTGCCCAGAAGTTTGGATAGAATTATGCAATTTCTAGACAATATTCTAGGCATAAACTGTCCAGATAGAATTATGCAATTTCTGGATAAAATTTGAACAATTTTCTATATAGTTTACAAATGTTGGGTAGACACCTCAAAACCTGTAACAAAGTATACCTCTTACCCACTTCAGTAGAAGATTTCACTCATTGTTGAATATCTGAAGCTCTTTCTAGTTAATCAATTGTGAAATTTCCTCAATTTTATAGTATTACCTGAACTGACTTGGTTTGTCCAATTTCCCAAGGAGCAAATTGATGGGCTGTTCTATCTTTTATGTAGGAGGCTTGAGTGAAATACCTATTATGCCCATGAACTTGGCTGCTATTCAAAAAAAAAAAAAAGTTTTAAGATGGTTCCGCCATAGAAGGACCATCTGACTAAAAAAGAAAAAAGTCTGAGGACTTCTTCAATTAAACATTAATCAGGACCAAAACCAAGACCAAAACGACATAAGATGGATTGCAAGGTCCCAAGAATTGAGAATAATTGTCTTAAAACTGCATATTAGATACAGATGGGATCTCAAAGAATTTTTAGTACGTAAATAAATATCAACTGTACTAACAATTTGAATGCATCTATAAAAAGTGATAAAGTAACAAAATCATTGTGGTGTTATTAGATTCGAAAAAGACAAACAAAATTCGACCAAATATCTAAAATCAGAAAATTAATAATTCAATAAGATTTTATCATGTAGAGTTAGTGACTTTAAAAAAATGTTTTTAATTTGTGATTTTGTAAATCATTTTTTCAAACAATTTATATGAGGATTTGACAGGAAATATGAAGTACTCGCAATTTGCGCATAGAGCTGTAAATGAACTCAAGTGGCTTGATAATCGACTTGAGTTCGGTTCAAGACAAATTCATTCAAACTTATTGATTGAATAGTTATCAATTCAAATCTGTACAACTTTTGACTCTCAACTTTTTTAACAAATCAAGTACGATCATCATGTTGTTCGACTTGATAATTTCGTGAACATAAAATAGCAGATAAGAAGTAGGCAATTTAATTATACAGAGTATCTTCTATTTTTCGTACTTATTAGTTATTTCCCTTATTCAATCTTTCTTTCCTTATTTTTATATATAGTTTGAATCAGAAGTTGCAAATCACTTCCCTAAACAATAGGCATCTACATTATATTCTTTAACCATCATAATTGAATTATAAACTATTATAGAGTAAAATTTTAGGATAAGAAAATAGTAAAATAGGGTAAAAGTCACAAATAAAGGAACTATGGAGTTGTTTGAATTCGACTCAAAAGTTATGAGTCAAATCAAATTTGATTATCATTCTTTGAAATTGACTCGACTTCGAACTAAATACAAACAATCCTTTTTATTTAACGAGTCAAACTTAAATATACCCTTATCCGACTTATTTAAACTCGATTACAATCCCATTTGCACACCTATAAAGAACCAAAGGCTGGTGTATTGTTTTCTTTTCCCTTGTTATTCTAATATTGGAGAAGTACAAGTGAAAAATCAGCCAATGATCCATAATAGCCAATATGGAGACTCGAGGCCCGAACTTTCCTCCGCGTGATGGAGAAGGCATAATTGTAGTATGCAAAATCAACGGAGGAGGGACTGAATCGGTGGGCATGAAAGCTTTGATATTTTGATTATTTTAAGAAAAGTAAAACCTTTTAACTTTCAAGATGTTGGACCAAGAACTCACCAAAGTCATCAGCTAATTTTACGCCTAATCCCTTCCCTTTTATACAAAAATCATGTTCTCTTTCAATGAAAACTCCCGATTTGCCTAACCTTAAAATAAAAGTAATTGACTTGACATGCAAGACTCAAATCACATGCATATAGGGACTTAAAAGTAAATATAAACAAAAAAATATATGAAAGATTTGCTGCCATTAGTCTCTCTGTTAAATTCTTGAAATTATGTGATTTGGATATGTACAATTTTACATATGGGCTTCTTTACTTGCAAAACTTTTGAGATTGAGCGATATAGTAATACTTTATAAATTAAGTCCCCCCACAAAATTCTCTTAAATTTAAGAATTTGACCGTACAAAATTTTAAAACATATAATATTATACTGTATAAATTTTTAAAAGTACAACTGGATAATTCCCTCAATAAAACGGTAAGAATTTCCTAAAAGAATGAATAGTATTATAAATTTAAAATAGTACCATTTCTTAAAAGTAAGTAAAGAGTTGTCAAAATAATTGCTAACATCTTGTTTTGTAAGGAATTAATTAATCACTTATCTTAGAACTCATGGTGCGAATATACTTTTTTTTTTCTTTAGTTTATCGTAAAAAGTTAATTTACCCCCAAAAATACCAAAAAAAAAAAAATGGTTAGCAGGTGTCTTTGCTTTTTCTTCACGTTTCTTTCCGATTGATAAAAATTTATTTTGCTTATTTAGAATCTAGACTACTAAATAGGGCAAAAGTTTGACGGGTTTCGTTTCAACGGACTGGCCTTCTGACAAAAGAAGACCGACGAAGATTAAGACCAACCACCTAATCCTATATGTTTTTTGTTTAATAATCATTCAATTTTCTAACTACAATAATTCTTTTTTTTTTAATGTATATTATGTTACTATTATTTTTAAAAAAGAAAGGTGAAAAGAACATATGATTTTGACCTAAGGGAAACCAACGATAACAAATTGTCGGTAACAAATTTTTTACGCCTAAGCAATATATAATCATGACGATCTTGTCTAATTTTAATTTCGGATTTACTTAATTTTTTTCAAAATCGGTAACAATTTTTTTAAGCCCAAGCAATATATAATCATGACGATCTTGTCTAATTTTAATTTCGGATTTAGTTTTTTTTTTTTTTTTTGAAAAAAAAAATTTACCTCTTTCCTAAATACTTTTTAGTGATTCTAAATCATGATTAATAAATCATAAAAAAAAGTTTTACTATCTAAATTGTATTACGTTATCAATTTCAGATTTACTTACACGTATTCGTAAGATTGCTTTCCACAATCAGTGGCAGAGGCAGAGAGTAGTAAGTAGAAGTAACATGCCCAAAATAAGTAGAAGTGACATGCAAATCCTAGGATGCTTATGTAGAATATTCTAATGCATGCTTTTTAGCATTGTTATTAAAGTTTCAAAGTTCAAAACCTAAACCATTGAAACTGGTGCTGATACTAAAAAAGTGATAGAGAAGTTGGAAGCTTGGATGAGGAGATTATATTGATATATTTTTGGAGGGACTGTTTTATATTTTTGCAAAATGTTATGTGAATAAAGTCTATTTTTTATGAAAGTTTAATTAAAATTTTAAAAAAAATTAAAAGAAATAATGTAATTTTGAATATCTTGAAGGACAAGATCATATAAACATATATTTAAAGCATAATTTTACAATTTTTGAAAATTTTAGGGAGGGAGAGGGGGCAAATTTTACTCTTTATCTAGAAAAATAGAAAATTGTCTTTCCGTTAACCTCTTTGGGTACTACTACTAGTTCCAAAATTCCTTCTAACTATAGAAAATGGGAAAAAGCATAACACTTTTATCTACCACATAAAATTTAGAATAAATAAATTTCCTTGAAAAAGATCCTAAAAATAAAATTGAAATTTAATTTATATAATTATTATGAGTTACTAAAAAATATTGCAGAGTATGTAAAAAAAAAAAATATTTAAGTATATTTAGTTGATTAATCTATCCTAAACTTTATAATCATTCAAGAAGTTAAAACTTATGATGTAAGTTGACATCAACATGAACATCAAATAACATATGTGGGTTTCATATCAGCTGGCTTATGTGATTTTTTTAATACTCATAAGATCTAATGGTGGGTTTGATTTCTTCTGTGTTATACTAATTGATAGGGTCTTATAATCTTATTGGTAAGTGCTCTAATATGAACCTAATCCCTTATCTATGGTTATGAAATTCAGCCTAAACTTTGGTGATTCAATCGATCAATTTGGTAACTGATCACTAAATCGAGTTAGGTTCCTATTCTTATTAGATAAGGGCACCCAGTTGAACTTGTGGAACTCACTAGTTTTTTTAGAAACCCGGGGTTCCAAAAATTAAAAGAAAAACTCATTTGCCAAGGCTCAAACTCTAAACCTCCAAGTGAATGAGTATGGAACTTTAACTACTATACCATTTGCTACTTTACCTTACTTTTATTTCTTTTATCCTTTTTAAATTTCATGTTTCACTCTTAATTTCTATATGTTTGTTATACATCATTATATTACACAAGATTAAACATAACTATTTTAATATGTTTTTTTTGTTTTTAAATAATTAGTTTTTCTAAATTCATCAAGAATATATTAAAATACAATAAATATGTTTATAATTTTTTTTGATAGATATTTTATATCTAAAATTTAAAATTATTATATTATATTAATAAAATAATATATATTTGTAACTCGCCGGTTGAATTAATAAAGCCTATTTACCTATCTTCCTCACCAGGTTCCTTTCCGAGTCTGGTTTAGTAACTATGCCCTTGTCAATAGAGATTGATTTACACGGTTAGTAGAAGACCAGACTATATAAAAGATTATAAATTTAACTCTTATTGCTTTTATTCTTTTGTTGATGGGTAATTTATAAAAAAATACGATAAGCACTTTAATATGCACCGATATTACTTGTCTTGATATGGAGAACGATGAGTAACTTACTTGTTTTTTTAAGTTTTTTTTAAAAAAATAATAAAAACAAAAAAACAAATCAAAACCATTAGTATAGAAAATTTTCTTTTCAACCGAAATCCATATACGAAGGAGTGACAAAAGCTTTTTGTCGAGCTTTGACGTAAAAGGTCGTGAAAATCAAAACCCAATACTTAATAGATAGGAACATATTTCCAAATCCTTCAAGAGCCCAAAACTTCATTTCTCCTCCAATTGTCCCCTTATTCTTCAGTTGTTAAGTATTTTATATTTTAAAAATGTAAGAGTAATTGAATTGTATAAATCTTTAAAATATAACAGAATAATTTTTTTAATAAAATTTTAAATTTTTTCGTAAAATAAGTCTATTTAATATTATTTTTCAAACAAATGAGCCGACAAATGTCAAATGATCAAAATAAATTTTATTGAGGGAGTCACCAAGGTGGTGGCAGCCTGGTAGGGGTATAAATGTAAAAAAGTACTAAATTAGGTAAAGGAGCATTGGGGGACAAATCACCGCCATAATTTTAGTTAGGAAATATTACCCTTTCCAATTTCCATAATCGGAATCATAATGAGAATGATAAACTCCATTATTGACATGGATTTATATCATTCTCCTTTAATAGTTTGGTTTCAATAAGGAATGAATTTTATTATATTGATAAATTTAATAAATTTGAAATAAATGTCACAAGTAAAGAATGAAAATAATATTTTTTAACACTTTTATTCTCATAAAATAATTCTCATAATAATTAACCAAATAACATAGGTAATCTCGATTCTTATTTCTTTTCTCCCACACTCATAAACCAAACACCTTCTAAAAAAATCTTCAAAAAAGGGAAACACCTTCAAGTCCATATTTTACTGATAGAAATTCTGGGAGAAGTCTCGGTGTAATTCGAGCTGGCTGTATAATATATACATATATACAGAGTCTAATGGTGAATTCAACTGGTAGGAAACCATGAAGGAAGATATATAGAAAGAAATAACAAGGAAAGTACAAGTAAAACTTGCAAAGGAAGGAACTGTTTGGCTAGAGAAAGAAAAGCAAAGAGTCCAGCTCCAGCATATAGTAATTACCAATGGAGGGTTTGCGTGGCAAGAACGGAAGAGGAGGGGTGTTTGGAGTGTCAATGTGTGGGGGTAGTACTAATATTGCAGAAGAGATGGACCAGTTGTCAAGAGAAGGCAGCCATTACAGTCTTTCTACTGGGATTCTTCCTTCTCTTGGTGCAAGAAGCAACCGTAGAGTCAAGCTCCGAAGTTTCACTGTATCCCCCTATGATCAAGCCGTTACAGGTAAGTTGGTTCGTATATCTTTTTCGTAGGTACTGAAGTCGCAGTATTCTTTATTACTGATTACGTGTTTGTTAAAAATACAAATGTATATTTACAATCTGTACATGCAGTATGCATCAAATGAATTCGGTAACTATGATTTTTCTTTTTTGTAGTAATAAAAATATATATATATATATAAAGTATGTTGTGAAGAATCTCTTGCATGTTCGTATTTTTGTAGAATCTATCATAGATCGTTTGTTTTGTTCAAGATTTTCTAATTTATATATAGGATCTGTTCTTTCATTATTAGTTTTAATTGTTCAATGAATGTTATTAGTTTTAATTGTTCGATGAATGTTGTGTCGTAGCACTATCTATACATTGTATTTTCAGTAAAGCTAAGCAGGCCTATAAATGAAGAAGAAAAGTCAATTTTGTAATTCCTTCAATTTTCAAATCTGACATAAAATACAGAATTTGTAAGTATTTTTTTTTTCTCTTGTTTGTTTCCATCAAAAATCGCCTTTTTCTGCTTTTTACTGTGTCTGTAGCTGCAGTAGTTGTTGGTGGTTGTTGAAATTCCAAAAGATACCACTTTGCCCCGCAAACCCTTCTACCCTTTTGTGTAAATTCTTTTCTTACCACCAGGTTAATGTGAACTTGTGATTTTGGTGAAAAAGTTGGATTCTTGGGCGGGCGAGTGACTGAGTGGAACCCAATTCACATCCAAAAAATTATCTTCTTTTGACTTTGATATTTCTTATGGAATCATGGAAGAAGATATTTTTGAAAACAGTGTCTAATAAGTAAAACCAAAAGGTACTGTTTGTATTTTCTGCTATATTGTCTTTTTCTCAAATTTTAGTGTTATTAGTTATTGAATTTTTGGTGGCTCAAAGAGGAAATTGGCTAATGTATTTCTTTGACTAGTTTATAATACGACAATGTTGTTTTCTTGAATTTCAGAAATGAGTCAATGCCCTTCTATTTTCTAGTTACTGTTTGTATTTTGCGCCTGCTATATTGTCTTTTTCTCAAATTTTAGTGTTATTAGTTATTGAATTTTTGGTGGCTCAAAGAGGAAATTGGCTAATGTATTTGTTTGACTAGTTTATAATACGACAATGTTGTTTTCTTGAATTTCAGAAATGAGTCAATGCCCTTCTATTTTCTGTTGATTTTTGTGTCATTTTATTGTCATCATGGAATCATGGGAAACATGGGACTTTGTTGGAGTCCATTTACGTGGTTGACAATTGTAGAATCTCCATGTTGACATTCCTGACATCAACTGCAATTTAGAAGAAATATTGTTGTGCAAATATGATTAATTAGATAATGTGAATATGTTACGATTTTTTGCTAAGATCAACTAGATGTTGAATTGCATTTTGCAGGGCATGGGAAACTTTTCTGATTGTTCTGGTAGTGTACACTGCATGGGTGTCTCCCTTTGAATTCGGGTTTTTGGATAAACCACAGAGAGTACTTTCTATCATTGATAATGTTGTGAATGGTTGCTTCTTTACCATTGATATCATTCTCACTTTTTTTGTGGCATACCTCGATAGAACAACATATCTTCTTGTTGATGATCGCAAGCTGATTGCTTGGAAATATGGGAGAAGTTGGTTGTTATTCGATATTGTATCGACAGTTCCTTCTGAGCTTGCTCGGAAAATTTCTCCTAATGCTTTGCGGACGTATGGCTTTTTCAATATGCTTCGTCTGTGGCGTCTTCGTAGAGTTAGTGCCTTATTTGCCCGGTAATAACTAGAAAAGTTCAGCACTATTCTGCATATTACTCTTCTTCAGTCATGGAAAAAATCTGTCTTCTTTTTACCAATTCTTGCATGTTTTGTACTTTGGAACAGGTTGGAGAAAGATAGGAACTTCAACTACTTTTGGGTTCGATGTGCCAAGCTTATTTGCGTATGTATATTATATAGTTTTCTTAGTAAATTGTTGTGCAACGTGGGATCTTTTGTTAATGCTGTTCTTTGTGACTTTACAGGTCACTCTAATTTTGCAGTTCATTGTGCTGGGTGCTTCTACTATATGCTTGCTGATCGATATCATGATCACAAGAGGACGTGGATTGGGGCTTCTATGCGGGACTTCACTCAGGAGAGCCTATGGATCCGTTATGTGACCGCAATGTACTGGTCCATCACCACTCTAACTACAGTTGGTTATGGTGATTTACATGCCGAAAATACAAGGGAGATGATCTTCGACATTTTCTACATGCTCTTTAACTTGGGCCTGACAGCATATCTGATAGGGAATATGACCAATTTGGTTGTACATGGCACCAGTAGGACCAGAAAATTTGTAAATAATTCTTGGTAATTGTTCTATCACTTTAAAGTCTAGTCCTGTAAAGTTTAAGATTCTTATGATTGCTGATTGCTTGTATATGATACACAATTTTCAATAAGGCTGTGTATTCAATTTGAATAGCATTTTGCAACAGAGAGATACCATACAAGCTGCATCAAGTTTTTCAAAGAGGAACCAATTGCTCCGTTCGCCTTCAAGATCAGATGCTTTCTCACTTATGCTTGAAGTTCAGAACTGACTCAGAGGGGCTGGAGCAGCAAGAGACTCTTGATTCTCTTCCAAAAGCCATTCGGTCAAGCATTTCACATTTTCTCTTTTATTCCCTAGTCGATAAGGTGTACTTATTTCGGGGTGTGTCCAATGATTTACTCTTCCAGCTGGTAATTCAGTGACAACATAGTCAATAAAATGTTTTCATTGTAAAGCTTCTGTTCTTAGAGTAAATGTATTACTTTTCTGTGATACGTTATGTTAGGTTTCAGAGATGAAAGCAGAGTACTTTCCTCCCAAAGAAGACGTAATTTTGCAGAATGAAGCTCCAACCGATTTTTATATTCTTGTTACAGGGGCAGTGGTAATGTTCAGCTCCATTTTGTTTTACAATGTCATATTGAACTTGGTTTGCTTGTTCAACTTTTTCCTTTTCTCTTGTTTTTCAATCTGTCATGATGAATTCGCAAATATCACCTTTTTGTTTTAATGTTTGAATTCGTCACAGGATTTGCTGGTTTTCCAAAATGGGGCTGAGCAGGCAAGTCTGGTGCATAAACTCGAACACATTACCTTTCCCTAGATATAGAAACTATTTCAGTTAATACTTTTATGATCTGGATATTCTTGATATTATGTTGAGTGAAATTGCGATAAATACTGCAGGTTGTTGGGGAAGCAAAAAATGGTGATCTTTGTGGTGAGATTGGGGTTCTTTGCTATAGGCCTCAGCTATTTACTGTAAGAACAAAAAGACTGAGCCAGCTGCTGCGATTGAACCGAACCACATTTATGAATATCATCCAGGCCAATGTTGGAGATGGAACTATAATCATGAATAATCTCCTTCAGGTCTGTATGTAATCACCAAGATCCTTTCCTGTTCACTTCCTTTCTCATACTAAACAAATCCGGTTTCTAGAGTCGTTTTCAGGAAAATTCTGTAGTGCATATGAAGCTGATTTAAATTCCTTGTAGTTTGGCTGCTTTTGTTGGTTCTGCAGCATCTGAAGGAGCTGAACGACCCAATTATGGAGGGAGTTTTGTTAGAGACAGAGAACATGCTAGCTCGTGGTAGAATGGACCTACCTCTTAGCCTGTGTTTTGCAACACTGAGAGGAGACGACTTGCTGTTGCATCACTTGTTGAAAAGGGGTTTAGATGCAAATGAATCTGACAACAATGGGAGAACAGCCCTTGTGTGTATCAATACTCATTTGATACCTTTTGCCAAAATTTCTTCAGAATATACCTTTGAAATGCAATTCTCTCATTTTATTTCTTCTACATCCTTTTATGTACTCAGCATATAGCTGCATCCAAAGGAAATGAGAACTGTGTGCTGCTGCTTCTTGATTTTGGAGCAGACCCCAATTGCCGAGGTAACTTAATCTTTCATACTTGCTTACACCAAAGCCAAGATAGTGTTATTCAAATGATGCTTTCGGAAAACCAATTATCAAATACTTCTGTAGACACAAAAGTGATGTTTTTCTTGTGCAGATTCGGAGGGGAATGTTCCATTATGGGAGGCCATGTTGGGCAAGCATGAATCGGTCATCAAGCTATTGAGTGATAATGGTGCCAAGATAACTTGTGGAGATGTAGGTCAATTTGCATGCATTGCTGCAGAACAGAACAACTTAGAACTGCTAAAGGAGATTGTTCGTCTTGGCGGGGACGTTAAACGTCCCAAATCCAATGGAACAACAGTTCTTCATGTTGCTGTTTGTGAAGGAAACACAGACATAGTTAAATTCCTCTTGGAACAAGGTGCTGATATTGATAAAATAGACGAGCACGGCTGGACCTCGAGAGATCTAGCCGAACAGCAAGGCCATGAAGACATAAAATCTCTCTTTGAATCCATAAAGGAGACTAAAACTCAACCTGTTGCCCCACTCATTGAAGCAAAGCATGGAGTTAGATTCCTTGGAAGATTTAAAAGTGAGCCTTCTATCCTCCCATTACCCCAACAGGCGCTCATTTCCAGTACTTGATGGATCATGGGGACGATCACAACGAAGGCGTAGGGCAGATAATTTCCACAACTCACTATTTGGGATCGTGTCAACTGCCCAGAATGGTGAGAATGACTTGCTTTTATCCGCAAATCAGACTGCTAAAGGTGCCACAACAACTAGCAAAATTTATGCCCCTAGAGTGACCATCAGTTGTCCTAAGAAAGGAGATGTTGCTGGAAAGCTTGTTTTACTTCCAAATAGCTTCCAAGAATTGTGTGAGATTGGTTTAAAAAAATATGGGTTTTGGCCATCCAGAATTGTGAACAAGAATGGAGCCGAAGTTGAGGAAATAGAGTTAATTAGAGATGGTGACCATTTGATATTTGTAAGCGACGGTAGAATCCTTGAACAACATAACCAGCAAAATCCTGGTGTCTTGGATAGCAGATTGAGATAAATCAACAACTATGTATTCCTTTTACCTCCTCTAAATCTTTAATGCTAATTACCTTAGCCAAGCATTGTTACTTGATATTTCTAGATCACCAATTGGTTTTTAATTCTTCAACAATGCAGAGCATATACTGAGAATCCACCGGTCAGAATATCAAATTTAAGAAATTCCTCTTAAATTAAGTTTATTCCGGCCCTTATAAAAAGGTAAAGAAATTCCATTTTTATTTTATTTTTCTTTCTTCAGTTGCAAAAAGAAAACAAATTTTCAACAGTAGATTTTGAATTCCATTCATTATAGTATTGTAATTCGATACCCATGAAAAGATGCAATAGCCGTTAACCAGTTGCGATTTTCACCTAATCAAAGATACAGAAATTCATTTATCATTTACAATTGTTACAGTACTAAATACAGTAAGTAATGAAACACAGAATTTACCACTTCCATTTCCAGTAGCAGCAAGATTAGAGTTCCCAAGTATTCAGGGGCTATGTACATCTCAGAGGTGGCAAATATGATCATCATTCGAGGTAATTGATACAGCAGATAATCAATCTAACCAACTACAGTAATACATAAAATATACATTCAAATATATAGAACAGAGAATATTGTATTGCCATATTTTGCTCCTCTTAGGTGTACTAGAGGTGAGCATCAACAAAACATAAAAACTTCAATACGGTTTCATTTACCAGTCATCAGTAAAAACAAGAAACAGCTTTTGGATATTGAGTAAGAACTTCAAAATAATTCACGATTAAATGACTCCTTCCTACAAAAGCTTCAGCATTTTGAGACGTTCTTCATGCTCAGCGTCCAACTTTGGAGGTGTATAACAGCCATGAAGATCCTCAACAATATACTCCTGCAACATTTGGTTAAATATTCCTTCAATAACGAGGAAAACACGAGGTAAATGGAATCAACTGTGTGTCTCTAGAATTATCTCATTATCTCAACTAGGATAATTAGATAAAATATTGATCGCGCGAGTACGCATCCAGTCAGCATAGGAAACCTAGCTTCCCTCCCTTTGAAGTGCATTTATCAGTAAATTTTCACTCTAGGAATAGGCAAAAATATCAACTCCCATAAATTCAATTATCATGAATGACAAATGAAATAGGGCACACCTTCAAAGCATTTAATCTCCAGAAACTAAACTCCAAAGGTTCATTACTCAGATTACAATAAAAAATAATAAATAAAAGTAAATTAAACACCTGACTACAGATAACACTGATAAACTAACACTACACTCTGTTCTTCCATGTACTTCTTCAATTGTTTTCAGGAGGTTGATTAGCCTAATTGCTGAACTTTGATTATGTATGGGGATCCAGAGGTATCACAGGTTTTAGCCAGGAGCAGAGGCGGCTACTATCCATGCACAATAGAAAGGGCTAATGTATGTTTTGGATAATGATGGGTCTAAAGAGCACAAAAGGCTGAAGCGTCGTTAGTTAGCATTAGCATTTGATGCTAGTGATTAATTGTACTAAACAACATAGTTTTACCCTGAGACAAAGATCAGACCTGTGTGAGTTCCCTCTTAGTAAGGATGTGGTACGTAGTGTCTCTGCCAGATCCTCTGGATGGCCATGGTGGCTGCGAGGAAACCATAGGCAATGCCAAGAATGGCAAAGATGACAACAAAGACAATTACCAGTGCAAAACATGCTTCCATAGATGCAGGAAAACAATCCAGGATGCCCCAGCCATAACAACAATTCTGACAACCAGCCACACGTGGGTCATTGCTGAGGGAAGAGCAGTGTAGAATGAGCCCCAAAAATCCAAGCAGCACAAAGAAGCCAAGAACCCCTGTTCAATCGCACATGGTCAGACTGTTGAATACTTAATGAGAATGATCAGGATTTCTGGAAGATAGCCAATGACACAAATCATCAACGTTTTGACTAGGTTATCAAAAATCTTCACCAAATTAACAAGTATATTTTCAATGCGTACAAAGATAAATAATGCTGAGGAATTGAAGAACACTACAAAGGAAACAACAGGAGCAATATCGCTAATTGCTATCTTGCTAAAACAATTTCAGCCAGTAACGAAGATTCCAGGCGAAAGGAAACCTATTTTGACGTGGTTAAAAGGAGCTAATCTTCACAATATAGCCTCCTTCAATCCGTAGAACAAATCACATGTACATATTACAACATTCCTGGATACATGATCGGGAAAAAAAAAAAAAAATCTTACAGCTGAAAGCTTGACAACAGCTTCCAAGAAATTCTCCATCTTATCCTTTAAAATTCTGCTAAATTGAATGAATTGTTTTCATTTAGAAAATACCACTAAACAGACTGTATGCACCAAAGAAGTTGAGGTAAGCGAAACAGAACTGGACCATCATTATATCTCGTTTTACTCTTTTTCCAAAACTTAGCTACCAGTCCAAAATCATAGTTATGTTGTTTCAAACACATAGTGATGCTATGTTGCATTGCCCTCAAACCATGGTTTTTTCAAATGAATAGCTAGATTTCGCTGAAAATTGAGCGCAAGAAAGTCCCTGTACTACAGATCCACCACATGCCAAAGGAGGTATACTATAGAAATGATTGGACCTTAAGAACATTTACTTTCTTACGCTACAAATTCAAATTCTGGGTTTACCTAGACAATAGTAGAATGGAATGGGATGCTTTGAAAGTATGCGGTCCCAACTATCATTAAACGAATTCCTGAAAGTCCCATCCTTATCCATAAGGTAAGCAAAACCACCTATCACTGCAATTACCTGAAGAAAGAAGGCAAGATTAGTAAGACCGAAAAAGAGAATCCACATACACAGTTGAAGTCTATTTCCCACATCATATCTGAATAAAAAAGTTAGAGAAAAAAGAAGAGGAAAACTGAGCAGACGAATGTTTTAAAGTTTCCATTAGCCTACATAAAGTAACATATTCACAACAAAAATAGAAAAGGTTACAGAAAAACTACAAAGAAGAAACTCATAGCTAATTATAATTAATTTCCACGTCGGGGACCTAACTGATCCAAACACCTTCAGTATAAGCACAATTCAAAAGAAGCATAATCACATAGGGATCGGTTGTGATCCTGATTTTTGAAGTTAATTTTCTAGATATACAAATTTAGCAACAAAAGAAAGCAATAAAAAGCAACAATCAAGAATCACAAGGGTATCAGCAACACGCAAATCTACGGTTATTTGATTGAAGTTGTTTTGCGATATGGAGGGAGGTTTGACTTCTCTTTTGCGAAGAGGAAAGATTTGAGATGCAGAAATGGAAAAAGTGGTAGGTGAAAATGGAAAAGAGTATTTATATGGTAGTTCAAAGGGTTTTGATATTGAGGGGGTGCGATCCGGATGAAATGGTTCAGGCTAGAGGCATATGAACTAGTTTTTGGGGGAAACTGAAAAGACTTAAGACATGACCATGTGATCCCAAAGAACGAGGGGTGACGTGGGATGGTGACGGTTGGAATAGCCAGAACAACATGTGGCAAAACCAATTATTACAGATGACTCTTGATTTCAAACCTCCAACGCCCTCAATAAATATTAGTTTGTCAAAATATCTATATACCCGATAAAATATAAAAAACATAAATCGGAAAGATAATAAAAGGTCTACACCAATGAGCAACAAAAAACATGTTATTGAATCAAAATGAGGCAAAAGGGAGTTTAGATCTATCGACCTGGAATGAATGCCATTTCCAAATAATATCATAAAGTTAATCTGGAGCGCTATATTAACATATGGTAAATATATTTTGTAGCAACTACAGCATTCAATGGAGTTCAGAAAAACAAATTATGCTTACAGTTTGTACTGCAAGAAATACAAGGAACACGTCCCTTGCCACAAAGAGCCTGAACTTTATTTTTCGCCAAAAACCATCCTCCAACTCTGCAACTCGAAGATGAAATTGAGCTTTACAAGTTGTGCAATGAGAAAATGCAAACCCTTCCTACAATATATACAAAATCATCATCAATAACACAGAATCTTAACCCTCAATTTTCACCATGAGAGAGTACTGGAATTATTCTGACCTTGACTGACCGCCAGTGATCCAGGCATGAACGATGAACAAATTGTTGTGTGATGCCTTTGCACATGCATGGAGATATCAATTCATCATCTACCAAGGGGAAAATAATAAGGCCAAGAAAAAGAAACTCAGCACGACAACACTACTAATATACACTGTTTAACATATGTATTAAGAATGCTAGCAATTAATGCAACGAAAACTCCAAATACAACACAGTTTACAATGAATAATGGGCAACACAACATATTCAGCATTTGTTTTTTAAACGAAAAGTTCATATACAACACAGTGTACAACGAACAATGGGCAATAGATATTCGGCATTTGATTTTTACAAAAAGTTCAAATACAACACTACGTATAACGAATAATGGGCGATACGACATTTTAAGCATTTGATTTTTACAAAAAGTTCAAATACAAGAGTGTACAACGAATATTGGGTAATACGACATTTTCAGCTTTTGATTATTCCGAAAAGTTCAAATACAACAGTGTACAACTAAAAAAATGAGCAATTTGACATTTCAGCATTTAAAAAATCAATCCCACAGAGATACAAAACTTAAAACTCTTGAAGGACTAGCTAAACTCTCAAAACTCAAACACAAGTTTCTTGCTTTAATGCTTATTGCTTTCAGGTTCAAGAATGAGGAAAATCTTTTCAGGTTTTGAGTCCTAACAAATTTTTACATACAAAAATGGACTCCAAAAAAAAAAAAAAAAAAAAAACAGAACTTTTCCATGCAATCTTTTGTATTAGCCAGTACTAGCCTCAGAGAATGCTACCCTCAAGTTACATTATATAGTTGCACCAAGAAAACATTTATATTAAAAAAAATTAAAAAAAACCTCATTAAATTGAATATCCTAAAAATTCCCTTGAATAAGTAAACTCAAACAAATATCCAAAAATATAAAATTAAATTACTAAAATTTCTACCATCATCGCCGTCGCATTCGAGGCAAATTCTACAACAAGGCAAGGAACCGGCCTCAAGGTCCTCATTCTTAATCTCACTGGAGCTCACCGATGACAATGGCGGCATCGGCAGCGGCGGCTCCTAGAATCAACATGTTGTTGAAGTTGGTGGTGCTCCTGAAGCAGAGGATCGGAGTCGCTGGGGTTCCGGGCACCATCAATTGACTCCAGCTGTAATTCTCCGTTGTTCATCGGAAACCTATTTCCAACAACAACAACCACCACCAAAAAAACAAAAAAAAAAACTCACATTCCAAAATTTATCCAGAAATTGAATCAACAATTAAAAAAAAAATGTTCTTAAGGTTCAGATTGAATTGCGGTAAAAATAAAAGTAGAATTAAAAATTGAAAGAAATATATTACCTGAAAATTCTTACCTCAACAAAAACAAAAAAACAAAAAAAAAAAAAGTATCTGAAAATATATTGGAGAGAAATTAATGAAGGCTTTTTGTGAGTAGTAGCAAGGAAACGACTTTTAAGTAATTAATTAAAAAAAAAAGTAATTAAATTTTTTTTTTTTTTGGGCATAAATGGATAGGGCTTGGAAAAGGACACGTGGGTTTGCACATCACTCTGGGAGGCTTTAGTTATCTGGGCTGAATGCAGGCTAAGGATCTATGGTTACTTGGTGCCCAAACTGAAAGTCTTGAATCTTTCCTGGGCCAGTACAAGGAGGTTTTTCAAAACCTTTTACAGTTGGAATTTTAGAAGTAGATTTATTAGTTTCAATTTTGTCAAAAGACATGAATTTCCAGATATTGGCTATGATTTACGTTGTGGTATTGCGAAAGAAAATTATTTAGATAGACCCGATTTTTGATCCATTTGTAGATTTTGTGGTCAAAATTAAATTTTAAAAAATCTTGTTTACATTAGCTGATGTTATAAAATTTTTAAAATTTAATCCACACCACAAAGTGTACAAATAGAATCAAACACCGAGTCTACCTTAGTATTTGTCATTGCAAAATATTTGTTTCCAGCAGTTGTTGTAAGCATAGTTTGAAAAACATAAAATTTCAGTCTAGTTGTAACAAGTTATAGACTCAGTAAAATAGCACTAACTCAATAAACTTCGAGTTTTGAGATTTTATTGGATGAATTAATTGTTATAGAAATCATAAATTTTTATCTGAGTTAAGTTTATTTATAATTTTTTGATCTGATAAATTTGTTATTTTAAAATTGACAATATATATATAGTATAATTCCGAAATTTTATGCTAACTGTTTTTGTATTTTAGCTTAACTTTATAATACACTATTTATCATTTATATATCTTTTCAAATACAAAATTGGAGTGAGGGTGGGGGTTGCATGGAGTGTCATCTACGTTCGTTTAATTCATTCATGTTATAATCAGAACTCAATTCATCCAAATTGACTAGTTTTAATTACTAGTCAAGTCCGCTCCAATCAGGCAATGCCTGCCAGCCAATTTTTTCTGCTGTTCACTTTGAAGTTACTAAAGAATAAACTCAGAAATTTCCAAGTTCTTCTTTTCTTTTAAAGTAAATGTCGTCTTTAGTCAATACATATAAATTAAGAAAATTATTAAATAATATCAATTTTATAAAAAAAAAAGTTTAAAATAATTAAATTTCCTTTTTACATTAAGAATATCTCAATTACGTAATCATCCCTATATTAATATAGTACTAAGGGTAAAAATTAAAAAAAAATACCATATAATACTTTCTTAATTTTTTAAAATAATAGATAATTTGACATATTTTAATTTGTCTAAAATGACAGTTATTTTAAAATGAAATGAGTACTAATTTACATTTAGTTGAGGCAAACATTCAAAGCTTGAAAATTCTGATATAGGCCATCTCCTATGAAGATAATAGTTTTAATTATTTTTATTTATATAATTGATAAATTTCAATCTATATAGTACAAACATAAATTTTATGGTCTATATCAAAATCTTGGTACATAAAATGATATACAATTATATTCTGCACATTGCTAAAACTGGGATTTAATTAAGTCCATTCCTCCATGCCAAATGGCTAATTAAAGATTTTTTTTTTTTTTTTTTCTCACTTCGTTTTTCAGGATTTTTTTTCCCTTTTTGTTCTTCACTTATTTTCACTCGTATGTATATATTGACTTGTGGTTGACAATCCTTGTACTTTTATTGATTTAGAAATAATACAATATGTCAGAATAAAAGTCCATATACATTGTTGTTTTCAGAAGAAGAATTACAAATTTACCCCAATAAAAGAAAAAAAAGACGTTAACTAGAAAGGGAAAGACTTAGGTAGACCTGATCTTTGACCCCACTTGTAGACCCTGTAGTGTGAATTAAATGTTATGAAATCTATGAAATAAGCTGATGTAAGCAAAATTTTATAAAATTTAATCTTGACCGTAGGATCTACAGTGGGATCAAAGATCGAGTTTATGTAAGTTTTTTCCAACTATAAAATCTATTTCAGTATAAATTAAACTAGGAATTGACGAAAGAATATATTTGATCCTCCAATAATTAATCCCAAAGGTGGGAAAAACTAGGACTGAAACCTGTAGTACCTAGATTTACTTAACAAAGTAATCGAAGGGTCAGAAGAAATGCTTTGATTTTCACGGATTGCAGTTATAATTAAGGGATAATTTCATAAACCTCCCCTGAAGTTTATGTTGTAGGTAATATCACTTAGTATCCTTAAACTTTTAAAATATCACTTACCTCCCCTCTCTTGCCAATGGTACTAAAATGCATGAAATGACATTTATACCCTAGATACCTTAACCTTCTTACAAAAGGGTAATTTCAAAAACCATCCTGAAGTATTTGATAATTTTCACTTGACACCTTTTTAGTTTCTAATAATTTTTTATCAACTTATTTAAAAAATATATATATGTGTATGCATTAATTTGATTATTTCTGTTTTAATAAAAATCTTCACCACGTAAAAACACATAATTAATATTTTGTTTGGGAAATTATAAACTCGTAAATAAATAAAAAATATTCTGTCAATAAATTTTTTGGCCAATAAATTTATGAAAATATTGTGCATATCGATGTATTTTTGGGCATCGATTTGAATAAAAGTTTTGAATACGTAAAACACATCATATGATATAATAAATAAATATAACTAGTACTATTTTGTTTGTAAATCAAAACTCAAAATTGAAATATGTATATATTTTCAAAAAAAATATTATTTACAAAAAAAAATAATATGATTATGTAATGTGTTAGTGTGTGCTAATTCGAACAAAAATTTGAACGTGTAAAAAAAATCATATATTATAAAAAAATAAATAGGATTTGAATTTGTTTGGAATATCACTAATTCTTAAAAATAAAATGAATTTTTTGATAAAGTTTTTAGCCAACTTATTTACTAATAATTAGGAAGTATTAATGTGTTTGTATGTGTCATTTTGAACAAAAATTTAGAATACATAAGTATACATAATATATAACAATAAAAAATGTTATTGGCATTTTATTTTGGAAATCATTAACTTGTAAAATAAAAATAATTAAAATATATTTTTTGACATTAACTGGTGAATGATATGAAAAGTTACAACATATTGTTATTTGTTAATAATTATTTTATGCCTTTTTTTCATTTTCTTCCAACAATTTTAATCAATGAAAGCTTTGAACTAGGGATAAAATTAGAAGGAAAATAGTCTCTCTTCAAGTTAAAACACTTAAATTAATTTTTTAAAAGAATGGGCTGAAAATGTTACAAAAAAAATTTGAAATAAGGGAGGTAAGTGATATTTTTTAAAATTCAGAAATACTAAGTGAAATTAGCTTAAACTACAGAGGAGGTTTCTGAAATTTATATCCCTATAATTAAGTTAGGAGATGTTTGGTCTACATTTGAGAATCAAAATCGAAATGGAAATTATAAACTCTACTATCAGTATGGATCCGTATCATTTTCCCTTTACTTATTTGGTTTTGAATTGGAATGGATTTCATCATTGTTAATGAGTTAATCAATTTGAAATTCAAGTAACAAGTGAGGAATGAAAGTGAGCAATTTTCTAATACTTTCATTCTCATAAAATAATTCTTATAATGTTCAACTTCAACTAAATAATATTTATGTGTATCATTAATTTTGATTTTTATTTATTCCTCTCATACTCGTAAACCAATCAATTCGTTAGTTCATTCAAATTACTACACAATGCAAAAATAAATATTAAGAGATGTTCGGAATAAATAAAGGGACACACATATGAAAAATTCTACGGTTTCATAACAGAACCATCATATTAATCTTTAAAACTTGTACAATATAATATCACATATTTTAAAAATTTGTATTAGATAAACGTTTAAAACTAATAAAATGATTCTCTCAATGAAATTATAGAATTTTATGTGTATATATATATATATATAAAAGAAAAAAGAAACTTGTGAAATGAAGCTTCCTAAGCGATAAAGAAAAGCCAAATGATTCGTTATAACATGTGATTCAGAATAGCCTCGATTAGTACGTACAACTAGGGACAATCAAAGCGAGAAAATCATTCGATAATTGAAGGGACAACTGTCTTACAAACAAAGATGATTTACAATTTACAAAAAAGACTTCACTTTTCTTCAGCTTTTTCCTTTCTTCTTTTCATTGGCTTGAACGATTCAACGTACGACACTTCAAAAGGAACATTCTCTTCTTAAACATGGACACGGCAAGTTGGCAACGAATTATACATGACTCATTTTCTATTTGATAAGCTCGTCCAATACATGCCATGCAAAACAAAGCAGACAAATAAGTATTCTCCTTGCTGTTCACATTCCTATTCATACCCTGAGAACAAAAGAAAGCAAAATTGAACTTAAATTTCTCATAGCATAGAATTCGCATTAATTCACAACAAAAGAGTACTACAGTAATATAATTTCTATTTCATTATTCATTTTGAGATGGACTTCATATACATTTTCTTTTTGTTAAATTAACGAGTTTGTATCAATTATATAGATATGTTACGCATCAATTAAAATTTTACCTGTGATTATACGTTCAAAAAATATCTAAGCCAACTCATTAATATGAATAGAAATTACGTCACACACAATCTAATTTTCAGAATCACAAACATGATTAAAACTTCTCGGAATAAATTTTTATATTTCGGCATGATTGTGTAAAATATATGATGGTTTATTCTTGAAATTTATGAATGAAAGAGAGTGAGAATGAAGGGTTGCTCAAAAGAGTGATGAAAGTATTGAGATAAGCGCTGTAGAATTAGCAATGGTGCCAAATGCAAATAATTTTTGCCGTGTTTGATAATTCAGAGAGAGAGACTTACTGTTGAAACTCAATATTGATAGAGTCAGCAGTAGAATTAGCAATGGTGGCAAATGCAGTATCAGATAAAATCATGGTCTTTCCAGTAGCAGAAGGCGCAGAAGGGGCTTGAGCTATATAATCAACAATTATAATCTGAATAGTTTGGTCTACAACACAAGTCCCCGGCGTAGTTGCACTGATGCATCTTACCAAATACTGTCTCCCACATGACGCCCCATTATCCCATATTCCTTCTCCTGCTGCTCCGAACAAATTGCTTGATGGAAATTGTGTTGGGTCATTTCCGTAACATGCTGTAGCTGCATACATATATATATATATATATATATATATATATATATATATATATATCCAAGAACACACAATATATTATTGATAACCAAATATAACTTAATCAAAAGATAAAACGTTTCTTTTATAAGTGACGGGTTTGAACAAGTTATTAAGTCGAAATCGACTGTACATCGTCCTTAATTAAAACATCTTTTGAGGAAGGCCAAATTGCATTTTCTTACGTGAATATGGAGGATCATAGTGAGCAGCAGTTCCAACGTCACCGTGAGAGGTACGGAAAAGCTCCGTGACGAGGAAGAAGAGAAATACTCGTCGAAGAGATGGCAGTTTCTGACAAGTTTTCTTTGCCATTTCGAAAATGCGAGAGAATGAGGATTTTGTGGAATTTTTTTTTTTTTTGTACCCTAACATTCCCCACTCCACTCTTTAATGGACCATTCTTTGCTTTTGGACTGTTGTAGCCCTAAATATTCCAATACTTATATGACTATTCTTATCATATCAGTTTTAGATTTTGCACAATATATACTCTAAAATTTGTTACGTCATAGTGTATTCATGTATGTGTTTAGAATATTTTAGAGGTGAATTTAAAAAAATTTACTGAAGTATCGTATTCCTGTATATTGTTTATAATATTTACTTTCGTGCATCCACTAAAATGCATGAATTGTTTGTATGGGGACATTTTTATGTCGTTCCTTTTTAAAAATGAATCTATTAGCTTTAAATACTTATATAATTATATAAAATTTAAAATATAACTACATAAAATTTTGAGGAGTATAGAATTTTTCATTTGCATGCATGGATTGGTTAATTTCATGAGGTCTAAGGTGGAAAAGTCTTAGTCAACGACAACTGGGGTCCACAAATTAGTGCAATTAGCTCTCGCAGATAAAGATATCAATCACCATTATATTCATACGCGGATTACGCCTATAGGTAGGAACTTGAATATAAATGACGAAGAAAATGGAAGATTCGTAGTTAATTTATACGAATTCGGTTCACGGTAGATAGATGGATGAATCTTTTGATTCATATTTATTTATATTACTCTAATTTATTAAAAGTAAATTTATTTTAAATAATATAAATTAAAGTATTCATCTTCCATCATTTACCGTAAATCGAATCCATATAATCTATTTTCATACTTGTGAGAGGAATTGGCTTTCTGATCGATATTGTGTCTATTTATTCTTATTGAAGAATCCCGTCTGCGCGACTTTTCTTCTTGTGGGAAAATAATGAAATATTATATAACTTCAGAAAAAAAAATTTACTATTCATTTCGTAAAACTATTGAATGATTGAAATTTAATGATATTTTTTTACTTTTTAGTTCTATCAACGGCATGTTATACCCATTTTACAATGCAGAGTGAATAGTCAAGATTTACTCAAAATTTCAAGTATTTGAAAAGTTTCATTTGGTTCCAGAACGCAATTAATATTTATATACTAAAATTTTTTTAGTTTAATATGGCATTAGTATTTTAAGGAACCTAAAATAAATTTTCTTGCGAACCAATCAGATTAATGTTTTGCTTACCTAGCGTCTTCTGCAACAGCTAATCCTTTTTTTTTTTTTTTTCTTTTTTTTTTCCTGGGATTATGAAGATTATTAAATCTTCAGTAGGATAGTCTATGTACTTATGTTTTGCCTTTGAACAAAATATAAAATAAATTTATCAAACTGAAAATATTACTTAATGTCTACTAAGAATTTTAACTTCTGCTAGTTAAATTTCATTAATTCAGACTTTAATTATAATTTCATATAATTGAAGGGGCTTTATTTCGTTTCGTTTCGTTTCATTTCATTTCCTCTCACGCAACCACAACATCAAGTTGACTTTTGTCAACGTCATGCAAGATATTTGTCACATCTAATCTTCTAGAATTTAATGGTTTAATAACTAAAATTGAAGATCCTTTAATTTTACGCGCTATTTATATGTTAAGGAGACGTTGACCGGTCTACTGGAGAAATTGGATAACATCATTCTTAAATCCAAGAACCGTTAGCAATGCTGAGTAGGGGTTCCTTCGTGCGCTAGCGTAATGGAATAATTTTTTAGGATAATTTTTCTTTATCATTTGAATAAATCGCAGAACAGATTTAACATTATAGTAAATAAATAAATAAATAAAATCGACAAGCACAAAACATGTAAGTTTTTTATATGAAAATCCCTTTAATGTGAAGAATTAAAATTACAGGATTTAATCCAAAAATATTTCAATTTCAACGAATCAATGAATATAACAAAACGAATTTTCCGTAAATACTTGGATCTCAAACACGCCCCTACTCACTACTAAAAGTGAAATAACAAAGTAGCAGTGCAAAACAACCCGAATTACAAGTATAAAAGTCCAACCAATAGAAAGAGAGAATAACAATATGACCATATAAAATGTAGTCCTCACTCAGAAGGAACAAAATTTACTGTTGGATCGAAACACAAACCTACTAATTTTTTCTCCTAAATTTGGCATCACTACTACCACTTGAACAAAAGAATTTGTTTTAATTCTTTCTCATACACACGACTGCCAAGTAGCCTTATTAAGCATTTTTGTAAGCATTTTGACTTCTTTTCTTAATAGGTAACACGATTGTTACTACTACTAGTAGTAGAGTGGTACCACACATACACACACGACACTGCTCTTCTCCTATTTGATTCAAGTTTTTTTATTATTTTTTATTTCTTGTGGGCTCCACTTCAATTTGAGGAAGACCACAACAAACTCTCTCTCCGACTCAAATTGAGGAATTTGTCAAACTGGCAACGAAACTATAATTTGTTGCATTTTCCTTTCTGCTCACTCTTTGTTACCTTAGTGCATTTATCTAGATGGTCTCACGAGTGAGTAGCTCATACTCATCTAATGAATAACGGGTAGAGGGAACCCTAGCCTTGTTGACCTTCTTAGTAGAAGTTCAGGATCATTAACTTCACCAGCAGAATTATCTGTATCATCATCAGCATAATCAGTATCATCCTCACATTGGTCATCCATATGTCGTACCTCATCATGATTGTTATCATCAACTATATCTAGCACACATGTCACAAAAGCATAAACTGGATCTAAGTCTACCAGACTATAGTTCATGTAGACTCTAACTTCTTTTCCTTAATTGCCAATATATTTAATGGTCTAATCCTCCATGAAGATAACATCATGACTTCTCACAAGTATTTTGGAAGTCGGATCATAAAATATATAGCCAAATTCATCATGACTATAGCCAACAAAGATGAACTATTTAGTCTTGACCTCCAACTTAAATCTCTCATCTTTAGGCACATGCACAAACGCTTTGCAACCAAATACGCGCAAGTGGTTACACGATATCTCCTTGTCATACCACACACAATCAAGAACATTATCTGCAAAGTAATAGCAAGAGATAAATTAATAACATATATAACAATATGTAATGTCTCATCCCAAAATGTATGTGGCAATTTTGATTCAGAAAGCAAACATTTGACTTGCTTCACCAATGTCCTGTTCATCCTTTCTGCTAAACCATTCAACTGAGAAGTCTTGGGAGGCGTCTTCTGGTGTTTATACCCTATTGCCTGCGGTAGTCGTCAAAAAGTTCAAGATATTCACCATCATTATCAATGCAAATACATTTCATATTCATTTCAACTTCTTATCTGTCTCCTTCTCAACAGAACCCTAAAATTGCTTAAAGATCCAAACACCCGATCTTTTGACCTCAAGGCATACACCTACAGTTTTCTTCAACAGTCATTAATAAATGTGACAAAATAGAGTGCACCACCAAATGTCTCCGTTTCATCGGACCACAGAGATCTGAATGCATTAATTCTAGTAACTCTGATTTCATTGTTAGAGGATGGCTCTTGAAAAAGATCCTATTCTGTTTCCCTACCAAGCAATGTACATACCTTTTCAGTTTAGCAGTTTTCAACCTACAAAGTAAATTCTTCTTAGTCAAACAATTTAGTCCCTTCTTATTAACGTGGCTAAGCCTCTTGTGCCATAATTCTGAAGAGACACTGTCTTCAATTGCATTAACATTATCAATACAAACGAAAGCCTTGGTTTAGTATAAATCCGAACTCTTCTTCCCACAAATCACAATTAAAAAATCCTTAGTTATCTTACGCTGCTCATTACATTGGGTACTATTACATATAATCCTCACCATCTAATACACCAGTCAAAATCAAATTCAAACGATTATATGGTGCATGTCTAACATCTCGCATAACCAACGTCACTTCAGTGTAGATCTTCAATACAACAATCCCTATGCCAACTACCTTTGTCTGATTATCCTTACCCATCTTCAATATTTTGAAATCACTGGGAGTATAAGATGTGAAGAAATCCTTCCTTGATGTCACATGGAAACAGGCACCATTGTCGACGGCCCAATTTGATTCATCACTAGTAACATTGATCAAATTTTCATTTTAGATAATTACCAAATCATCTGCAGTAGTGGTAGCTATTTAATCATTGCTGTCATTGTCTTCTTTTTCCTGTTTTTCTCTGTTCTCCTTCTTCATCTTGTTGCAGAACTTCTTGATGTGTCGAATCTTGCCACAACAATAACACTTAAGGTTCTCGTACCTTAAATTTGATTTACCTCTACTTTTGCCTCTGTTGGATTCTTCCTTATTGTTGTTTCTGCTTATTTCCTCCGATTTTCTATAATTAACACCTTGCACTACGAAATCGATCCTCTTGAGTTTTTCGTCTTACTTTTTCATTCAAAACAACTTTCTTCATATAACTCAAGGTCACAGCACCACTAGAAGTAAAATTAGTCAATGTGATGCAGATATTTTTTTCCTAGAATTCAGAATAATATTCAGCTACCAATGTCCCATAATTTCATCCTCAAATCTGACACCCATGCCTGACAACTGGTCATTGAAACTTATTTACATGGTCAAAAATAGAACTTTCTTCTTGTACTTCAAATTCATTACCTGTTTCACAAGAACAACTTGTTGTTGTTAGATTTTGAAGCATAAAAGATTCTAGCTTCTCCCACAGGATTCTAGCTAGGGGTGTTCACAGTTCGGATAAACCGAACAAACCGATCGAACTATTTTAGTTTGGATATCTGTATTAAGTAAATTGGATATCGAATTATACAATTAACATCCAAATTCAAATATTGAGTAAAACAGTTTGGGAATTAGATTCTGAATTACAATAGCCAAAGAACCGAATAACCGACCAAAATTTTATTTGATCATTGGATATTCGGTCATTGGTTATATCCGGCTGAATAAATATAATAAGTAATAACTAATAAGTTTATTCTTATTTCTCAATCTCATTAGTCATTCACTTATTTAACCTTATATTCATTCTTCATCGTTTCACTACCTTCAGCCGCAACCCACTCTTCACTACCTTCAGCCTTCACCCATTCTTCACATTTCATCTCCTCATCTTTTCATCTCTCCGTCAGATCTACTCTCCATCTCCATCTCACTCTTCGACGTCTGTTCATCTTCAACAAGAACCACTCAGTCACGCATTAGCGAAGCCAAATTGACAATGCATCTTCAACCATTTTTAGGTGAGTCAAAAAATTAAGGTTAAATTAGTTTACAGATTATTTGGGTTGAATTAGTTTAAAAATCTCTCTTGGTGATTGCAAAATTCGTTTAATCTGAGCTTATTTGACTTTTTATTTGGTTTAAAAAATTATGGCTTTTTGGATACCTAACAGACCTTATTAATTAAAGTTAAGTATTTCATTTGATTTTTTTATTTTTTTTTTGAAAGTTGGTAGCCTAGTGGTAGTAGAATTCCTAGAAATCCAACATTATAATCATGAAAGACAACTTAAGTGAAGTTTTTGAGTTAAATTAGTTTAGAAATTTCTCTTAATTGATGAAAATAATTCAACAAGTGATTGTAAAAATCATTTATCAGAGATTATTTGGGTTTCTATTTTTGAAAAATTAGGGCTTTTTGGATAGCCAAAAGCCTTTATTAATTAATGCTAAGTGCTTGGATTTTTTTATTTCAAAAAATTCTCTTAATTGATTACGTGTTGCTGAATTTTGGGTTTTATTTGGGTGAATTTTGGATTTTATTTATGTTTTGGTTTTATGTTTTTTGTTGAAAAATTGATAAAACTTATTTGGGTTTTATATATTTTGCTAAAAAATTGGAAAGGCAAAAAGCTTATCATGTTATGCAATTATTGATTACATTACATGTTGCACAGATTTTTTGGTTTGTCCAAAGAAGTTGACAGCATATCGCCCATTACAATGGAGCAGGGAAGAAATGAATGTACTGAAAATGCAACTACTCAACCTTCAAGTCCAAAGAAAGCTGAGTTTGGAAATGAACACACACAAAGAAAAAGAAAAGAAATAGCACCAAAGTCTAAAACATGGATCCATTTTGAAGATTCTTAGTTGATAGTCGTTGGAGGGCTGAATGTCTCTATTGTCATAGAGATTATATTGCTGATATAGGTAGGAATGGTACTTCTACCTTGAATAATCACTTGAAAAGCTATAAACAAAATCCATCGAATAAAGATACTCACAAACTATATTAAGCTATCAACCATCTCTGTTAAAGGGAGAAAGGGGTGATCACTTAGTAGTTGGACTTTTAATCAAATGGATGTTAGAAAGGCAGTTGCTCGTATGACAATTGTGGATGAACAACCATTTAGGATTGTTGACAAGGAAGGAAGGATTTGAACATTTAATGCATGTTTATTGTCCCCAATTTGTTATGCCTTAACGCTCTACGGTAACAAGGGACTGTTATGGACTTTATTTTGATAATAAGGCAAAATTGAAGGACTTTTAGAAAAATTCAACCCAAACAGTTTGTCTCACAATAGACACATGGACCCCAGAGCAAAATATTAACTACATGTGTCTCATTGTGCATTTTATATACAATGATTGGACCTTACAAAAAAGAGTTTTAAACTTTTGTTCAATTACTAGTCATAAAGGTATGACATTGGGAAAGGTGTTGAGAAATGCTTGCTTAATGGGGGGTTGATAAGGTTTTTACGATTATAGTTGATAATGCTAGTTCAAATGATAGTGCCATTTCTTACTTGACGAAAAAAAATAAAATTGGGGAACTTGTTTGCTTGGTGGAAAGTATCTTCATATGAGATTCATTGCCCATATAATTAATTCAGTCGTAGTTAAGGCTTGAAAGAAATTAGTGTCTCAGTACAGCGTATCAGGCAGATCTGTTGTTCGGTGCATTAGGCAATCTCCAAATAGGTTGCAAAAATTTTAAAAATGTATGGAAATGGAAAAAATAGATAGCAAGAAGTTATTGTGCCTTGATGTACGTACTAGACGGAACTCCACTTACATGATGTTAGATACAGCTCAAAAACTTGCAAAAGCATTTGATAGGTTTGAAGATATAGATCCTCATTATAGGAATGATCTTGAAGAGGATGATAAATGTGGGGTGCCTAAAGAGAAGGATTGGAAAAATGTTCAACATTATGTGAAATTTTTAGAGTACTTTTATGATCTTACTTTATAAATTTCTAGTTCATTATGTGTGACATCAAATGTAGTTGTTCATGAATTTAGCGATGTGCTAACTCTTTTGAATGATTGGGAACTAGATGAGGATGTATCTCTGAATATGATGGCAACAAGAATGAGGAGTAAATATGATAAGTATTGGGAAAAAATTGAGAAAATGAATTTAGTTCTCTTCTTTGTTGTTATTTTTTATCCTCGATATAAGTTTAAATTTGTTGATTTGGTTATTTGAAAAATGTATGGGGTGGATCATATTGTGATATTTGTGAAAGATGAACTTGTCAAATTGTTTGACGAGTATAAGAGCATGTATAGTTCTAAACCTTCAACTTCAGTTTCATCCTTAAGTGAACACATGGATAGCACATCAGAACAAATGGAAAGAAAAAGGAAAAAGGGTAGAAATAGAATAAAGTTCAACAAAACAATAAGGTGAATCTGGTACATTAGATGCAAAAAATGAATTAGAACAGTATCTTGGGGATGGATTTGTGCCTGATAATGATGACGATTTTGAAATTTAGGATGGTGGAAAATAGTGGATATAGATTTCCTATCTTAGCACATATGGCTCGAGACATATTGGTTGTTCCTGTAATTCTCGACTTTTTTGATAATTTTACACATTTTCGTATTTGATTTTATACTTTTAAATACTCATTAATATCCCTTTTAAATATTAAATAATCATTATCGTTACCCTTTTTTTCTATTTTTTAAAATTTTTGGGTCAAAGTATAATTTTATGTGTCTTAAGGGACTAAAGTTAATTTTAAAAATCATATAAGTATTCTCAGCGAAGACATCCTCAAGCATATTCCAATTGTTTCTAACAGACAGAAAATCCCTTTGAAATTCTCCAAACCAAGATCTCAAATCACAAATTTAGTTTTGAAAAATTTACTCCCAAATCAAATTGGTGATTCAGGAATCCTCGTAAACCTTTAATCCAACTTCAAAAGTAAGTTTTACTTCCAGATCTGTATGATTTTTATGTTAAATTCCAAATTCCTTAGGAAATTAATTTGTTTAATTTTGTTGTTTATGAATTGATCTGATTACCAAATATGTTTATGAGCTATTGGGACTGAATTTATGGTTTGAAATGACTTTTTAACTATTATTTTTGTGAGATTTGAATTAGGATTTTGACAATTCTTAACCTAGTGAGATATTTGAAATTATAAACTCATAATTCTTAATAAACATGATTTTTATCTTATTTTCACAAATTTAAGTCAATCCTTACTTAATTGTGTTCAATTAATAACTAATTTGAGATTTTGAGTGATGCCCAAAAGTGAACCCCTATCTCGATTTTTATCCTAATGGTATAACACTCTCCTGATTTAGGTGATTTGAGATTAGAGTTTTAGATCGTCGAAATTAGGATACGTCTACGAAATCGATTTTCGAGGTAAGTAACGTTTACACCTTTTTATCGATACCCTGTATATGATTGGTATTGTAATCATAGAATAAGTGGTATTAAGGTAAGTATATTTATTTCGATTAATATTTATAAGGTAAGTACGTTTATAAATTATATGTTTGTTATGTAATGTATCAATTGTTCATTATTGTACTATGTGTTAATGAATGATTACTGTGAAGAACTCAATGAGTCACTTTAGTGGACTTGGCTATGAGTGAGCGAATGAAATGATATACTGCTTCGTAAATGTTATACCCAGTCTATCGGGAAGACACAATTGTGATAGACACTCCGTTATGCCTTGTCTACTCGGGCGGATAATAGGTAAACCTAGATCCAGTGCTGAAAAGACTTTGGTGAACCTTGAGCTCATTGACTGACATTTGCATTTTAAAGAATGATAATGTCTCGTATATTGTTCCCTGTACTGATTGTATACATGTTATCTATAATTGGGTTTAAATGTTATTTACTAAGCACGATATGCTTACTCCGTTATTATTTCTCCTATATTTGCAGTTGAGGACCAACAGGAGACGTTAGCAGGTCCTGAGTCGAGTGCTGATCAGGGAGGGGATTATAGTACAAATCCCAGTTATTGGAGATAGTGTTTTCATGTTTACCATCCTAGTGTGAGGTTGGTTTTTATACTTAGGCCTGTGTGCCTATGGACTTGTTAGATTCGTCTTGTGATTGAATTTCTGACTGTTGTGGGATTGTGGATTGTTATGGATATGGCTGTTGAATATATTTTGTGGTCTTGTATTGGTGGATCTTGAGATTTAATGATAAGGCAAGTATTATGGTTCGTATATTGCTCTTGTACTGTACCTTGCATGCTTGGGGTGATCCCGAGGTGCGGAGTGTCATTGTCCCGTTTTGGGGGCGTGACAGTTCCAGTTTCTACTATAGCTTTTGAGTTAGCATTTAGTACTGGTGGTCGTATTCTTGACTCATTTAGGACTTCTTTAACCCCTAAAATTGTGGAAGCTATCATATGTGCTCGTGACTGGTTACGTTCCCAGATTCCCTAGTTGCTGTGGAGGAAGACCAACATTTACTTGAGAACATTGAAAATGGTGAACTTTTTATAAAATAATTTTCTTTCAGTTTTTGTTATTTATTAACACTTAAGAAATAAAAGATTTTCTTTTCTCTCATTTGCAGATTTGACTACTACTGGTACTCCGGATTCTACTGTTATGCACATTTATTGGTTTGACTTCTAATTCTATTACTTCATTTGTTTAATTAAGTATTTTTGTTGAATGACTGAATCTAAAATGTTGTGTTATTTAAGGAGGCGATGCAACTTTGTGCTTTAGGAGTTGGGATTTGCAAGTTTCAACTTGGAGGCTGTCAGCTGAAGCTTCAACTTAGAGATTAGATTGTTTCTTATTTGACACGTTTTTGTTATGATAGAAGAAAATTTGGATAGAATGTTTTGTGTGTGAGATTTTTTTTTTTAATTTTTTTTTTGGGTTGAGATGTTTTTATTATTACTTGTTGGAATTTGGAAGTTGGAACTGGTTTGTAAGTTATTTTTAACTTTGAAGTTGGATTTGAGTCAGTGGTTATAGGTAGACTATGGCTTCATGCTTGACATTTTTGTGTTTTGAATTGAAGTTTGAATGTTGGATTTTATACTTCTTTTATGTGTGGAATATGGTAAATTGGTAATTTGTCAAGATTGGTGTAGAATTGAAAGTTGTGAAAAGTTAAAATTTGATTTTTTTTTTAATTTACAAGGATAAATTTCGGATAAAATAGTTAATACCGATATCCAAACCTATTTTAACTTCGGTTATATAACCAGCCAATAGACATAATTTAAAATGGATTGGAATTGGATATTAATTTTTTGGTAAATAACCGAACATTAATCGAATTTTATGCACCGAAAATCGAATACCGACCGATTAACAATCCTAGTTCTAGTGTGTTTGTCATTGATGATATGATTTAAAACACGATCATCAATCCACTGTTGAATAAAGCCACAAACCATCTCATGCTCAAAAATCCAATTTGAATCAGATATGGATTTAGGTTTCTTATTAGAAAACACTGATAAGTATAACTTCTTCACAAAAAATAGATCCTTCATCTTGCCCTTCCATTTGTGATAGTTAAAGGCCATTCAAACTTATTATCGTACTATAATTGGGTTCCATATTTAATCAAGCAAAAATATGAGTTTTGGGTTCCATATTTAATCAAGCAAAAATCCGAGTAGGTATAACCCTGCTCTGATACCACTTGTTAGAAAAAAAAAATGTGAATGCGCAATAGAATAATTTGTCAGGAAATTTTTTTCCACCACTTGAATAAATCGCAAGACAGACCTAAATAGTAAATAAATAAATAAATAAATAAAATTAACAAGCACAGAATATATAGGATTTTTACGTGAAAAATCCTTTCAATTTAAAAAGTAAAAATCATAAGACCTAATTCAGAAATATTCTACTATCAATGAATCAATGAGTACCTCAAAACGAGTGTCCAGTAAATACCTGAAACTCAAACACGGCCCTACTTACTACCAAAAGTGAAATAACAAAGCAATAGTACAAAACAACTTGAATCACAAGTTTAAAAGTTCAAACACTAGACAAGAAAAAATAATAATCTGACTGTATAAAATGTAACTCACGCTATCAAAATTATTATACTAAAATTTTACTGCTAACGGAACAAAATTTATCGTCGAATTGAAATACAAATTTACTAATTTTCTCTCATAAATTTGGCATCACTACTGTCGCTCAAACAAAAGAATTTGTTTTAATTCGTTCTCACACACAGCTGCCAAGCAGCCTTATTAAAGGCTTCTGATTCTATAAGATTCTTTTCCTAATAGGTAACGTGATTGTTACTACTACTAGAACCTTACATGCACACACGACACTCCTCTTCTCTTATTTGATTTAGAATTTTTTTATTATTTTTTATTTTTTGTGGGCTCTACTTCAATTTGAGGAGAATCACAATAGCAACCTCTAGAAAATTCCGACACAGGACTTAATATAGAAAAGATTTTTTTTATTAGTATTGATTTTGAATCATTTTTCTGTCACGTCACGGTGTTACTCGCATTTAAGAATTCAAAAAAATACTTGGCCGAGTTCATATTCGCTGAATGTGAATTTGCATTGAACTTAGCATTTAGTAAATACAAATAATATTAAAATTAAAACACGTCCCAAAACTAGCATTGATGAAGAAATATTTCTCATCAAGCACCATGTTAGAGCGGAGAACCTCTAAACTGAGGGTGCAATTAGTAAAAGGGACGACTTTATCTCCTCATAAATTGAATAAATATAATATCCGATGTCTAGCTGACTTATGTCCCCTTGATCATATAACTGGGAAGGAACAAGGTGTTTTCTAATAACCACCATGAGACTAGTCCTCCTTTTAGTAAATTCGGCCATGAATATTCATAAAGAAATGAAGGTAAACCATAGAACAGTTATCATGGAGTAAGCCTTGCTTGAAGGAAAGATGCGATGCTTTCCTTGATCCTTCCCAGCGGTATGATCAAGGAGGTCAGTTAGCCAGAGAGCAGGGCTACGAGGGTAAACTATAGAACAGTGCTTGGGTTGCATAAAACTCTCTCTTATGGGTCGTGGCAAGTTCCCAAGTTCAGATTGTGTTTTGTTTTGAAATCACAATTTCTTTCTTTAGTATGCTGCTCCGCTGGTGATAACCCATTTATTCCTTTCTATTAAACGACACATTCGTGGAACATATCTAACTTGAATAAAGCGAGGGCTTAGGCATCCAGGAGAGATATGATAATCAAATAATGACGAACCACCATAAGCTATCAGGTGGTTATTATGATGGACGATTGAGAACCGTATTTATGAAAATTCCATTCATAAATTACCAATAAATATTCAGAAGGGGGAAATTAACTTCAAACTCAGAACAAAACAACCAAGTCCATTCCTGCAAATCACTGAGTTACACCAGGAGTCTCAAAGCCTTGGCCGAAACGGTGCAACCATGATATCTTTCAAATATAGCCCCACTTCTACTGTATAGGAAACAAGGTAGAAAACATCAACCCAGAAAATAATAAGACATGTAAAAGTTTCCTTATTTCCATAGCTTTCGCAGGGACATGTTTTTCTCCGTATCCTTCTTCATCACCTTGGCAACAGCCATCTCAAAATCCTCTTGCGTCACGTGAACCCTCCTTTCCCTCAGAGCAAACATCCCCGCTTCTGTGCACACAGCCTGCAAAAAAAACAGGACCAAAAAGCATCAAGACACTGCAATGAGGCATAAAATGAGCTTAAATGCCCCTCGAGTTTCTCTTGAGAGCATATTCTGTATGAAGAGAATCAAAACAAGAACAATAGGGAATCAAAGAGGGTTCCGCATTTAATCTAGACAGGTAGATTTAAGTCTCAAAACTGCACAATCGAGAACAGAGCAAGCAGCTCAAACTGAGTTCAATAAACGTGTATGATAAAAGTTTATTGATTAAATAAACCAAGTCCGAGAAAAAATCTCAGCAAAATCAATTTCTCAACCCTGACTCTAACTCATATCAATACACCAGTATTCACCCATATCTATAGAAAAGACCAACAACCTACTCAAATATAGCAAAAGCTTGGCTCCAGTAACCAAGCTTACAGAACTTAGTGTTCATCTAGACTCAACTTTTCTAGATACAAAGGTATACACAGGTAGCTCCCATGATTTCACATTAAAAAAAGATGAATGCCAAGTAATATATCATTAAATTTGAAATTTGGTACACATGCTGATACACAAATCTGTGATTGACAATTTTGAAAAAAACTGACTGACAGTTTTCCGGCACCACCAGTTGCATTTTGCACAGAATATGTTTCCTAGATGACAAGAATTTTAATGGTAACAAGTCCTATACGTATCATGAGCTAATGAGGCAGAGAGCATAAGGTTCGAGGTCCAAATACAATACAATGAACAATAAAATGCCAGTAACATTCTTTTTTTTTCCCCCCTTTAAAAAAAACACAATGCAATGTCTTAAAATGCAATGAAAGAAACAGCAGGAAAGTACTAAGCAAATAAAGCATAAGAAGATGAATTTCACCTTCAATTCTGCGCCTGATGCACCATTCATCTTCTCTGCAATCTTCTTTAAATCAATCCCGCGCATTAAATTCATTTTTCTTGAATGAATTTTTAGGATATCAAAGCGAGACTGCAAAGTAATCAAGTACCAAAATCAATTTGGGAAAAGTGATAAACAGGTCATTTGTAAGCAACTACCCAAAGTGATGATTAGTCCCAAAAAAAAAATAACAAATACCACACGGACAACCTTAGTACATAAAATTTAACTTTAGCATATGCATCTATGCACATGTTTTAGTAAAAATCTATGTATAAACATGGGCAGTTTTGGAGGCCAACTTCATATGAAAATATGCAATTACCATCTCTAATTATTCCTTCCATAATTTGGATTCCCAGAAGGAGGAACACAAAAAAGGCAGAAAATCCATTTTTTGGGTTGGCATCTTTATGATGAGTCAAGACTTCATGGATTGGAAAACTGAAGAAATAACCAAGAAAAACATTTTAAGGATTCACAACATTGTATAAAAATCCTCATACCTCTTCGTTAGGATTTGGAAATTCTATCTTCCGGTCAATCCTTCCAGGTCTAAGGAGCGCTTGATCCAAAATATCAATACGATTTGTGGCCATCAAAACCTGAGAAAGCAAATTTTAACAACTAAGGACCATGAAGACAAAGGATATGACACAGAAATAATGTTAAACAAAGCATCAATATAAAATTTACTTTGATCTTATTAGATGCTTCAAACCCATCAAGTTGGTTGAGAAGCTCCAACATTGTCCGCTGCACAGTTCACTGTCACCGTTGCCACTACCAGATTCCATTCTAGCAGAACCAATACTGTCAATTTCATCCATGAATATGATGGATGGAGCATGTTCCCTACAAAATAATAATAAAGCCCAGAATAAAAAAATCAGTTCTTCTGACACACTAAACAAATAAACATAAAAAAGTATCATCGAGGCCAGATCATACTTCAGTAGAGCAAAAGCCTAAAGCTACCAAATATCATTAGGACAAAGAATCTGAAAATGTAAGAGATGAGAACAATGCACTTTCAACTGTTATATGACACATTTTCTCAACAAGGAAGTTGTTTTACAAATGTCACCTGCTTGCTTGGCCCCAATGCAAAAACATTGCTACAAATAATATTAAAGAGTAAGAAAGCCAATAACAGTTACTTTTCAATAGACAATAGATACCTATGTTATTATTCAGTACAATTAAGATCCAATTATGTCCGAGATAATCTTATTTCATATATCATTATCAGATTCAACTGCACACTACAACTATATTGTAGCTAATATTTCAGCAACTAAATTTTCCCCCATCCAATTTCTAGTTATTGCATGTGTGTAGCTGCAGGGCCAAAATTGTCCAATTTTTTTGTTAAATATTTTTAAATTCTACAGATTGTATTGCTTTTATCAGCTATCTTCAGAATTTGAAGGTCTGTAATTGAAGGGGAATTTGGAAGTATTCCAACAATGGTCGTAAGTTCAAAAACATGCATGTAATCCACTATCTGTCAAGTCAACGAGACCAATAAATATGGGAAAAGAATCTACAAGGAGTTTGAGTACAAATAGGCTCACACCCTTCCCCATCCATGCCCTGAATTTATTTATTATTTATTTTTAAAAAGTAATAGTTTAGATGAAGAACTTTTTTATCAATGAATCACCCCCCCCCCCCCAAAAAAAAATTGCAGTATACCTACAGTCTCAATTAAGTAACTAAAAAAAAAAGTAGTTACTGATTTTCCCCTCTTTTTTATCATCATACACTTTAATGGATATCCGCAAGACCCCACCACCTCCTTTTTATTCCCCTCTTCTTTCACATAACTGATTTTCCATAATATAAGAAGAAGAAAAAGGTTTGATGACAAAAGTATGAAAAGAAGCGGGTTAATGGACAAAAATGACTTCTACAGAAAACAAGGAAATGAGCATATAGACACAAACAGAAAGCCGAGGATATAACATTGAATCAGCAAGATTTGCAACCAACCTGGCCATAACAAAAAGTTCCCTCACCATTCGGGAACCTTCTCCAATATATTTTTGCACTAGTTCGGAGCCAGACACCCTGATGAAAGTACAGTCTGTATGATGTGCCACTGCCCTTGCCAACAGTGTTTTCCCAGTTCCAGGAGGTCCATAAAGCAAGACTCCCTGCCATTTAAAAAAGTAAAAGAGAGAGCATGAGCAGAAGAATTACATAATTCTAATGGCTACAGACCACTTATTCAAATAGCTTCGCTGAACAAAAGTGCACCTTTGGTTGAGCTATTCCAAGACTCTCAAATAACTCGGGATGTTTGATAGGAAGCTCAATAACCTGGAATTCAACAGGAAGAAAATGCAAATAATCAATATCGATCATCATTAGAATCTCAAGGATACTCGTGCATTCATGACTTCAAATATTATATAAGAGAAAATGGACAGGGAAAAACCTCCTTAATCTCTTTGATTTGCTGGTCAAGACCACCAATCATATCATATGTAGAATCAGGTACTTTTTCAACTTTCATGAGGTTGACTAAAGGATCCACTTTACTGGGCAAAACTAAATGAAGAACATAGCTATCATTTCGGAGGGCAACTCTGGTTGATGGAGTGATCTTTGTAATATCAATGCTTTTATCAATATCCACCACATATTTTCCTTCTGGATGGACCTGAAGGGATGTACAAGAAGGAAAGTATTAACATTCAACTCCATTCTATCAAACTCTTTTTTCTCTCTTTTTCTTTTTTCGAGGTCTTTACAGATCAAGTTTGGGAAATACATAACGAAATGGTAGCTTACTTTAACTAAAACTTTTGATTTCCCCATTACTTTGACAACTTCACCCACATAAGATCCAGGCTCCTGCAGTAATTGCAACTCCTCCTTGAGCATTCTCACTGCCCATTGCAAATAAGTATAAGAAATGATTGGTGAATTTGATATTATAAACTGCAAATATACCACCAATCAAATATTGAATGTAAAACAACACCAGTTAATCATGACTTGGATAAAATCTAAGCTTGTGATCTCCTCATAATGAAAATAGCTAGCTCACCATTAAAAATATTACTTCACATAAGCTGATAAGAGCAGCTAGATAAAAAGGAACAAAGAAGTATCATATTTGCCACAAAGTAATGTTCTTTCTGAACTGAAGTCTCGTGAATCCCACTCACTCATTAAAGTAGATACACAGTTTTTATACATCTTACACGATGTCTGCTTTCAAACACAGCTTAGTACATGGCTATACTAGAATCAAAAAAAGAAAATTCTTTTTTTTTTTTTTTTTGGACAAGAAATATGAATTATCTGACCGTCCGTTATACAGAACAGGAGGACAAACAATTCCACATTTCCAAATCCCAACGACCTTCATTAAGCCAAAAAAAACACAAGAATATCCATTTTAACCACTTCTAATCTCTTAATTAGCATACGGTTTTAACATTTTATTGAACTCTTATTTGAACCACTTCCGAGCTTTTTAAGATTCAAATCAAGTGCTCAAAACCATACCCAAATACTCATCCCCTAAAAAAAATATAAAAAAAAAGTCTTCTACACTTTCCAAGGCTCAAGTTGAGACTGTACCAATTTAATCCTAAGTACATACTCCCACAAATCAAAAGCTAAATACCTCAATTTTCACTCATTCTTAGATCAATACAATCTCAGAACACTTACATTAAAAGAAAGAGAGACTATAAAACGGTTACCGCACAATTAGCAAAAACCAAATTAAGCAAAAAAAGAAAACAAATAATTGATCAGCCAATCTTACATAAGTTAACATAGAGTTAGGGTTAGATCTTTGTTGAAGTATTAGGGGAACAAAACCCGGGGTCCCGGGGGGGTACCATACCATTGGAATTGAGCTCATTGCGCTGGGCTTCGAGACGATTGAGATTGTGAGTTTTCTGACGGACCTGGAGCTGGAGATCGTGGATGTGTTGGAGATAGTACTGCCGCAAGCCTTCGCCTTGTTTCACCGTCGTCTTGCTCGAACAGCTCTCTTCTCTCTCCGCTCCTCCGACGCTTCGTTTCTTCTCCAACTCTACTGTTGCCATTCTTGTAGCTGATTTTAGGGCTTTGATTTTGATCGAGAATTAGGGATTCAGTTTTCCCGATCGATCGTCTGAATTTTGGTTCAAGTTTCTGTTTTTCCCCTTTTCTTGGCTAATATAGCGAGCAACACTTTTACGGGTTAAAGGGTCGGTTTGTGGTGCGGATTTTTATCTATTTCTTTCTCTTTTTATTTTCTTTTTCCTACTTGGTCTCTAGGGTTAAATTCTTCAAGTATTTTTCCTTATTGTAATTAAATAATTATTCAAATTAAAAAATAAAAAAATAATTATGCAATTTATTCCAATAAAAAACAATTCATCATGTAGTCGTAAAATATTGTGCAAATTTAATCTATATCTTCAAGTTTTGTATTCAAATATTTTCTATATCCAATTGCAAATTGTATTTAAGTTTATCTTAAAACACTAAAATTTCACACTTCAAAGTACAAATTACAATCTTTACAAGGCATTTTACATTATAGGTTACATAGAATGGCAAAATTCTCAATGTCACACGCTATAAAACAATTATTGTGATATAAAACATGTACTATTAAGTTGTTGTTGTACTCTACTTGTATTTGTATTGTATATTTATGCAATAGTACATCTAAAGTGACAAAACTTATTATTTGTTACTATATTACCAAAAAAAAAAAAAGAATTCAATTAAGTATTTAAAATTTGATTATTGGTGATTTAATATGATTTTAATGCATTAATTAATTCTAAGAGATAATTTTAAAATTGTAATAAAATTGTAAATCATTTTCCAAATTATTAAATTGTTTACATCAATAACATGCTTCATCAAATGTGCTCATTTACACTAACTCTTTTAGTTAAGATAAAAATATGCAATGACAGTGTTTCCATAGCTTATGTATAGAAATGGTAATGAGGATTCAATTAACTACTAACACTTGATAAGAAAAAAGTTGTTAAATAAGGGTAAAAAACATTATTAGTCCCCAAAGTTTGGCTCTATGACATTTTTAATCCTTAAAATTTCACAAAAAAACAAATCGTGTCCTTCATCTTTTAAGTTTCAACTCAATTAGGATAATTGACATAAAATAGTATAATTTTGATTTCTATGGCTCTATTCCAACAAAAAATTATCCTTTATCTTTTACTTTCTCTTGTCTAAACTAAGAGAAATAGCTTTTTCATATAATTTTGAACAAAAAAGTATCTTATTTTTACATAATTTATACTAACTTAGTAGAAATTTAGAAGATAGGGGACATGATTTGTTTTCTACAGAAACTTTGGGAACCAAAAATATCACAGGGCCAAACTTTGAGGACTAAAAATATTTTTTACCTTGTTAAATAATAAGTGCCCAAATATAAAAAATTTTATATATGGAGTAAATTGAATAACCCAATAAAAAAATATATTGTGATTTTACATATGTATAATAAATTCAATAAAATTATAATAAACCCAACCTAAATTATATACAACTATTTATTAATTACACATTAATCAAGAACACTAATGTGCATATTACAAGGGCTATCCATAGGTTGGATTTATATTCGAATCTAATTAATTTCAAATTCATTTATTTCAATTTAAATACATATGTAATTTTAATTATTCAAATTCAAGATATGAACCTGCTAAATCCAGCTCAAATATGATGCATTTACAACCCTATTCACAATTTAATACATATGCAATTTTAATTATTCAAACTAAAGATATGAATATACTAGTTCGACTTGAATTTGATACATTCATATGCTGTAGTCCTCTTCCACTATGTTTGGATCATTGATCATTCATCGCGAAAAAACTATAGTCACGTTCAAATATAGTTTTTTTTTTTTGGATAAATATATTCAAATATAGTTAATTAATTGATTCAGGATTAATAGAATTGTCTCATTTTGGGTAGAGTTTTATATAGTTATAGGGATATTTAGTTAGTATTAAAAGAAAATTTTAGCTACTTACATTATAATTCAAAGTAAATACAATAATAATTAAAAAAATAATAAAATATTTTATTTTTTAATTATCTAACTATCAATAATATTTAATTAGCAATAACAAATCACTAACAAAAAATCTTTCTAATACCAAATCTAATGTTAAATTATGTAAATAAGCATATAATAGAAATCCACGTCCCGACCAGAAACCGCCCACTCTCTAAGACGGACACCGGTACACCGCTTCCCTCATTCTTACCTTAAAATTTGCCACAACATTAAATTCTTCATTACACTAGGATTTTCCGATTTTCTTCATAAATCCCACTTTTGTATTAACAGATTTTTTTCTTCTCTTTTCTAACTTTGTTTAATTTCAGCTTTCTTTTGTTATTCTGTCTCTCAGATTTTTTTTTTTAATATTATTTTTGGCTAATTGAGATCAGATAAGAAGTGGGCTTGGTTCTCTTTAATCCGCCAGCTCAAGAAAATATTGCATTCCCATTTTATTTTATTTTTTTGGGTATTTTCTTGAATCGCTGGAAATTGGGAGAAAATAATTGATGGATAAGAAGAGAGTGGCAGTGCCTTTGGTTTGTCACGGCCATTCACGCCCCGTTGTTGATTTGTTCTATAGTCCAGTCACACCAGATGGCTACTTTCTCATCAGTGCCAGCAAAGGTTTGCATTTTCCCTTTTTTCATAAGTTCTTTTACAGAATCCATTAGTCTAATGCCTTCAGAATGATCAATTGCTTTTGTAGTTGGATTTCTTTTGAATGCTAAATGTGTTCTTATGTATGTTGTTTGTTCTGTATCCATGAGCTAATTGATGAATTAAATGTAGCTAATTTAGTCGAATGGGGAAGGCATTCCATTGCTCTCTTGTTTGTTGAATGTCGACTTAATCGGCTAGAAGGCATTGATCATGTTATCCTTGGACAGAGTTGAATTTGGTGAAAATGCGAAATTTTCTGCCAATGAATACTATAATTTGTATCGTGCATTGCGTATTACAATGATTGTCGTAAATTAGAAGCAAAGTTAGCTTAAATGGACCTTCTAAATTTGGAGTTGAAATGGAAGGAAGAGATAATAAGTTGAATTTAGCTTTAGGTAAGAATAGATATGTTCCGAGGTTGGTACGTGTGTCTTCTGTAGGCTTGGCAGCAATGATTATTCCTATTTGATGTTTTATTGGCTTAAATAAAATAATACTGTTTTCAGTGCTTTTAAACTTGTTGGCATTTTGTCTCAGATTTCATTCCTTTGTTCCAGATTCCAATCCCATGCTTAGGAATGGTGAGACAGGAGATTGGATTGGGACATTTGAAGGACATTACAAAGGTGCAGTTTGGAGTTGCTGCTTGGATACAAATGCCTTTCGTGCTGCAACTGGTTCTGCTGACTTCTCTGCGTATGTGTCACGACAAACTTATAAAAACTTGCATATTGTTTGATTAGTGGGTTAAATTATCTATATAGTATTTTGGTTTCTCAATGTGCCTTTTTTTTTATAACTGCGTCTTAAGAAAGGTTGTACAAATATGATTATGGGAAGCTTTTTAAACTGGAAAGCTGATTGAAAATCTCATACCATGTTGTGAACATCTCTTTTTAAAATTTTTTGATTTCTCTCAACTGGGATGATCAGAGAAACAGTCTTCATTTAGTGGATTCCAATTAGTTAAGGGGTAGATTGAGTTAAAAGTGTAGTTCCATACTTTTATGACAAAAGAAAAAAATTATCAAAATCCAATGACGGTGGTGTTTCCTCTGTTTATCTGCATGCACCAGATTGACATATATTGTGTGCCTACTTGTGATGCAGAAAAATCTGGGATGTATAAGCTATAACAGGGGATGTACTGCATTCTTTTGAGCACAAGCACATTGTTCGAGCTTGTGCTTTCTCGGAGGTACATGATAGTTTCGTTTCCTTTTCACTCAATCCTCTTGTTTTTTGGATTGATAATTGTCTTAGCTGCAGTTCCTTTTCCTGGGATAGGATACCAATTTTTTGCTTACTGGGGGAGTTGAGAAAATTCTTCGCATATATGACTTGAATCGCCCTGATGCTCCTCCTAGAGAAGTGGACAAATCTCCTGGCTCTGTCAGAACTGTTACATGGCTTCACAGTGATCAGACTATATTAAGTTCTTGTATTGATATGGGAGGAGTCAGGTATGCTTGTCCTGTGGAATATATGCTTTGAAATCTTTGCTTCTTGGTCTCTTAAAGTTACCTATTTCAATTTTCTCAAATAAATTATGTAGTTTTCAATGTGAAAATTTAAGTTCGTGTCCACCTCAAGTCTCTTTAGTCGTGTCATATAACTAAGTAGATGCACACCCGACACATGTATTATATGTATTGTATCCACTGCCAAGCTGTTATATTTACTCCTGCTTTCACCATTTATCATCTCTTTTTCCTCCTACATCTTCTGCTTCCCGATGATGTGCCTGCAGTGTCTAATAGGGGCTAGTGGAAATGGAAGTTGTTATTCAGTGTGATCTTCAATGGTATAAGCATGTTATTATGCCTTTGATGGAGGGAAAATCGGTAAAATTTGATAAGTCATGCTTCTCAAGTCTGAATGACTGTGAGAGTAGGTCCAGAATATGTGAGTTTGAATGATAGTTTAGGGGAAAGCACAAGGTTGATTATTTAATTGAATATCTACCAGAAGGAAAAGTAAGAAACTCTTGATATTGTGGCTGTTCTTTCTTGTTCCACAACCTTTGCAAGGTTAATAGATCTTGCATGCCCCTTGAACATATGTGGTCTAAATTTTTGTTCATGTTATGGTTAGTGGCTGTTCTTTTTTGTTCCACCACCTTTACAAGGTTTTTAGTGCATTTACATGCCTTGTGAGCAAAAGTAGTCTACATTTTTTAGACTATATGCGCCATTAGGGGAGTCCTAAACCTTAGCTTTCTGGTTTTTGTCGTGTAGTTTCCTTTAACCTCTATGCCAAGGAGCTAAACTTGTAGCAGTAACTTCACTGAATAATTGTAGATCTGGTTCTCTTTGTCAAGAACAAAAGCTTCACTTCAACTTAATTTCTTGCCAACTGTTTTGGCATGAGCTTCCCCAAAATGCTGCCAGCTCAGGACAACTTCATGTTGAGCCTTACATAGAACCACAACGACAGATCAGATCTACGACTGTTTATCTCTTAGTGTTCTATTTTACATGAATTGGTTCAGGGAATGGTTTTTCCCATCTAGAAGGTCTTTTGCTTTTATGTTCTTCCCTGTCTGGGTTTTGTGGTGTATGAATGTAACTATACCTTGAAAGCTAAGGGAGAGAAAAGGGAAATAAGGCATATTTCACAGGACACCTTTGTCAATCAATATCTTTCAAGGGTGCAGTGGTGGTATAAGAAAATTGTCTTATACTATGGAATATGATGCCGTTTCTTGTATCAAAGGCCATGATTCTAAATGATACAATAGCAGGTCTTTTCCTGCAGTAGTTCTGTTATTCTGTAAACAATGGAATTTGTATGCTGAGATCAGTGACTCAAATAAACTTTTCCGGCTTAAAATAACTAGAGGTAGAGGTAAAAGTCTACCATGGACCTGAAAACTGCTTTTAAGCTTGAAAGAAGTTGTATTGCTCATCTTAAGTAAACAATAACATGGCATAATGTTGATGTAGTCTGAAATTTAGATTTCTCCCATATCATTGATTTTTCAACCTATGGCTGTGGGGAAATTACCTGTGGAAGCTTGAAAAAAATCATAACTTTTTGTTGTAATCCCAATTTGCTTTTTTTTTTTTTTCGGGTACTCATTTTTCTTGTCGAAGATTCTTATTAAATTTGTTTGAGATCTTCATGGTGAAGCTTCTTTCAATTTCCTGTTATAAATTTGGTTGTCTTTCAGATTATGGGATGTCAGAACTGGTAAGGTAGTCCAAACACTGGATACTAAATCATCCGTAACTAGTGCGGAAGTGAGTCAAGATGGCCGGTACATCACAACTGCTGATGGTTTTAGTGTGAAATTTTGGGATGCAAATCAGTGAGTTCTTCTTTATGAGATTGTGAAGCAGTTGCGAATATTCTATGGACATAATTTTGAATATTTTTGTTTTCTTGTTTTGCAGTTTTGGATTGGTGAAGAGCTACAACATGCCGTGTACTGTAGAGTCGGCTTCTTTGGAACCCAAGTATGGTTTAAAATTTGTTGCTGCAGGAGAAGACATGTGGATTCGTGTGTTTGATTTTCATACTGGTGAAGAGATAGGTATGTGCTGCAAAATAAATGGTCTTTAGGATGAAATAAAGTTTGGACTTCAGATCAAAAGTAATCGACTTAAAGAGATGGGTGGGCTATCTAAGGAATATTTTGATGGTCTACTTTCCATGGTACACATCTAATATCCTTCCCATTCCCTCTCTCCTTCTAGAGTTATAAATGCATTTCCCCTCACTGAGGGCTTTGTTTTGTGCTCTGCGCATCACAGGATATAACCTCGTATTTTTTTCTTAGTAGTAATTTCAAGTTGTAAATGTGCCTTTGGTTGATATACAGTTTCACACCAATATAATTTTTGGAACATACTTTCCAAAGCGACTTTCCAAAGCCAGTTCACGTGTCAAAATTCTATTGAATGTCCAATCCCTTTTCGGGATCTAATGATCATCAGTAACTTTTATACGTCACTTTGTATAGATTCACTCATTATTTTTTATCTGGATGCAGCGTGTAACAAGGGTCACCATGGTCCTGTGCACTGTGTTCGCTTTGCGCCAGGAGGGGAAACATATGCATCCGGATCTGAAGATGGAACCATCAGAATATGGCAAACAGGGCCACTAACCAATGATGATAGTGAGCCTGTTGCAGCCAATGGAAGGGTGAAGGTTAGTGCAGATGAGAGTTTCGCGCAAAATTGAGGGCTTCCACATCACAGATGAGGGAAATTCCAGAGAGAAGGAAGAGGTGGAAAATGCCTGACGAGCCGATCGTATTGGTTGATTCGATTGGGATGTAAAATGCTACTCAGAATGTTCCTCGACTTTGGATGTCATCCTGATTTTCTTTCCTTTGCTCTCTTGGCAGGATAGCTTTAGTTTAATTTAGATATGCCGATATGCTTTTTCTTACAAAAGCTCTTATAGTAAACTTGTGAACATTGCTTGGAGCACTTTGTTGTCGTGTATATGCATGTCAAGGATTCCTTTTTTTTTTGTTTGAACTCCTTGAAGTTGAAAGTACATCACGGCGTAGCAATGTAGCAGAGCAAATTGTTATCTGGAAAAGTTTAATACATTACTTTTAACAAAATCTTATGATCTTCATAGAATATTATATCGTTATTATTTTAAATCTTATATTATATAAGTATCCAAAGTACATAGTATTGTATTTTATAAACATATCAAAATACGAAGGTATAGTGCCTTAACAAGATTATAAGTTTTCTTAATTTTTATACTTTATTATTAATTAAATATAACTATATGTAAGTATTTTAATCACAACTTTCATACAAATAAGTAAACAATTAAAACATCAAAATGTATTATCAAATAACTCTCTTCTATTTGCAAAATTCATACATATAGCTTATATAATTGTTCTTTACACGTTCTCATATTTTGACATTGATCCACAAATTTTTCTTCTTAATTACTTAAATATAAGTGATTATGTAAGATACCGAATAACAAACTAATAAAATTTTGAACAAGAAGTATATTTTCTTATTTAAAATAATAACAAGAACTTCTAAATTCAACAAATAATTAAAAATCATTACATGAAACAATCTAAATTCAACAAATAATTAAAAATCATTACATGAAACAATAACAAATATATTTGTCATTTATTTATGATTTGTAGTATATTAGTTATTTAATTAAATATGACAAAATCTCATATATTTACAATCATAAAAGAAATAATAATAGTATTTTGCAAATTGTAAAAACTAATAATGCTTATTTGATTATTGTGGAAAAAAATTTGTGTTGAATTTGGTTCACTTATTTTCTTCCTAAAAGGTGTGACTTTTCTTTTTATCACCAAAGAAATTTATTTGTCACTCTCCATAATGAAATTTGATAAAATTAGGGATAAAAAGAAAAAGTAGTGATTGGTGTGCAATGAGCTTAGAAGATTTTAAACTATTATTGTGGTCTAGTAAGAATATAGTTATAGGCAAAGACTTAGGTAGATTCGATTTTTGATCCCACTTGTAGACCCTGTGGTGTGAATTAAATATTAAAATTTTTTTGACATCAACTGATGTAAGTAAGATTTTTTAAAGGTTAACCCTGATCACAGGGTAGGGTCAAAAACTGTCTCTACCTAAATATTTTCCATAGTTATAAACTTAAAAATAAAATTTTAAAATTTCAAAAGTTGTAGAGGCAAAAATAGAATTCTAGTAAAACCTTATTTTATCAAAATTTAATTCGCCCCCTATACATAGTATATGTTTTCAAGGACAGTGGCGTAGCTGCCTCCACTGCCCCCACTATTTCCGCCTCTGATAACTAGTGATATGCCGGTAATAAGCATTTAGAGGCAGTGACGTTGAAATTTTTTTTTTGATACTTGCTCTGTATTGGAAAGTGAACAGAGTGAGTATTACACGTTGTTGGATGATTGAAAAATAGTGAGATCTTATTATTTTTTAGTCATTTCAATGACGGTAATACTCACTCTGCATTGTAGAGTAAGTAGTCAAGGCTTGCTCGTAACGCAGGTAGGTGCTATTCTTTACTTGGATCTATTTGTTTGTTGACTAGAGGCGAGTGACCCTGTCAGATATTCTACTCGTCAGCGTATGACAGACATGCTTTAGTTTAGAATGAATTTCTGGTCATTTCTACCATTTGTTTTCATCATGCAATTTTTACCACATTTGCGAGGAGAATCCGCTCTCTATAGATAGTCCTCAGAGAGGTGCTTGTTCAAGTTTCACAAATCATACTTTCAAATTTGTCGCAGTTCTTCTAAAAAAATCACCAATAATAGACCCAGTTAGATGGGAATCGCCTCTATAAAACTTGTTTTATTTAGAGAAATCTAATTAACTCAAAAAAGATGCATGAGGCCCGAGCCCTTGATACGTAACTAGTCTTTAGCTAATTTCTAATCTTTTTATCCATTAGTGGTAAAACAACTTATTTGATTTGATAGACGAACGAGGAAATTAAGTATATTAGTGCCAAATTCTTGTGTGCACCAACATATATAATGTACTAAAGTGTATGGGTTTAATTGTGAGATTCACAATGAGACTTATGTAGATTTTATATTATTTGTGTCTTTGGTGCGTTATACATATTGACACACAAAAATTTGCCTATATTAGTACATTCTTCTAGCCCGTATAAATTTTGTGTTCGTGAGTGGCCTGGAATTTTTTGAACCAATGGGATGGAGTCAATAAAAAAACTACAGGCTTTCAGACTTTTACTCTAAACGGGGATAACATAAACTGATGAGCCAAGGTGAAATATTATCATTTTTTTTTGGGTCAAATCAGCAATAAAAAATTAAGCACAATCTAATGGGACATAGATTGATCGCTGATGGGGAGATTGAAACTAAGAAAATAAATAACAAAGCCTGAAATGTTCCTGTTGTGAGGGGTTGCCGAATATAAGGAGAAAGATATAGATTGGGATTATTTATTGAAATTAAAAAGTGGTATATTAAGGTGTTTAGTTTTTTGAACTCGAAAAAGGGAAAGGATGGAGTTATCTTGTGAGTTTTTTAGAGTGCTACGGTGAATGAGAGGGGAGAGAAACGGTAAAATTTTGGAGGTTTAGAGATTTATGAAAGTAACGAGAGAGCGAGTATAAATCACGTCTTAATCAAGTTATATTATATATTAAAAAAAAATATAGAGTGAATAATTACAATGTGAGACTTTATTATATTGATATATAATTTATATTATATAATAAATAGATTGATCACTTTGAAATATTGATATTTCCACCGCTTAATGGGTGCATATTCTAATCCAAGTCCAGAATAGAGACCTCCTTATGCCTAGAAAGTAATAAACAAAAACGGCAAGAAGATAAATAATTAAAAAAAGAATCAGTCTTAATTCTTTTGGAAAATTTTATTATTTTTATCATTTTTTAATTTTAAAAATTTATACAATATAAATTTTTAAAATATATAATATTATATTATATAAATCTTTAAAACACAAAAAAATAATTACATTTTTAACATCTTAAAATTTTCATATTCTTTATCCGCAGGGAACAAAAAAGTACGCTCGAGTGGTGATACTTCAATATCATAATTACGCTTTTACCGGTGTGGTCGAAGTAGAATTATGCATTATCCCGCAAGTTGCCAAGCGAAATCCAAGGGTACCTTGGGCATAGTAGCCCTCCATAAGAATAACTCCAAGGCCGCCAAACTACGCAGCGCGGGCGTTAACTTTTCTCTGTCTTGTGTTCCGTCTTCGTGTTCGACTACTTCGGAAGTAGTTTCTACTTGTGAAAACCCCAAAGCGCTCTCTCTCTCTCTCAAGTCTCAATCTTATAAACCCTCAAATCCGTTGGAGGAATTTGGCAGGAAAAATGTCGGGAAAAGGCGCCAAGGGTTTAATAACCGGCAAGAATTCTGGTTCATCGGCTGCTAACAAAGACAAGGACAAGGACAAGAAGAAACCCACATCTCGTTCTTCTCGTGCTGGTCTCCAAGTATTTTTGCTTTCCTTTTTTTTTTTTTACAAGATTTTCAATGTTTTTTTTTCTTTTGATTTCTTGTTTTATTGTAAAAGATTGATTTTTTCGAAAAGGGTTTTTTTTTTTTTGAGGATGAATTTAAGTTTGGTTACATTCTCGTCTGTTTAGGTGTGAAAGATACCTTGAGCATGAATTTAAAGTTTTATTTTTATTTTTATTTTTATTTTATACGAAGCAATTTTTAAAGGGCTTCTTCTTTGGGGTGAAAGATTGAGTACAGTTTGGATGCATGGTAGTAGATTTAGATTACTTGTTGGTTGTACTTGTGCAAGTAATACTTGGACCTTGAGGATGGATATCTTATTATTCTGATTTTTGTGGGGAAAATTCCACATTGTCTGTTATGAATGTTAAAAGTTGTGCAAGCATAGATTTGTTTCCCTGTGTATTTTAGGAAATTCCCAGAGAATTGAAAAAAATGACGAGGAGATAATTATTGGTTGATGATTGATCACTTCATGTAATATTACAAGGTAATATGTGAAAAGCGTACCCTTTACGCCATTCTTGTTTTTTCTAACCAAGTCTGATCTACGCGATTCTTGTTTTTTCTAACCAAGTCTGATCTTTACATGTGTGGACATGAATGTTGTTGGTGTCGGGTGGTTCAACATAATAGTATGGCCTATCTTTTACATGTAGAGAATCCGTTACTAATGATTTTTAAAAAGACCTGTGTGTTCATGGTTGAATTGCACGCTTTGAATCCTGTTTCCATCAGGCGTAGCTCACCCTTGCCTTTTGTCTTGTTTGTGTTTAGGGATACACCAAAGATATTCTTTAGTTTGAGTGCAAGAGACTTGTGAGTTACTGTAAGAGAAAGAAATTAACACACACACACACACACACACACACACACAACTTGTGATATGCTTGGTGGAGGAAAGAGAGAAACAGAGAATGTTCTTTTCTTAGTTGAGAAGTCAGCAGTGCTTTATAAGTGCTTTCCAAAAAAAATTTGATAAGGAGCTAAGATAGTGTTTGCAAGTTACCTTTCTTTGACATACCTTCCCCTGTGGGGAAGGGAACAAAGATGGACTCTGGTGGAAATATTAGAATCTCATTTGGTGGGCTCATTTAAAACAAAAGGCAACTCGAACCTAGTTTGCTATTACAATTATCAAAGAATGTTGTTCTAGAGGGCCTATGACCTATTATTTTATTTTAGGAAATTGTAAAGTCACCGAATATTACATAATATTATATTGTACCATGTGCAGAGGATGCTCATTACTAGAAGGTAAAGTAGTTCATGGTCCAATCAAAGACAAACTAGGATCATACACAAATCTGGTTTTTGATGAAATTTCCGCAGTGGCTAGGTATGGTTGGTGGGGGACTAAATTAGTCCAACTCTTAGAATTCCCGAACAGAGCTTTGCCCCTTTCTCATTCAGGTGGGCAGCGGAAATCAGAAAGGAATTCACCTTCTCCTTTGTTACCTATTCCTCTTCTTTTACTATTAATATGCCCACTCAGGGAAGATAGAATAACTAGTTAGAGTGAGGGAAAAGCAAAATTTAATTCACTCTTAATAATTTCTTTCTTTCTTGTTTGATGCTGTTCCTCTTCTTACCACCAATTTGAAAATGCAAATACCTGTTAAGTTTGTTTACTCTGAGTTATGTAGTTGCATATTCATGTGTATGTGTTCCTAGAAGGTTTTCAAAACTGTTATGGATTTTCTGAGTTTCTTATTGTTCGGCTGTTGATATGGTAGCCTTGGTTTACAGTTTCAAAAGTGTTGGTCTTTAACCACATTAACCATCTAATTTGATTGTGTTTCTTTCAAAACTTTAATGAAATCAATCTACATGAGAAAAAAGGTATGTTTCTTAATGCTCTTGTTACTTCATCGTAACCTAGTAAATGAAAAACATTTAGAGATACTAAGAAATGAAAACCCAAAGAAAAAAAAAAAAATTTTACATGCTTTCAGAGAACTTAACTACATTTACCCTTCACAATATGTATTTTATATTCTGTAATCTTTTGCGCCCTTCGTGTCCTATTTCTCAGTCTTGATACCACCATAGCCAAGCATCAGGCCTTTTATTGCTGCTATTTCCTTCTTACCAAATGGTGATAAATTGATAATCCTGCTAGATATTTCTCTGGTTTTATTTTGTGGTCTGTTAGAGAGGTAAAACTCTAATACTCTGGAGCAGTGATATTTTTCAAGTACTGTCTGATGTTTTGCAATTGTTTTGAGGAGAGCTTTATTTTTTATTTTTTATTTTTAAAAAATTAAAACTCTAAATTATATAAATTGAGAAACTAGGCTTTTGGTCTTCAAGATAAAGGAAAAACCTCAGTGACAGTGGAATGAAAATGATCGCTAGTATACTGGAAATAACAAAAAGGGATAGAAATAAATGTTATTAATGATGAGGATTAATGATGAGGGCACTGAAATTATGAAACTAGTTCTTTGGTCTTAACGTGTGCAAAGGTTTTGCCCTAACAAATGACATTTCTCAAATAATGGATTTAAGTATTACTTCAAGTTCTTGACTACTTTCTTCAAAGAGTATTGACTGTTATTACACGCCATTGTTTTCTTGGCTCTGGAGTTAGGTAGAAGCAGTTATTTCTTGGATCTAAGCTGAATATAGTGTAGTAGTTCACTTACCCCCTTTTTTTTTTGAAATGATTGTATTATGCATTTGAGTGCAGTTTCCAGTTGGACGGGTACATCGTTTACTCAAACAGAGAACAACAGCACATGGGAGAGTTGGAGCAACAGCAGCCGTCTATTCTGGCGCAGCTATTTTGGAATATTTGACTGCTGAAGTATTGGAGCTTGCTGGGAATGCAAGTAAGGATCTTAAGGTGAAACGTATTGCTCCAAGACATTTGCAACTGGCAATTCGAGGTGATGAAGAACTTGATACGCTGATCAAAGGAACCATTGCTGGTGGAGGCGTGATTCCACATATCCACAAGTCACTTATCAACAAATCATCCAAGGACTAGTTCCTTGTGGATGTTGGTTGCTTTAGTTGAGTAATCCTCTTATAGAAAACCAGAGTTGACTATGAGTCTGCTTAGGTCTCAGTAAAATGTGTGGACTTAGCTTTCGTATCTAAACTCTCGTCCATATCGATTCTAGTTGCTCATAGTAGTTGTTCTGGACATGTGTATAATCTGAGGATATTAGGACTATGTTTATAAAGTCTTGTCCTCCAAAATTCTTGTGGGCTTGAATGTGGTTATTGTCTGTTACCAGTGCTGGTAAATGGTGACATGTTTCTCAATTCTGGAAGCTATAAGATTTTATATCCCGATATCAAAATTACACTCGAGCATTGCATATGCTGATAGATGTGTAATGCATGGAACTCAGTTTCTTTTATATTCTTGGTTTCTGCTACCATGTTCTGATTGTCATGTTTTGTCCTACCTGTGGGGATCTATTGCGATGTTGTGGCCCTATTATAGTCTCTATTTCTGTGAATCAAATTACCCTATTGTATACCCGGGCAATGGATGTGCCAGCTCCAGGCTTGGATCTGTGCAGTTCTTTAAAATACTAGCTGAGTGTTGTGTCTTTATGACCCCATTTATGATTTAAGCTCGGTATATATATGACTTGTGCAATATCTGCATTTTAAAAGACGAGTAATAGTGCCAAAAGGTGCAGAATATAGTACTATTTGCAATGCACGCAGAGAGTCGGCTATTGAGCCAAATATTGAAGATTAAGAATGCAGTCTTGACAAATTCAATTTCCGAGTCACAAAGTTGATCAAAATGGAATGCCTACCATCTTGAACCCTAATAAGATTCTCTTCGGTCCACATGCAGAATTACGGGGTTCGAAGACTCGGATCCTCTTCCAAATTCATGTACATTGTTAATAGCTAAATGCGAGAGCTTTACAGATACAAGAACCGAGTCAATCAGCCCCTTCAAATAAACAAATGTAACTAATCTAGGCCTAATTCCACAATCCGTAAAAATTAACCAGCAAATACAAAAACCGATGATGGCAACCTCCGAAGAGCAAATTCTGTGAACCATCTGCCAGAAATTGATTCTGCTGGCCTGGACTTTCTGAAACTCAAATGGTTGCTACCTTTGGAACTTCCACTGGAAACTTTTCAATCTCAGACATCCAAGGGTTCTTTTCCTTTTCAGGCCTTATAGTTCTCAGTGACTTCCACACAGCACTGTTACACTTGAAACCTGAACCAAATGCTATCTGCCATACTTTGTGTCCTCTTTTTACTCTTCCCTTGGCTTCTGTATAAGCCAGTTCATACCACAAAGAGCTGTCTCTCGAGGTGTTGCCAAATCGATGTAATGTCATTCTTGATGGCTCCATGTGCCATTCAGATAACTGCAAGTTCTTCTCCAGTTCATCCAGGACAGCTCTCCCTCCAGCATGAATGCAGAAATGGTCAAAGGCTAGTTTAAAATCTGGAATGTAAGGTTTGAGCTTCATCTTGAATAGTTTCCGCCCAACTAGTGTAGCAAAGAAAAGCAATTGTTCCGACATTGGGAGAACAAGAGGTCCTAGAGTAGTGATATTGGTCTTCAATGCATCACCAGCGACAGCCATGAGCTCCTTTGACAAGGAAACACCAATATTTCCGTCTGCATCTTCTTCTTGGGTGACGCAGGCATAGCACTTATCATCAGCACCCTTGTGTGTGCGAACAGTGTGAACCAATTGATACTTGGATCTTCTTCTTTCTGAGAATTTGTTAGAAAGTAGTATTGCAGCACCTCCCATTCTGAACAAACAATTTGACACAAGCTTTGATCGGTCATTACCAAAATACCAATTAAGAGTGATGTTCTCCATGCTGACAACCAAGGCATATGAGTTTGGATGGAACTGAAGAAGTTTTTTAGCTAGATCAATAGAAATTAGACCTGCACTGCATCCCATGCCGCCTAAACTGTAGCTGGCTATATTTCCTCGGAGCTTAAAATGGTTAACTATCATAGCAGACAAAGATGGAGTTGGATTGAACAAGCTACAGTTGACAACCAAAATTCCAATATCTTTTGGTTTCACGTTAGTCTTAGCCAAAAGCTCATCAATGGCACCAAACATAACAGCTTCAGCTTCTTTTCTAGCTTCTTTCATTGACGGATTTGGAGGTATATTGAGGACAGCCTCCGGAAGATAAGTGTTATCTCCTAAACCAGACCTTTGAAGGATTTTTCTCTGAAACTCAAGATTCTCTTCTGTAAATGAGCCAACCATTTGGGATTGCTCCATGAAAGTCTTCATTGTGCATCTACGAGCTTCTTCAGGTTTGTAGCAGGACAGTGCCTAACCAGCAGAAATCAACAAGGTAAACAGGGTGAGGGCGAGTTAAGAAATAGATGGTTGATATGAAAACTATTAGACTTGAGCAAAGGATCACTGAAATGAGTTTATACTGTAGATTAGCCCAAAGCTCATAAAGATCAGGGAGGGACCAGGTGGACATTTGTGCTGCAACTACAACCATCAAAGGGGTCATGAAGAGGTACATTCCATGAGTAATGAGGTAGTGATAACCAAGTTTAACATATTTCAACTTGATTGATTTCTTATAATCTGGGAACTTCCCCGATGAAGGGGTGAGCAAGGGTGTCTTTGACTTCGATTCTTCCATTGTTTTCCTGCTCAAACATAGCAAGACTGGATGAGATAAATGATAGTAACAAATTCGGGAAAAAGCACAAAAGAGAAAACTAAAGCGAAAAGAAAAAATGGTCTACTAAAACCGTTTAATAGTAAAGATAATTCCATCAAGAGTTTATCTAATTGAGAGTTCCTTAAAATTAGTTTTTTCCAAGAGCAACAAAAGGTGCACCAAATCATTGCCTCAATCACTCTCCCTCTTGAAAAGCGAAAACTTCACGGGGTTGTGGTGGAGGATGGAGGGGTAAACAAAAGGACTAGAAAACAAAAAATATATGGTTTTGACATGGGAGTTTACAAAGTAAATTCCTATATTTATTTATTTCTTCTTATAGTTCTGAGAAAAGGTACATTAAAGATTCCTCATTTATTACCTTGAATGCAGTTCTATTATAGTTGTAAGGTAGCCACAATGTGGTTCCACAAACATTGAATATCACACAAATGTATACCAATTGCATAAATCAACAGGCCACACAAAATCAAATCTAATCATTCATCACATTTTCACAATCTTATTGACTAAAATAAAGTGTCCCTTTTGTAATTCCATTACTTGACAAATCAAATTAAGTTACATATCATTAAACATAGTACATAAAAACCCCATAAATGGTTAAAATTTGCATCTTTAAACAAACCCGGATCAGAAGTTCTACAGCAATGAAACATGAAAATGTCTACGGCCACAAAAAATAAATCAAGAAAAGATCTACTTAATAAATAATAATAAATAAAAAAAACAGATCTTGGTAATAATACTAATACAAATAAAAAACAACCCAGAAAAAGTAATTACCTTTTAAGATGAATCACAACCCCAGATAGCTTTAATATCCCAAAACAACAGACAGAGAGGGAGAGAGTGTCAAAATGGAATCGGATGCAGGGATTTTATTGAAGGTGGTGTGTTAGGAGAAAGAAAGAGGAGAAATGGGAATGGGTTTATTTATTTATTTTCCTTCTTTTTGGGGTTCAAAATAATTATTAACAGTGTTGTGTTGTGACCAGTAGAATGTGATAGTGGAAATGTGGGATGAGGTGGAGGAGGAATATTATATGTAGAAAAGTGAGAGAACAAAATGCAATGCCACCAATTTAAACGGTCAAAATTATGTGTTTAGACTGCCTTTCTTTTTCACACACACAGTTATTCTTTTTGCTTTCTTTTGCGTGTGTAGAATGAGGCGGCGGCGGCTGCGCAGAGTGGCTTGGTTCTGAGAAGGGGACAGTATTTTGGACTGCTTTGCTAGCCTTTTCTGGTAGGCTAACAAAAAAACATATTGGGAAAGTGCAAGAAGTTGGGAAATATTCAACTTCTTTAAGCAATCGGGGTTGAACTGGTCAAAGTTCGTTGGTGAGCAGTGACCTTCTTGGAAGTTCTGTGTGTTTTTACTACCCCCCACGAAAATGAAAAAGACCAATTTCTATTTTCTTGAGAAAATACTTATTCAGATGGGTCTTGACTCTGACGGTTGACCTTGTGAGTATCATTAAGTATTATAAAATATTATTTACATTAATTAAGTAATTTATTTTATAAAATTTAATCAATATTACAGAATTGGGGCCAAATAGTACATTAGCAAGTCTTGACTATTCATTCTGTGAGATGGTCTATTGAAATTATTAAAAAGTAATTGGATCCTATTACTTTTTAATTATTTCTCTTAATAGTCAAAAATAATTATTTTGTAATACGGAGTGAGTAGTAAAATATTTTTTCAAATCTATATATATTATAGCAAAACCTCTTTTAGATGTGGCACATTAGATAAAAAAAATTTACTTGGTAAATAATAGAGGTAAAAGATAAACTACTTGAATAGTTACCTAATCTTATATTTAACTACCCTTATTTGTTTTTAAATCTCAATTTATACACACCTCTTATAATTATTTTTTTTTTCCAAAAATGTAATAAAATTAAACGTGCATTGTAAATCATAATATAAGTATCAATTATTAATTATAAGTTAAGAAAATAAATATTTATTAATTATGCAAAATTTGAAACTATGTATCATTGTTAATAAATTAATTTAAATAACATGATTATATTTAATCAGTATTTATCAAAAAAATAATAATTTATTATATCACAAAAAAAATTTTAAAAAAAAGTGTTTAGATCAATTTCGTTGTTGCATTTTCTTGAAACTTTATATTTATTAGTAGATTAATTATTCAATGTTAATTATCCGACCTGACCCGATTATATCAGGTTGAGAAAAAAGTGACCCGATACTCAGTTGATATGTATATGGTACCTGGTCGAAGGGGTTGGATGACGAGGTACTCGATAAAGATCTAATATTATATTTTTTTAATATCAAATTTTAAAAATATATATATATATATATATATATATATATATATATAATGACTATTAATTACACATATACCATTATAGAAGAGGAAAAAAATCCATTAATATTAGGCCATAAAATGCAAAATTACAAAGTTAACCCTGTTTATGAACCATGCACCTGTGAGATAGCAAATTTTTTAACCCGCTACTTGACCCAGTAAAAGTAACACTCGACTTGCTACCGACCCGGTTTTATTAACCGGTTTGTGTACCTTATGTTAGTTTCTATTGTTTTATATTTATAATAACTTTCATACAAGTAGGAAGTATTTAATGTAACTATATCTAGATGATATCATTCTTACAACCTAATTACATTCAGATTAATATTTATAAAAAAGAACAAGAATTTATTATATCACAAAAAGATAAAAAGGTTGTAAGATCAAATTTTTTTGTATCTTCTTGGTACTTTATATTTGATGGTAATTAATTATTTAATATCAATGGAGATTATTCTTAAGTGATTATATAATCGTAAAAAAGTAAAAATTAGTTTTAATATTTTGTTTTATTACTGGTGTCACCATTAACTGTATTACTTTTTGTTTATTGACTTAAAGATATAACTAATATACTTGAAGTAAAAATAATAAAAATTAGTGTGACTTTTACCGTGTGAGATCAATATTTTAAGTACTATCTAGTTATATTTCTTATAAATCATCATATAAGTATGAATTATTAACTATAAGTTAAGAAAATAAATATTTATTAATTATGCCAAACTTTTACCTATATATTAATTGTTAATAAATTAATTTTATATATACTTAAATAAGAATTTTCATAAAAGTAGGAAGATATTTAACCTAACTATGATTGGTTTGAATCATATCATTATTACAATCTAATTATATTCAATTCATTTTTATCAATAAGAACAATAATTTTTTATATTACAAAAAGATGAAAAGGTGGTAAGATCAAAATCTTCTTTTCACCTTCTTGCAATTTTTTATTTATTGGTAATTAATTATTCAATATCAATAAACGTTATTCTTAAGTGATTATATAATCATAATATATTATAAAATAGTTTAAATAGTATGTCTTATTATTGGCATCAATATCGGTTGTTTTACTTTTTATTTGTTGATTTAGAGATATAACTAATATACTGAAAGAAAAAAAAATAAAAATTAGTGTGACTGTTATCATATAAGATCAATATCTTCATTGCATTTTTTTGCAACTTTATATTTATTAGTAATTAACTATTCAATGTCAATAGACATTCTATTGACATTATTCGTAAGTGATTATGTAATCACAACATGTTAAAAAATAATTTTAACAGTATGTCTTTTTACTGGCGTCACTATTAATTGATTGATATATTACTTTTTGTCTATTGATTTAGAGATATCACCACTAGGCTGGAAGAAAAAAAAAAGAATAAAAATTAGTGTGCTTTTGTAATAGTAGTTTAGCTAAATGATTATAATTGATTTTTTTTTTCTAAAAGAGTTGCAAAACAAATAGTATGTTATGGATTATTACATAAGTATTGATTATTAACTGTACATGTTAAATATAAAATTATATTGGTTAGAGTAAGTTAGGAAAATAAATATTTATTTATTTGAAGCAAATTAGGTAGACAATTTAAAGTGTTATTCCTAATAAATTGAAAGAGGTATAACCTAGCTATCTTTGAGTAATATCATCATTGAAACCTAATTAGATCATCGTAATACTTTTATCAAAAAATTGATAAAGGATAATTGCAAATTTAGTCCAAAAACCATTTTTAAAGTTTCAAATTTACAACATCAAATTACATATATTTGATATGTTTTTTCTGTTTATCTTCTCTGATAAAAATATGTTATTCAAATAATAATACATATCATGAGAATTTATATGGTGGGACAAACGATCACCAAATTCATCAGCAATTACAAGTCAATAATGAATCCATTCAAGAAAATAGAGTTACTAATTCACAACATACATCTTATAATCAGTGTCACCCTATGTGTATTGTTTATATCTATGTTGTAAAATATTAATTCACTATTATTTTTATAAATTTAATTACAAACATTTTTTTCTATGACAATAACAGCTTACAAATCCTTTTATTTTTATATAAGTTGTACTAACTCTAAAAGAGGGAAATTATGTTTTAAAATTAAATACAATTTTGATCAAATGACAAGCAAACGTAAGGCTAGATTACATTATGATATGTGTAAAAGGTTTGTTGTACTTATTTATATACTTAATTTTATAACTCCTACTTTTGAATTTTGCTTTCTTAATTTTATGTTTTACTAGCCTAAATTCCTGTGTTATGCACGAGACAAAAGTATTATTGTTACTTTCTTTTGTTTATGATCATTCATTAGAGTTTTAATTATTAAAATATTTATACCATCAATATATATTATTTGATCTTTAAATTTCATATTACTTTTATTCCCGTGCATAGCACGAGTTTCTACACTAGTATAGAGAATACTTAAAAGTATTTTTTTTTAATTTAGTCAAGATTTAAATTTTATTCAACCCGTTATTGAAATTAGAACCTTTGAGAATATCCCATTAGAAAAAGTGTAAAAAGAAAAGATGTGGTATAACGGGTAATTGTCAATTTCTAGTTGTTCTTTTTCATTTTTCTTGATCAAGGAAAAAATTGGTCCCAACTAAAGCGGGAAAAAAAATTTCTTCTCACGTTTCCTTTCGAAAGATGACACCCTTTGAAAAGAAATGATTGAAAAGTAGGTAGGTTCTATTATTTTTTAATTATTCAATGGTCAGAAATATTTCGCAATACAAAGTGGTAATAAAATAGTTTTCCAAATATAGAGTATACTTAAGTATTTTTTTTTTTTTAATTCAGACAAGATTTAAATTTTATTGCGATCAACCCCTTTAAAAAATTAGAACCTTTGAGAATATCCGCATTAGAAAAAAGTATAAAAAGAAAAGATGTATAACTACTGGGGTAATTGTCAATTTCTAGTTCTTCTTTTTCATTTTCTTGATCAAGGAAAAAATTGGTCCCAACAGCGGGGGAAAAAAAATCTTCTCACGTTTCCTTTGGAAAGATGACAATCTTTGAAAAGGATTTATGTGTGTGTTTCTATGTATATCGTGATAAATGCTAGTAATTGATACTCAATATATTTATACAAGTTGATAAATACAAAATGATAAATAAAAGTTATTAATGTATCATTAGATTAAAAAAAAGAAAAAAGAAAAACGAGAAAATCTAAAATTAGAGAATCGTGATTTGATAAGATTTTATCATATAAAGTAATTTTGATAATAGAATATGAATTTGTAATTTTATAAATAATTTTCCCCGATCCTAACCGCTTTATTATGCAACTTTGGAGTCCATTAGTATTTAGGACTAGTGCATGATGGTTTTTGATCAAATGGTTAGTGAATTTCGCCTCTAATTTCCTTTAAAGAAGAATAATCCCCTTTATTTTTCTTTCGGATAATAACAATTTGCTCCCCTAAAGGATGGGATAGTTACACTTTACCTCGTAATTAAAAAAAATTACACTTTGCTCTCTATTTATACTATTTATCCATGAGCATTTCTTACATGGTCAAGAAAAGTTAGTTAAATGAATGATATGCTCTTGTCATATTTTTTTAATTTTTCAAGTATTTTAATTTTTTATGATGGTTTGAAAATTATTAAAAATTAATAAAAAAATATAAATAAATGGATATTTTTGTCTTCGTGAGTGAAAATTATGAGACAAATTTGACTCAAATTATATTCAATATTATAATTTACACACATTTATCCACAAAATATAAAATATCAAAGTACAAAAAAAAATTATAAAACATTCATGAAATATCTATTGCCACACAAAATCCTTAAAAAAAAAAACTTCAAATAGAAAATGTTACTAACCTAAGTTTTGAGAAGCGTACTGCCACTATAAAAAATATTACAATTCAAAATAATATCAAATAAACTTAAAAAATTGCTAAAAAAACCTCCATAAATTACGAGAAAGTGACAAAAAAATATGTGGATATTCATTATATTGATGTATTTATATTTAATATTACTTATATTTTTTTTATAATTATCACACCACTAGCAAAACTTGAAAACACAAAAGTTCAAAAGATATTGATAAGGGGTATTTTAGTCATTTAATTTACTTTTGTTAATAGTGTTAGAAATATTAATAGATGAATAGTACAAACGGGAGGTAAAATATAATAATTTAAGAGAATAAAGTATAATTACTCATATACTTTAGGAGTACAAAATGTTATTAACCCTTTTTTTTTTGATGCCACGGTACCTCATTTCGCTTTTATGAATTGACGTTGTCAAGACAAGAATATATGTCATCATTCTTGGTTAAGAATTCAAGTCTCAACGAGTTCAATAATGGGTTAATAATGGCTCCTGAATTAATTGACTAAGGATATTTTAGTCATTTAACTAGATTATATTGATGATTTTAATATTAGTAAGAGATTAAAGTGTCAATGAGTGATAAAGTGCATATTTTTATAGTTCATGGTAACAAAGTATAATTACCCACCTAATTGAGGGGACAAAGTGTTATTAACCTTTCAATAATTCTTACGCAATCCGCGGGTATCGAATATGAGTTGGCCATCAAAAACATCACAAAACTGAGTTAAATTGTTCTTAAACAAAGCCCCAGGATTTCGAATTTGAGTTGTGCCACTAAAAACATCACAAAATTAGAGGGCCTTACAAGTTCAATACGGCCCAGCCCAGCCCAGGTGAATAGTTGTGAGCTAGACACCCACCCCTTTCGGTTTTCTTTTGTATTAGGGATTTACTTGAGGGAATAATTAGGCATTAGTCTTATATTTCATTTCTTATCTCACTCTTTATGTTATTATCTAATAAAATGTTAAAATTTCTTTTAAATATATTTATGAATAGAGAAATCTTGATCGTTTATTAAGTAGTGAGATAGAGAATTCTCAACGGAACAATTGTGAGGGCCAATTATCTCCTACAATGTTGAACATAGGAGTACTATTCATGCTGGATAGTTCTAAGTACATTTGTATCACTGCGTGGTTCTAGATTTACACTGCAAAATCTATTATATGTTCCATTTTTAAAAACTATAGTGATTAATTTATGTTGGTTAAGTTAATATAAGCTTGAGCAAGTTCTTACTCGAAATCGAACACGTTAATATTACTAATGAACTCGAGCTCTAATTTTAAAGTTCAATGAACTGAAACTCTAATCTATTAATTTAAATTGAACTTGAATAATGCACTATTTAACCTCGACTAAACCCTAATCTATACCATGTACGTTTAGTGTTTGGTTCGTGAGTAATGCTGTAATGGCCGACCTTGAACCATATCTAATTAGCCCAGGAAACAACTGCACTACTATCCAACGGAATTTTTAATATTCATCTTATTTTTAACATAGCCTGTAAAAGTGTTTCATTTTCCATTACAGCAGCTAAAACAAATTTTTATTTACAAAGAAGAGAGAGAGGAATTAAAAGTAAAAAAAGCTTATACAACAAAAAGGAAACAATCCCACATGATCGAATTTGAAAAAGGTGATGCCAACAAGGCATATTTTTCCATGCGAAATACACACTTCTAAACAATTAACACACACCCGTGCACGAGTGAATAGCATGTCCGACACTCCCTTAGGTTTTGTTTGAGTGTAGGAAAAAGAATGAAAATCGATTGCAAGAATTATTGGTGAATGGCATTTCATGTATTTTTAGAAGTGCTTGAATAACATGGAGAAGAAATAAAAAATGAAGAAAATTTAATGCTCTCTTTTGTTGATTTCTGGTTTAGTTCTGGATACTAATTACTACTAAGAACCTTCTTGCATTTTGCATGTCGAAAAACATTTGTGGTAGAAAACAAGATCCCATATTATGTGCCCATATACTATTTTCCTTGAAAATACTAGCTAATTTTCTAGTTAAGATAGTATTTGATAAGAAACACTTGCCCAAAAACAATAAATAAAGAAATAGTATTTATTGAATAAATCTTCCCTACTCACTCTGTAATGCAAAGTGAGTTTGACAGCAGTTGAGATTACTGAAATACAGGAAGGCTCCGTTACTTTTCAATCGTTCAAAAACAGGAGGCTCCTTTATTTTTCAATCGTTCAATAGTCTAAAATACTCACTCCACCGTGCAAATTGAGTAGCAAAGAATTTTTTCCACTTATTATGTTACGTTAACTATTTTTAAACTATTTCTTACATGTTCTTTGTTTTTATTTTATTAAAAAAAAAAATCTTGTCATGTAACTTTTCAATACGCTACAAGAAATTTCAAATTTCCTACCCATTTTCTTTATAATTTTAATATTTAAAATAAACAAAATAGGAAGAATACCTCCTTTCTTTTCCTTGGCTTATGAGTTTCCTTTCCACATACAATTTTTATCTAATTGAAGAGTTAAGATTAATAGAAAGAAAATAAAAGGAATGGAGAGAAAGCTTACCCCTTTTTCTTCTTTTGGACTTTGTTAGGAAAGAAATGGAGAGAAAAGCAGAGGCTTCTATTGCCAACAAATTTTCTTTCCAAAATGGAGAAAATTGGACTTTACCAACCAAAAACGAAATTTTTTTTTTTTGTGATTTTAAATAGTCCTGATTGATTTTTTTTAAAAAAAAAAAATTCTTAATACATGTTTTCTTTTGTTTACTTTTCCTTTCATAAACTCCCAAACTAGCCCTAAGAATCTTCTTGACAACCTCGTACGGTAGAATGCTATATGTGACTATAAATTTCATCATCTCCCCCTCAGCTCAAAATACTAACTTGTGAGCTCATAAAAATCCAGTTTGCTAAAATCATTATCCATTAATTTGCTTCAAATCCTTAATTAATACAAACAGCACCGCATTTTAATTTGTTCATCACCATTTCCATACTCATGTTAACCTTATTGCCCATGTTGAACGATGATATCCAGATCATCAGGATTATCGCATTTGTGGCAACCGCGAAGAAGGCTACTATAATTCTCCGGCTGTACCTACCGATGGCGATGGAGATGACGACGACGATGATGATGATGGAGGATATGATTATGCTCCAGCTGCCTGAGGATTTCATTGTTGCTTTTTCAGCAAAACCCTAGTTTTGATCATCAGCGAAACCCTAGTTATATATTGGTATATAAATAAACCCTAAGTTTTCAAGACCTAATAATATATTATATATATACTCCTTTCTATTGCTAGAAGTTTATCCAAGATTATGTTCAGTTAATTCCAGTTATGGACTATGATTAATCCGTTGTAAGGATTAAGAAATCCTATAAAACTAATTATATGTAGCTAATCTCTCAGCTTTGTATCTGAAATTACCAGTACACCAATAAAATTTGAGGTATTGCATGAATTTAATCGGTTTCTTAATACTCGTTGTTGGATGTCAGTTTACTATCTGAGAATTTACACATCTTAATGTTGTAGTAGTAGAGGTAGCTTACATATGTATCAATGTTTATCTAGCTATTACTCGAATAGTAAGATTGCATTTCTATTAGGAACGTACTTAAGAAATAACAGTGTTATCATACAAGATGATAAAGTAACGAATCCATCCAGTTATCGTTAGATTCAGAAAAAAAGGAACAAAATTCAAACGAATATATAAAATCAAGGGTTGATAAATTACTATAATTTTAATATGTGAAATGGGTTTTGATTAGTTATCCATAATTTGTGACTTTGTAAATTTTTTTCAAGAAATAAATAAGAGCTTATATAAGTCTAATTTGAATATCCTGCCAATCAAGTCTCTGATCTATATGGTGAATGAGCATTTATGAGAATCGTAACATATTCTCCGTTTATGTGTGTGTTAAAAGTAAATGTTTTGGTGCTTATTTAAGCAAATAACAAAGAAATAGTAAGAGAGTTTCATAATTTAAGATAATTTGAAGAGAGAATTGATTTCATCGAATAAATGATTTACGACAGTATACTACAAATGATTAGTATATATATATATATGCACAAGTCCAACAGCTATAACCGGCAAATTATACCAGCTAGTATAATGTTATTAACTTTTACACTTACTTAATTGGATCTATTGACTTGATTAAATCAATTGGGACTTAATAATTTTCAATATCTTCAACAATATTAGAAGGTTGTTAGAAACACTGTAAATTTTCAGGCTGAACAAACAAGTGCTGTGAAGATATTTGCTGAAGTCAAGGCTGCTGTGTGTAATGTGTGTACATCCTGTAGAGCTATGGGACTACTTGAGAAGGAGAATTGGGATCTAGTTAATTATTGAATGGGGTATTACCATCAAATGTTTTGATGATACGTAATTAGGGAGCTGTTAAATGTTACTCTATTTTATGCTTGACTAATTGATGTTGATACATGGTTTTGCAATAGAAACTTGGGGAATTTGCACGTAAACTGAGGATGGATCATTCTTCCAATGAACAAGCTGTTGTTGATGATATCAATCAATTTCATAATTTTTACTTTTGCTCTAAAGAAAATCAATTTAAAAATTTTCAAATCAATTCAAGCTATAATATAGATAAACTAAATGGGTTGGGGCACATTTGTTTTTTTTTTTTTCTTTTCCGATTTAGTTCTGTTGATTTGCTCAATTTGGATAGACAGATTGAATTTCTTTGTCAACTAAATCAAGGGTTATTTTTTGAATATTAAAATCTCTAAACTAATGATGAATTATGATGCCGTATGAAATTTTATCTAAATGCATAAATACACAATGCAGTTACACACTTGTTAAATTTTAATTTTTAAGATGTTTATCTTTTGAACACTTAACTTTTTTTATTATATCAATTCAGTATTTTAACCATTTGATCCATATTTCAGGAACAGTTAACCCTTATGATTTCATCGATACATTTATTATCTTAAATTTTATATAAATAAACGTATAATCTTAAATTGTAGTAATAGAATGGACTAATGCAAATGTCTCTTGGTGGAACTTTTCAGTTGCAAGTATATGACCCGAAGCTGATCTTCTTGACAACGTATCAACAAGAGCACTATTGTGCCGAGAATATATGCCTGTCGACATCTTCAAATTTGGATTGTAAAAAATGCCGTCATGAGTTTACACTCTACTTTCGGACGAAATTAATTAAGTAGAAAATGTTGGCTAACTGCTAATTTTATCAATTAATTACTACCCAGTAGACGTCATTGGTCTTCCGTTTTGGATTTAATTTATATAAGAATTCAATTCAAAAACAAATTATAAAAGTTAAATGGAGATGAATATGATACTACTACTATAATAGTTCACCAAATCACGAGTCACGTAGATTATCCTAGTTAATTCATAAGCTGGTCAACTTAATTGGTTGACTTGTCAAAATTTGGTAGTATTAAAAAAAAAAAGGAAAGAAAAAACAATAAATTGGAAGATCCCTTGTGAGCTCTTGTTCAACTTTACTTTACCAAAGTGTATTTCTACAATTGTAGTATTATGTTGTGATTTATTTTCAAAACGTTAAATTATTTTTTTTATGCTGTATTATGTTGTGATTCTGAAATTAAAAAAAAAAAAAAAAGGTAGAAGGGTGTGTTTGTTGGTGAGGTGTCATAATGAAGTTCCGACGTGGATAAATGGGCAAATGCCATACACGTAATCGGCGTCGGGTTTTGCACCATCATCCCCGTGCCAACCCCACGCGACACCCACCACAGCCCATGTCACGTCGTTCCTCCATTTTTTTCGGCTAAACATCTTTTGTTTCATATTATATATTATTTTTTATTACATTACTTAATAAATTATCAAAATTATTTTACTAAAATTACTGTACAGAATCTTGACAGTCTATTAGATGGTATAACAAAAAGTAGCATAAAGTGTAGAACGTAAGATCCTTTGCCATTTTTACTTGTTAAGAATCCGGCACATGATCTTCTGTTTTACACCCTATTCCACTCTTTTTACACTACCTAATAAACCTTCAAGATTAGGTGGTGCTATTTTAATAAAATAATATTGACAATTTATAAAGTATAAAGTGTTATGACAAAAAATAACATATAGTATGAGGCAGAAGATTTTTAGCGTAAAAAAATCCTCTATACCACTCCTTAATTCCTATCTCGTTATTTAATGCATGGCCTATTCCTATGTTAAAATTCACAATTATATTTATTTAACAAATTTTTTTTAACAATTCATTAAATAGTAAAATAATAAATAAAATAGGAATAAAATAAAAGATATCTATAAATAACCTCCTCCCTCCTCCCCCATTTAGACCAACAGTCAAGGTTTCAGTCCAAGTTACTAAGTAATTATTTCTTTCCGGACATTTGAGTCAAGTTTCAATCCTAATTATAGTTTTTTTTTTTTTAATATCAAAAGAAAAATGTCGTTGGTCGTTTTTGAGAGAATTGACGAGTTATCATCATGGTACAACGAAGTCCACAAGAGGAAGCAGCATGCAGACGGAGGAGAAGGTGATGGTGATGATGATGATGATGATGATGATGATGGAGATTATGATTATGCTCCCGCTGCTTGATAATCGTAATCATCATCATCATCATCATCATCAATAATAGTCAATACATTATTTCTGTCCAATTAATTGTGACAGAAAATTTTGTCTATCATGGTTCTGTTCAAGTAGAGAGTTGTCTTGCTCTCCTGACTTCTTCAATAACTTTTTGTCTATAAGAAATGTTCACAATTCTATGTATCTTTCCTCTAGTTTTTAATTCAAGTTTTGCAACTTAATTATGTTATCTATGGATTATTATTATTAGCACTAATATTCTAGTACAATGAATTAAATTGTCTACTAATTTAGTCTAACAACCAAATCCCAAGTTTTTAAGTTAATTTATATGTGGTTTTATAGTACTGGAGAGAGTTGTCATTTTGCTGTCTCTGTGTACTACTTAATTTTATGTGTGTTAATAATTTTAGCTTACCTAAACTTGGGTAATTAAAAGCCAATTTAGTTGAAATATTGTGTCATTTGTAGGAAGGTCACAATGTAGAAAAATTTTATATCTCGTTCATATTGATATGTTATAATATCATTTTTAAAATTTTATATAATATAATATTATATTTTTAAAATTTATATAAAATAATTTCCTCAACTAGAATTCATTGTCAATATACTATTTAATTTGTTGCCATAAATATATTAGTCCATGTGATCTGTTATTATATGCAGTAAAGTAGTACTTACGACTGACGTAAGAAAATCTCTTTTCTAATTGCATATTATGAAAACGAGAAAACAGAATAATAATAGGGTTAATTAAACTTTATCTCCTTATAAAATTGGTCATGTTTCACTTTGCCTCTTATAAAAAAAATTATATATGTTTAGTCCTTTCTCACTAATGGTCAAAATTGGCCATTATTCAAGACATTAAATGGTGTTACAAAATTATTAAATTATCCTCAAAGAGTTTTTACCGTTGATTACACTTTACTCTTTGTAATGCTACAAAATTGTACTATATTTTTTGCTTGTTTTCTCGACCTGTCAATGACGACTGTTGGGGTGCATAACAGGTTAGAGTTGAAAATTTTTTTTGTGACAAAATCCATTCAAATTTTTGCCAAATTATAATTATAGTAACAAATTTATTTGAAAATTACTAGAGTCATTGAACGTGAGAATCATGATGATACTTTCCTTATAAATGCTTTTGAACATATATAAATTACATATAGAATTGCATCAATACAATTATCGAGGATTATGAAACAAAAAAAATTATTTTACAATAAAATAAGAGAATATACACAAATTTGACTAAGTATACATATTCTAAAACTCTAATTACATTAATTTCAATCATAAAATTCATAAATGATCAATTAAAAATCATGACAAGAATGATTATAAATAGATTAACATATTAATTAACCAAAAAATTAATAAAGACCATTAGAAGTAAAAAATTATTTATTCTGAAATTTTATCTAATTTTACAAAGTGTAAAGTAAAAATTCGAGAAATTATAAGGGATAAAATACAAATTTTTATCATTATAGGGGATAAGCTGAAATGCTAATCCTAAAATTATATAAGAATAATTTAGTATTTTCGCATCACTCTCTAACGTTTTGATTAACGATTTGGTTTGACCGTTAGTCAGAGAAGGTTAAGTGTATATAAAAATTTTTTAAAAGACAAATCGAGATACTAGTAATTTTACGAAGGAGTAAAATATAATTAACCCATAATAATATGTTGAAACAGCAGCGGAAGAAGAGAAATGATTAATTGTCATGACTGGCCAAGTCTATCGCCATTTCTTTAACATTTTCTTTATCTATGACCTATCTCAGTCCATACAGATGAAAGAAGTTGTCCCGTTTTGCTACTCCAAAATACTACTGACCAAAATCAGAATGGAAAACCATACTCGATCTCAGTTTTCGTGCCTTCAATTTAACCACACAATACACTAAAGTATAAAGGTTCGACTATGCCAAAAATTCAAGCTACATAACCAAGAAAAATAAAAACCCAATATATATATAGGTTGTGACCTTTACTTTTATTGATGTGGCTTATGGTAACTTAATCTTACGTGTTTTACATACATGGCCACTTGACAATGTGAAGGTGCCAAAATGGATTTGGGTAATAAGCAGGCGTCGATTATATTCCTTTGCTACAGAACAAAAAAACAAGATGTGATAAGATCCCATATCTTTTCAAACTTATGGCCTGGCTACGTTCCTCAAATAAAAATGGTATCATATACATTTAGCTGTCACCACTCGGCACCACTGCACAAATAGCTTCGAAATCTTTTGACTCGTTTTGGACCGACAAAAATGTCTTGTCACCCATCCACAATGGTGACCTGTTTGTATGCTGCCAATGTGGTAGCTCACTTGTCATATGAATTTCCAACCTGGAATGTAATTTTACTCATATGGCTGCTCTATTTGGTGCCACATGTAACGAGAGTTGGGTCGTCACATCCATCAGGTACCACTCCTCAGATGTCCACGAGCCAGCCCAGTGCCAAGTTGACTCGACCACTGATTCTTAACCTTTTTACACAAGCTTGTGTATATAACCTCCCTGTCCATGTAAACCCTATCCATACCACCTTATTAGCCAGTCTTTCAACTTCCAGCGCAAACCTTCCTAAGGGACATCGGCCATTATCACTCCTGTTTACCTTTTCTTTCCCAATTGTTTGCTCTTCTACCATGAAATAGTGTCTCCTATTTATTGGACTACTTGTCCAATGTACAAGAAGTTATGCTCCAGCAGCAGAGTTGGAAGGAGATAGTAACAATTATATTAGAGATTAAATTGTGCCCTAGTTGCATGTCTGGAAGGTGATGATGTTGGCTATCAATATGGGTCAGCTGCATGAATGCACCCAATTTAGAATTGAGTATCAGAAAGATCATATCACTTAGTGAGATAGGAGTAGATTACACTGTTGCTGTTAGAAAAAATAGCGAATCAAGCAATCACCAAGAAGGCAGTGAAGGCCACAATGGTTAAATAAAGGGACAATATATATTGCAATGACACCAAAATTTGTCAGTTATGCTAAGTAGATTTTGGCTTACATATTAGCCGAGGGCCTTTCTTCTGATGATATCATATGGGGATTACTCTTTTAAGAATCTTCTAACACTACTCAGAATAAATCCTATGACAATATTGCAGTGACATTTTACTGACATTTATCATCTTCTACAATCTGTACTTGGTTTCTGCTAATTATCTACTGGTAGTTTTGTCATTTAGTAAAAGATAAGTCTTATGTTGTCTACTGTGTTCTTTAAGGCCAGCACACGAGGATGTTTGAAGATTTAGTTGTACTTCCTACTAGTGCTCTTGTATATTAAGAAACAGAATTGCTTGAATGGGGGACCAGTAATCACAGTAATCACGTTCAATGGTTTCTGTTCCGAATAAGAACTGCTACTTACTTTTGGTAATAATTCATATAAGATATTTTTTCTCCAGTCTGCTATTCGTGTAAGATCTTTCAATTCGAGTATAAGCCTCTAGCATGTGTGAGTGCACACATCCATTGAACATTATTTAGAGCATACGTGAAAACTTTTATAAGGAAGATTGTACACTAAGCTGAACCCAGCGAGGCATTAGAGTTCTCTCCCAAGACAATCCTGACTTTTGATCCAAACATTATATTAAACTTATGTAACCAGAGAGCAAAGATAAGCTTTCATATGTCCAGAGCTCAATAACTCAAGCACAGCCCCAAGTTAGTCGATGAATTATATCATATAACTGTCAAAGGAAAAGAACAATTACGTACAAACTACAATTTTTGGAGACTATTAAGTAGTTGAATTGGGTGAATTAATCTAAAGAAAAAAAAAAAAAAGTCTTGAATGCTAGTCCAAGAACTTACTTTCTAAGTTGTAAGGCTTCAATTTCTAGGTATAATAACACTCCCATTCTTGATTTTCCTTTCAAAATAGATTCAAGTAAATCAGCTATTGATAACAGCCTAACAAAAAACCATACTCATGTTTGAATAATTTCTCTTCCTTGGTCAAGTAATTTCACTACAAGAAAATTGCAAATTTCATGACGGATTTTTGCTGCGGATTTTTTCCCCAGGAATTATATACAGATTTTACTGCAAATTTTAGTTTTCTAGGTTTGGGATTAAAATTTTGCTACGGATTAAAAAATCCGCATCAAAATCCGCAGATAACATTCCCTCAATAAAGCGGGAACATATTATTTACAAGGATTACAGAACAAAAATCGAAGGAAAAATTATGGACAATAGCAAATTTGCTGCGGAAATAAATTCCGCAGCAAATGTGCTGTGGACATTTAATTCCGCAGCACAGGTGCTGCGGAATTTATTTCCGCAGCAGGTGTGCTGCGGAATTTAAAGTTAATTTCCGCAGCACCTGTGCCTGTCGGAAATTCCGCAGGAAAATTCAATTTACAGTGCAGAAACCCAGCACATTTTGGACAGATCTAAATGGGAAAAAATCACTTTTCCTCTCCATTTCCTGCACCACCAGCCACCATTCACCCTCCACCTTTCTTCCAACTACCATCCACTACTTCCAAACCTAAATTTCATCCCTTCTTCCTCATTTCTTTCTCTCCTCAAGCAATTTTGCTCCATCCTTCCTCTTGAAGAAGCCACGTGAACTTGGTGTTCATTTTGGATTCGATTTGTCCAGCCACCATCTCCTCTAGCTGCAACCGTGCACATCCTCAACCATTTCCAAGGTGATTGATTGATCTACCATTTCAATTTTTGTTCTTTTATCTATTTTACAAAACAAAAATATAAACATCTAAAACTGCATCAACGGGTAGGGATAATAATTTGTTGCGGTTTGTTTGTTATCGTATAGATTTTTGTTGTGTTATTTACATTTTTTTTTCAACTGTTTGTTATCCATAATTTGTCGAGGATTTTTGTTATGTTATTTTCAATTTATTTCCATATAATGACAATATTTTACACCTATACTATCATATACTAAATTTTTACTATAATAAGCAAGTGGAAAATTTTCATGAAATTATATTCTTATATTTGTCTAGAAATTAATTGTTTAACAGGAAACTAAGTAAGTCATTAGTTTGGATAGGCAAAATAAATCTAGTGATTCCAGTACCCATTCTCTTCTAGCCAATATCTAGTATATGATCTGTCTCTTAACCATCTAGATTTATAGAGACAGGACCTCATCTTGTATTTCACTACTATGAGCTTTTAAGTGCTTTGATTTCTTGTTTATAAAGTTTGGTTCTTTGATAAGTGAAAATCTACGTCTTTAGTCTGATTGGTGATTATATATGTACTTTTGTGTCTTGTGTTCACTTGTCTGCTGCATAATGCTACGTGTAACACTCACGTTTCATTGAATTTTAGTTGGAGCTTAAAGAAGGTCCTTTGGACCAATCATCTCATATAAATCCTATTATTTTTAGATATGATAAATTTTACATTGTTTTGGTGGCTTAACTTTTCTGTATTTGAAATGCTCTGCAATTGCTTGAGATACTAAAATTCTTGACTTTGTTCTTATGTAGCATCTTCTTGGTATCAAGATGGCTACCTTCCGACTTGATTTAACTTGCAGATAGAACTCTGAGGAGTTTGAGGTTTATCAAGAAGGATTGGAAGATTTAGATGCTGAATCCTCGTAGCAACATTCTTTACAAATCCATTTGGTACATATGTTGTACGAGAATGTGTATAAGAGTTAGTTTTTTGAATCACTAAACTTGATTGGATTTGGATATTCTATTAGTGTGAATGAACAATCTAATGCACGGTTCATTGGTTCTATTTGGTTGTTTACTTAGATAACTAAATGCTATATATGTATTGTATTTGAATTTGTTTCGTCGAATTATTTTTTGAGATGAAATTGCTCGAATGTGACATGATGATCAATGCGAATTGTTTTTTGTGATGAAATTGCTGGAATGTGGCATGATGGTACAGGGGGATGAAAAAACCAAACAATACTAACAAAAATTTTCTGTGAAAATTATTTGGGGATTTTGCTGCGAAAATTATATGGGGATTTTGCTGGGATATAATTGCTAGGGATTTTCCTACGGAAATTATATAGGGATTTTGCTGCGAAAATTATATGGGGAATTTGCTGGGGATATTTGCTAGGGATTTTGCTGCTTCACGATTACCAGCGCAAAATATCCGCATGTATATTTCCGCAGCAAAATCCCCATCAAATTTAGCTGCGGATTATTATCCACGGCCTTTTTACCGCGGATTATTATCCACGGCCTTTTTACCGCGGATTATTTTTGGCACCCAAATCCGCAGAAAGTCTTGTTTGCTGCGGATTTTTCATTATAATCCGCAGCAAAATATGCAGGTAATTAACAATTTTTTAGTAGTGTTTCAAAAGTCCCTCCCCACATTTAAGCAATTCATGTCAAGGATTTTATACAGCATTGGAGCCTATTGGTTGGAACCTTCAGTTAGAGATTCCAATTCTCTTCTAACATTAAATTTATGCTTTCACTTAATAATCATGACTCGGTTGAATAATAACCATGTATAAAACTCCATAGGACATTTACTTATTGGGTGATATTTGTTGAGGTAGCATGGTCTCTAATATGTTTGTTTTTGTAGACCACAGTTTGGTTGCTACAACTTTCTTGAGTACCTTTCCTGTCGGTCTCTTATCAATAACTCAAAAACAACCCTAGAAGACATGGACAGCATGGCAAAGCTTGGTGTGGACAGCAACCAAAGCCCGTATAACTGTATAAGCACCAGTTTAGCTACCTTATTCAGTTTTTCTGTCGTGAGAATCCAAAAGTGGCATAGCCGTGCAACACAAAAGTGAATTTACTTTCATTTCAGTGCTAATACGTTGCCACCACCAATGCATTGACGTACATCGCTATCAACCTCAATTGAACTGCATCCAGGGGACTTCTTAAATCCAATAGCACTCATTTTCCTTCTGACCTTTTTGACATCTTCCCACCTGTTTGCAGAAGCATAGATATTGGCTAGAAGAGAATGGGTACTGGAATCACTAGATTCGATGTGCATCAGAATGTTGGCTATGCGTTCGCCCATATCAACATCACCATGGATCCTGCAAGCACTGAGTATAGCGCCATAAAGGGTATTACTATTTTGTTTTCTTTATTCGGTATCTTTGCATCAGTTCCTGAGCTTCCCTATAATAGCCCAGCACGACCAAAAAGATCAATCAGACACCCATAGTGTTCTAACTTCGACTCAATCTGATGAACTTTTGTCATTGAATCAAAATATTGGCGGCCTTCTTCTACTAACGCTCCATGGCTACAAGCATTTAAAACTCCAATGAAGGTGATATCATCGGGTTTAATTCCAGATTGTTTCATTCCTGAGAACAGTTCCAATGCTTTGCTGGACTTCCCATTCATGGCAAGAGCACAAATAATAGCTGTCCATGATGCTATGTCTTTCTCCTTCAATCCATTGAAAATTTCCAAGGATTTTCCAACACACCCACACTTTGCATACTTCTCTATCAGAGCAGTGCCAACAACAGCATCTACTGATATTCTATTTTCTTCAATGTAAGCATGAATCCACTCCCTTGTTCCAACGCTCCCAGCTAAGCACATCCTGTAAGTAGAACAACCAATGTGAACTTATCTGGCTTTATGCTTTCCATTTGCATATCCCGAAACAAGGACCTTTTCGTGCCTCATCAACGCGGTTAAATTGTACATACCCATTGATCATAGCTGTCCAAGGAACAAGATCACGAACTGGACTCCTCTGAAACAATTCTCTCGCCTCATCCAGCTGACCACTACTCACATAACCTGAAACCATACTTGTCCAACAAATCACATTCCTATTCGGCATAGTATCAAAGATTTGCCTAGCTGTAGTCAAACAGCCACACTTGGAATACATGTCCAACAAGGCATTCCCAATTATAACAGTCAATTTAAGCTCCTTGTTCACATATTCATGTATTTCCTTCCCAAGTTCCAAACTTTTCAACGCAGTACAAGCAGATAAAGTACTTACAACAGTAGCTTCATCAGGTTTCACATTTCCCTCTTCCTTCATCCTCCTATAGACTCCAACAGCATCCTCAAATCTATTGAACCTAACAAACCCACAAATCAATACATTCCATGAAACCAAGTCTCTCTGAGGCATTTCATCAAACAACTTTCTCAAACTATCCGGATAACCAGCCACACCATACAAATCCATGGTCGAGTTACAAACATAACAATCCAATCCATCCCCACTTTTCAACACAAACCCATGAATCTTTTCACCTTCTTTTAACAATTTCAACTCTCCAATGGTCTTAAACACAAACGAGTAAGTATAGTTATCGAGCCACAAACCATGCACTCTCAACTGATCAAACAAGAAAAGGGCTTTTCTGAAATTTCCAGATTTCGTATATGCTTTGATCATCACATTGTAGATAAATACAGTTGGGTTTTCAATGCGGTGAAAGATTGTTTGTGCGTGATTTAGATTTCCCGCAAACGGGCCTGCAGCGAAGGCCATAAGCTTGTGAAGAATGTCTATGTTTTGGTGGAGGCCTAATATGAAGACCTGGGCTTGAATTTGCTTCAAATGGCTCGTGGATTTGCATGCCTTGAGGAGGTCTATGCATCATTTTTTTGGTGAGAATAGTACCGTGTGAAGAAGAGGTGGCAGTTGAGAAGTGAAATAGAAACATATTTTGCTAGCTGTGTAGCTAATTGGCGGAAAACAGATTTCATTAGTGATGATGGACGTTTGAATTTCAGCAGCCACAAGTCACAATCCACAAAGTCCTAATACCGTCTGATTAAATCTTTTACGTACTATCATGTATAAATTTTTTTGAATTATGGGATTAAATGCATCACACTGGTATATTATTTAAATTTTAAAAATTATTTTTATATATTCATATGTCATGCATTTAAGCTAGATGATGTGAAAATTTTTGTACACCGACGGTACATGAAAGATTTACTCGTACTGTAATACTTAAAAGTATTATGCCATTAATGTCTGTTTTCGTGGGTAAGTATTCAATATCGGAACTAATATGTTTAAGTTTGGTTCGTTTATTTTTAAGTTAAAATCGAACTAAATTTTATCAAACCAAATTTAAATTAAATTCGAATAATTTAAACTTTTGAGTAAAAGGCTTACAGTCCACTTAATTTTCATAGGTTACTGAAATTGCCCATCCAATCTTTTTTGTGGCTAATATGATCACTCAACTATTAAATTTGTCTTGCAGTCCCCACTTTGATCGTTAGATGGGCGTTAGTCAACGACACGTGCCATTCGTGTGACTTCAAGAAGGTCAAATTTATCTAGCCACCATTTATTTCACTACTAAAAATTTGTTAATTACCTGCATATTTTGCTGCGGATTATAATGAAAAATCCGCAGCAAACAAGAATTTTTGCGGATTTGGGTGCCAAAAATAATCCGCACGTAAAAAGGCCGTGGATAATAATTTGCTGCGGAAATATACATGCGGATATTTTGCGCTGGTAATTCCGCTTCAAAATTTCGTTATTTTACAAGGGTTTTTGATGGGGATTTTCCTGCGAAAATTATCCCCGTGTAAATTTCCGCAGCAAAATCCCTAGCAAATATCCCCAGCAAAATCCCCATATAATTTCCGCAGCAAAATCCCTATATAATTTCCGCAGCAAAATCCCTAGCAAATATCCCCATATAATTTTCGCAGCAAAATCTCCCATATATGGTCCGCAGCAAAATCCCCAAATAATTTTCACAGAAAATTTTTGATAGTATTGTTTGTTTTTTTCATTCCCCCTGTACCATCATGCCAAATTCCAACAATTTCATCACAAAACACAATTCGCATTGATCATCAATGCAAATTCCATCCAATTTTGTGCAAAAATTATTGGACGATTTAAATGATGATACAATGGAATGAAGCATAGAGCATCTATGTCTGTCTCTTGTACACATCTAATGTGTATCCGTGCTTACCATCCTCATCATCTGCATCAAGGGGTCGGGAACGCCGGTGGTGAGAGGATCCAGGAAGAACGCCTAATCTCTCCATCAAAGTATGCAACTGGTTTCTTGTTTCAGATAGTTGGGCTTGTAGTGAAGCTTGCTCTTTCTTCATTTCTTCCTTTTCCAATCTCTCCCTTTCTAATCGGGAAAAAAAAAATGACAAAAACCACGAGTCAAGATTTGGTGACGTCATCTGATGTCGTCTGCTGACGTTAGCATGCTCATTCATCTATACATCATAGCTGTCTATCTTATACACATCTGATGTGTTGGATCTGTCTCTTATGTTTATCAGAAGACATATTATCATTCTCAACAGTACTTTGAGAAGATATTTCAGCCTTTTTCTTCTCAAAGTTCTCCTGCAAAAGTCATATAACAAAGATCAACTTTATGGAAACAAGAAGGAGGGAGGACAAATCACAAAAGATTATTAGAAAGCCTTAATGACTTACATAAGCAGCTTGGGCCCGAGGATGAACCCAATCTCCCTCCTTCTTCTTATGGGTACGGAAATAGAAATCAGAGAATGGCAGGTTTTCACCCTTCTCAGCCTTCTGTAATTAAAAGAAATAAATATATTCAAGTCATCAATAACAAAGGCATTGTAATCTAATGAAGTATTAAAAGTACAAGAAATTAATTAGTAAATTACCATTTTCTTGAAATGCACTCTGTGTGGTATAGAACCGCCTGTATGCAGTGATGCACCTGCATTGGAATCCCGGTTCTTCTTATTTTGATCGGATTTTTGTTTGAACTCTTGGGACTGCCAATATTTATTCAGATCTGCCCATGCACTATCCCCCATCCAAGATGGTTTTCTACCATCTTTTCGTACTTTTTGTAGCATCTGTGCCAGCCTACCTGCCCTCTCTTCTCAAAATTCTCTCTCACCGCTACATTGTGCCTAGGTGGCCATCTAAATTTTTTCTGCAATGCTCAAAGTAAGTTTTTATATAACAATATGAAACATATAATTACGTAGTCAATTAATACGTTCAAACAATATACACCATAATACCTGAAATTCCTCAAACCACATGTCTCTTGTGGCCGTAGAAAACTTCTTCCACGAGGGTTTGCCTTCTTCAAACTTGGTCTTTATGCATGCAATTTTGAGAAGAGAGGCTGGCAGGTAGGCCAAAACCTAGTTTGTCAAGCAAACAAGATTAATACAACACGTTATCTTAGGGTAAGCAATTAAATCACAATTTTATATTTATTATGAATAATATTAACCCATCTCCATCGGGCTCTATCCAAATCAATGTGTCATCAGCATCATTTCCAACGGCACTAGAAGAATCGGCTGTATGAAGGCCACCAAAGGAGAGGACATCTCAACAAGCAATCCCTTATTCGTAGCTCAATCTTATGGGACATCTAGATTTGTATAAGAGACAGGATTTTGTTGAGATTCAATAACTAGGCCATGACACATGACACATCTAGTTTAGGACATCTCAACAAAATCTAGAAGGTGAACAAAATGTAGATCCATAAGTATCCTAATAGTTGAATATAAAATCACATAGCAATAATATAAGGATTCTTGAAAAATTACATGAATATGCAAGACAAATTCACATGGCACCAATGTAAGCAATATTGGAAAAATAACATGAACAAATCCCTCATTCAAACCATAAAAGAATATAAATGCAAAAAATAATTATTCTTGTACAAAAATTATTCTTCTTATATAACTATTAGGATACTTATGGATCTACATTTTGTTCACCTTCTAAATTCCCTCAAACCTGCAGCATCATATACCATGCCCTGATAGCTATTGACATGTTCATAACGGCCAGTAGAAGCCCACTCGTTTGCCCAGAATACATGTGAAAATGACCCCTTCCATCGGCTGAATCCATATCAAAGTTTAAATTATTTTCTCTGTGCTTCCTCCCCGTGTGATGTCCAATACCAGTATCTAGGTTTAAAACCTTTATCAGAATATGGACCATGTCTCTTATGGTGTCGCTCATTTTTGCACTTCACACAAGGACATCTGATAATAACTCCCTCAGTTAAATATTTTGGTTGTTGACAAGCAAAATTTATAAACCCAGCCAAACCCTCCAAAAATTCTTCCACATATCTCCGGCGATTTGGAAGAAGCCTATTATACATCCACCTTCGATGCTCCGGAACTTCCATTTTGCCTAACCAAACTAATGACTTATTTAGTCTCTTGTTAAACAATTAATTTGTAGACAAATATAAGAATATAATTTCATCAAAATTTTCCACTTGCTTATTATAGTAAAAATTTAGTATATGATAGTATAGGTGTTAAATATTGTCATTATATGGAAATAAATTGAAAATAACATAGTCAAAAATCCTGTATCTTATATGGATAACAAAGCGAGTATAAAAAAAAAATTAAATAACACAACAAAAATCTATACGATAACAAACAAAATAAAAAAAATAAATATAAAATAAAAATATAAATAAAAATAAAAATGCAAAAATTATAGCAAAAATCCTACAGAAATTAGGGATAAAAAAAAATCAAAGTGATGATAACATAGCAAAAATCTATACGATAACAAACAAAATAAAAATAAAAATAAAAATAAAATAAAAATAAAACTGCAAAAATTATAGCAACTGAATCCTACGAAATTAGGGATAAAAAATGCAAATAACATAGCAAAATCCTACACAATTTATTGACAACAAATAGCTGCAAAAAAATAAAAACTGAAAATAAAAAAATAAACCACTCTACAAAAATTATGGATAACAAGAATTAAAAAAAATCTTAAAAGAACAAAAATTGAAATGGTAGATCAATCAATCACCTTGGAAATGGTTGAGGATGTGCACGGTTGCAGCTAGAGGAGATGGTGGCTGGACAAATCGAATCCAAGATGAACACCTCACGCGGCTTCTTCAAGAGGAAGAATGGAGCAAAATTGCTTGAGGAGAGAAAGAAATGAGGAAGAAGGGATGAAATTTAGGTTTTAAAATAATGGATGGTAGTTGGAAGGAAGGTGGAGGGTGAATGGTGGCTGGTGGTGCAAGATTCTTAAATGGAGAGGAAAAGTGATTTTTTCCCGATTAGATCTGTCCAAAATGTGCTGGGTTTCTGCACTGTAAATTGAATTTTCCTGCGGAATTTTTCGCAGGAATTTCCGCAGCCAATTTGCTGCGGAATTTAACTTTAAATTCCTTGACCTAGGCACAATGTAGCGGTGAGAGAGAATTTTGAGAAGAGAGGGGCAGGTAGGCTGGCACAGATGCTACAAAAAGTCTGAAAAGATGGTAGAAAACCGGCACATTTGCCTGCGGAATTAATATCCGCGACAAGCGTCTTTGCGGAATTAAATCCGCAGACACTTGCTGCGGACATTTAATTGACATTGAAGAAATTTCGCGAAATATATTCCGCAAAGAAATTTGCAATTGTCCTTAATTTTTCCTTCGATTTTTTTTGCGTAATTTTTGTAAATAATACGTTCCCGCTTTATCGAGGGACTGTTATCTGCGGATTTTGATGCGGATTTTTTAATCCGTAGCAAAATTTTAATCCCACACCGTGAAGACTAAAATTTGCATGCAATACGTAAAATCCGTATATAATTCCTGGGGAAAAAATCCGTAGCAAAAATCCGCATGAAATTTGCAAATTTCTAGTAGTGTTTCTTATCACACCAAAAAAACCCTAACTACCACCACTTCCACCAATACCTCTACCCTCTATTTCCCCTCCATTCACCTGCAAATCCCATCACCCCTTCCCCTTCCCTTCCCTTCCCTTACCAAATCTCGTTTCCCCCTCTCCTCCCTTTTTCTTTCCCCTCCCATTCAAATCTCGTCACCCCCTCTCCCTGCTAGATCTCATCTTCCCTTCCTTTCTCCCTCTGCCTTCTTTCTTCTCCTTGTCAAATCCCATACCTTCCTGGGCGATTTTGAACCATGCCCACAAACCGCTCCACTATAATCCAAGTCCATCCCTCATTATTCAATTTGTACCCCAAAAATTTTAGTTTAAAAAACTTTGCTTCCATCCAAACCAAACCCAAACCTAAACCCACCAACATTCTCATCCTTTCTTCTTTCGTTGCCAGCCACCATTAAAAAAAATCCAAAAAAAAAGAGAAGAAGATGGTCAAGCACACTTCTCTTCTTCTCAGCAGCTCTGGGAGAGGAGCTGACGCGGAGTTGGTTAGAGATAGCCCATTAATGGCAAAGTCTTCGTTGATTCGTTACTGGAAAAATAACTTTCCATAAAGAAATCAAAATTTGTGTATATTTTCTTGAAGATCTGAATATATATATTTTTTAATAGTGATGATGATAGTAAATAGACAATTCTTTTAGAGTGAAAGAACTGAAATTAAGAAAATAGGGGGAAGGGCGAAACAGATTTAGAGGCAGAGATTGACGGGACTTGAGGGGAGAGGAAGGAAGAAAGGCAGCAAGGGAGGGTCAGAGCAAGGGTGAGGGAAGGTAGAAAGGCAGGGAGGGATCACACAGAGCTAGGGTGGGGGAAGGAAAGGAGGAGAAAGATGGGAAGTGGTAGAGGAGAAGGATAGGTGACTGTGATGATGGAGGGAGAGTGTAGGGGCATAAAAAAAATAGCAGGAGGCTAGATATGTCTGGTTTTGTAGTGACATAAATTTGGACGAATTTGCCCCTTAACATCATCACGTGAAAGGCATGCTCTTTTAATTAATACCCACTTAACCGTCCAAATAGACGGAAGAAGCATTAGACAACAAAATTAATAGTTGAATGATCATATTGGCAACAAAAAAAATTAAATGCGCAATTTCAATAACGTACGAAAGTCAAATGGATTGTACGCCTTTTATCCTAAATTTTAAACTCATAGTATTAACAAAAATTGAATCTTATTCAAAGTTTAATCAATGATTAACTAATTAAACTTAACTTGAATTTTTGCAATAATTATTAATTCGAATATCGAATAATTTAATTATTTCTAGCGATACCGCCCATATACCGCCCAATTAATACGAATACGAGTTAATTAACACTATTTGTACAATATATGTATGCGCCCGGCGGCTCGGGGCAAAGACCCAGTCATCTCTGAATTTTCAATCGGTTCAACTAAACACCCGCGAAGTTGCAAGGCATACTTAAAATTAACACAACAATATTATTGATTGGTTAAAACGACAATCTTCTTAATTCATCGTCAGTTGTCCCAAGTTACAGCCAACCCCCATTTGCATTCATCGTACTCTTTTCCCCACCCAATCCTCAGACCGTATCGCCGTCATTTTGAGCTACTCATTCGGGTTTATCTCTCTTCTTTCTTGAGGGTTTTTGATAGTTTACAAGATTTTATTTTTATTTCAGTCCCAAAAAATTTTACAGCATTCCCATCCAATTTTTCACTTAAGATTGTGACATTCTGTTCCAGGTTTTCCCAAATCCGTCAGATCAAGAAAATCTGACCTCCATACATTCCCAAATGTTAAATGTCAGCTCCAATTCTTTCCCTCTTTCTCTCAACTAGTATTCCCAAAATCAAATCTTTGCAACAAGGTCCCTGATCTTGTATGTTCACCCTCAACATCTCCATCTTTCTTGATCTTTCTATAAAAAAAGGAAAGAACCCAAAAGGCCCTGGAACACTTTGAGAATAAAAATGGCTAATGCTACTAGTAGTCTTGTTGTGGGATATGCTTTATGCTCTAGTTTACTTGCAGTTATAAACAAGTTTGCTATCAGTAATTTTAACTACCCTGGTCTTCTCACAGCTTTGCAGTACTTAACTTCAGCTTTAGGCGTTTGGGTTTTAGGAAAATTGGGTTTTTTAAACCATGATCCATTTTCTTGGGACATTGCCAAGAAATTCTTGCCAGCAGCCACTGTTTTCTACTTGGCAATCTTCACAAACACCAATCTTTTGCGCCATGCCAATGTGGATACCTTTATTGTATTTAGATCTTGTACACCCCTTTTGGTGGCTGTTGCTGATACTGCATTTAGAAAGCAGCCATGTCCTTCAAAGTTGACGTTTTTGACATTGCTGATCATTTTGGGGGCTGCTATTGGGTATGTTGCTACTGATTATGGCTTTACTTTGACTGCTTATTCTTGGGCATTTGCTTATCTTATTACTATTACTACTGAAATGGTTTATAATTAAGCATATGGTGACTAATCTCGGATTGAATACGTGGGGTTTCGTGTTGTACAATAATTTATTGTCATTGATGATGGCTCCTCTGTTTTGGATTCTAACTGGAGAGTATGTTGATGTATTTTCCGCTTTGGGTGCGAATAAGGGGAGTATCTTTGAGCCTGTTGCGTTTCTGGCTGTGTCGTTGTCTTGTGTGTTTGGACTGCTTATTAGTTTCTTTGGTTTCGCGGCTAGGAAGGCAATATCTGCTACTGCATTTACAGTGACTGGTGTGGTGAATAAGTTTCTGACTGTGGCAATTAATGTGTTGATCTGGGATAAGCATGCTAGTCCTTTCGGTTTGGTCTGCTTGCTGTTGACTATTGCTGGTGGTGTTCTTTATCAGCAATCTGTTACTGGAGTTAGCAATGCTCCAACTCAACGGGAATCATTGGTCTCTAAGGATATGGAACCTATGAATACTTATGATGGTGGTCGTGCAGATGATGTTGAAAAGGCTATTGTGTTAAAGAACTCGGTAAAATTTCTGGTGTTTGAGATTTTCGCAGCTTTGTATGTTGGTGATAGTTGAATTTTAAAATAGAACACGGTGCATAATCTAGTTACTTAACATATCTATGTATTGGATAATTTGGATCTTTGTATTATTTTTTGTGAATTAAGATAATATTTCTCTTTGATTTAGCTTTCTAATGATGAATTATATTGCTACCGGCTAAATTTGTGCTTTGTTGGCGAATATTGCAATCTCCAAGTATCATATGTTTGCTGTTGTTTTTTTTGCAATTGGAGTTCTTACTAGAGATTCTCAAATTCTGCTCTTAAATTATTTCATTTTGTTTTTGTCTTCCTGTATCTTACTGATAGATGTGCATCTTTGGGGTGAAGGGCTACTAGCAGGCAGAAATTCAGTATCTATTTCTATGTTTCAACACTACCGTGTCTAAGTGCTGTAAACACGACTTAGTAGGTTTAAGTATCTAATAATTGTACATGCGATTTTTAGTCTCATAAACCTATCAGAATGTGACTCAAGAGAAAGGAATGCCATTTCTGTTGATTTTCCGGTATCGTTATTTACAGAAAGCGCATTTCATGTGCTGAAGGGCTAATGCAGGTAGAGCCTTAGTATCTAATATTATGTGTCAAATTTACCTTTTTTAAGTACAATAAACAAGTCTTATAAGATTTAAATTTATAATATTGTGCATGTGGATTTTTTCTCTGAGATATAGATTAAATTCCTTTTTAAGTTGCTTAACACCAGTTTTTGGTCTTTAGAATTAGGGAAAGCTTTTTCTGATTTTCTGGTCTTATTTTCATATTCATTGATCGAATAAATATGTATCACTATCTGCATCTTACTTATGGTAATGATCTTGCTTTGGCCACCTATTTCGACATGTACCTCTTGACCATCTCTAGAGTAGAACTATTGGAATACTATCATTTATTGCAATACAGCTTTCTAGCTCATACATTCTTGGTGCTTGACATGCATCATTCACAATGGAGACTGTTGTGTTTGCTTCTGTTCATGACCATGATTGTCATGTTTCTATTTTATTTTCATCCCCTTTAGAGCATTAAGAATGGCCCCCTTGTCTCATGCATCAGTTATCTTTAAGAAACTGATTATCTCTTTCACTTTTTTCTTCTTCATCACTAGCGGCTTCACGTGTTCAGCTTACCCTATTGTCCATCTCTATAACTTCTTGGATGATCTCGACATTTTCATTGCCACTTGTATCCTTGTCTTAAGAGAAACAACCATGCATGGAGAATTGTGCAGATTGGTATCAAAATCTATTCATTGATTTAAAGTAGAGAAAGATCTAGACTTATTTGTTCATTTAGAGGGAGAAAAATAACAAGGAGGAATGGAAAATCTTTCTTCTTCCATCTTCCAGTTGGGTTGATTGATGTTTGGGGAAAAAAAAATTTGTGGGTTCTCTCGCCTTTATCTGCTTCTCACACTCTTGTATCTTTTACTTTCTTCCACTCTTCAAGAGCCAAAAATGTTGTTTGGTTTTTATGCATATATATCTATGTTTATAACCTTGGCTACGTTCATGCCTTCTGACTTATTGACAGCCAATGTGTTTCTTGATGTCCCGTGCCCTGCCTTTTGGCTTCTGGACAGCCAGTGTGTTTCTTCCTGTCCCATGTCATGGTGCCCTGGAATATGAGATATACTGGCTCATTGGTGAGTTTCCGGTTCTATCTTGGAGTACAGGGCTTTTTAACTAAATTCTTGAATTTTTATAGCAGCTACTTGTGTATGCGAAAGTTCTATGCTGAGCAGTGATGGTAAAATTAGGCATCTTGTTCTATTTTAATAGTTTTAGTCGTCTCTGATTTGCTGAATGATTTGAATAATCCATCTAGGAACATCCTCCGCCTTTGAAATCCATTCCTTCCCTGAATAACTATTTCACTCTTGTGACCTTTGGAGTTTCATCTGATTTGATTATGAAGTCGGAGTTTGATTTGATTTGATTACGAAGTGGTAATAACTGCATTGATCGCAATTCAAGTTTGTTCTCAGAACTTGAACTTAAAAAGAGTATACAAGCTACTGTCAGCCGACCCTCTCTCCTTTTTGGAGTGGAAACAAGCAAGCTTTTATCCTACTTAAAAACTACATCCAGCTAATGTACGTATATTGTTTAGGATTGGTGGCCATTCAACTTTTTCACATTTAATTGTCCATAGAAACCCTTAAGACATTGCAGCCACGAGGAGCAAATGAAACTCTAATTTATTTTCATCGATTTGCTCGTGCATGAATTTTCAAAGTACTGTAGGTCCATTTCTATTCAAAAAAGCCTTTGAAATGATCAACGCAAGTAACTCGATTATGGAAAATTCTTTGTTCTGCGGAGTGACAAGCAAATCTCAATATATAGTGACCAACTAGACAATGAATTTTTACTTTTTAGATGAGTCCTTATTTTATAAACAATTAGACGATTGTTATGGAGTAATTAGCAAAAAAAAAAAACAACTCCTTGATTAGGCTTCATAGTTTACTATTTTCAATCACTTTCTGAACTTTCATTTTCTGAGATGTTATTTATTCCTCAATCAGTAACATAATCCATAGAAACTTTAACATTCAAGTTTCAATCACGCTTATAATTTACGATTTTATGTGACATGCCCAATTATTAACATAAAAAGAAATAATAATATATAAATATACCATCTAATTGTCCGTAGGCATGCGACAAATTAGTCAAGATGGTCAGAGGTTTATGAGGACAATTAGGTCATTTAACCTAATTTCAACGCTAATGGTTTCTATCTAAGAGATTTAAGGCCTCCATGGACTAGCTATTTGAGTTATGGTGCATTAATTATTCAAATTCATCAAGTACTAGTATAAATAATAAAATGGAAAGGTTAGTTCTTATAACACAACTCCACTACAAATTCTCTTGCCTTTCTTAACTTTTATTTACTTTCTCAATTCCCTATGAGTGTCAAAACTTACTCGAGATACAAGTCCAACCCTAATGTTATTTGTCACATGTGTTCGTGGATTATGAGTACGACATGCTACATTACCTTTGTATTATCATTTGTTGGACAACTTTAGACTTAAAGCTAGTGACTTTTATTTTAAAATTAGGTGCTAATAATTTTTACACATGAACAAAGAATAAACTATATTTTAAAAATTTGTGAATGCTAAACACTTACAATTGTCCACTAATTATCCACTTAATAATGCTTAGTCATTAGAAAAGCACGAACATCAAAGGAACCCACCCCCTCAACCATGAATGATCCATCCAACCTTGTATATATATAATTAAGATACCAAATAACTGCTCTACAATTTCACTTTATTTAAATACCTTATTACACACAATCATCAATCTCAACCAATCAAATTTGTGAAACCCTCCTTGTTAAACTCGCATGCCTTCTTAATTCCTCCGAGCGTGACATTAAAATCATCATCAGATGCCTTGTAAGCTCATTTTGTCTTTTTCCTAAATGACGTTGTTTAGCTACTAATCTATATCATTATTCATGCTCATATGTAGTTAAAAACTAATGTTTACTTAAATAACTCGCTAAATTCCAAGTTGACCATCACAATATAAATGAAACCATTTCCTCAAGAAACTTAGTCTAGCAAGCAAAAGCCACCAAAATCCCATTTAGTCCCTCCTTCTAATTATGGAAAGTTACCGGAGTTCGACCACGAATGTCATCGGATTTTGTCTACTCCCGTCGGAGCTCATACACTACATAATCCTCCGGTTAGCTTTACCTGATGTTGTCCGATTAAAATCTGTCAATAAATCCATTTCATTAATGATCTCGGACCAAGATTTTGTTCGGGATTATAATACCCAATCAAGCTCCGCCACGTGGATATTCATATACAAGAAAAGATGGCATCGGGATTCCATGCTTCAGGGCTACACAAGTTGTTCCAATCGATGGTTCAAGATTTTGATTGCTGACATGTTGAAGTCGGTGGTTCCACCGGGGGAGGACCTCTATTTGTTGACTGCATCGGGTAATATTTTCCTCATGTATAAGAGATTTGCCTTAAATAATAGTCTGGAAGTTATTTCAGTTAATCCCATGACCAGAACGGTTAAAAAAATCCCCCCAAGTCCACTTGGTCCACGTGGCACGTCTTCGTGGCGACGTTCGGGTATGAAATTACTATCCTGCCCTCATGATTCGGACCATTTTCGATTTTTATTCGTTGAAATGAATGAAAATCAACCCGTTTTATTTGAGTATAATTCGATAACTAATGATTGGAGTTGTACTGATGTAGAAGAAAATATTAGCGGTACAAAGAGAGGGAGAGATTATTATGGTACTATTTTTCTAAGTGCACATAATGGAAGGAGTGGGAGTGTGATTATAGCCAAAGGGCCTAATCAAGATGAATGTGACGCACCAGTAGTTGTGCGTCCAAGATTTACTGGATTGGGAGAAAACGGTGGTGGACAATTAGCCGTTGGATTTAGTTGGGGAAATGCGATCGATCGGCTACACGTGTACGGCGATGGGAACGTGATGATCGTTAAATCGTCTAACGGTGTTGAAGATGTTACTGGAAGAGTGATCAGGATGTTGATTGGTTTGGAGGTATGGGGGTTGAGCCCAAATGGAAGGCAATGGGAATTGATTTCAAGAGTACCAAATGGATTAGTTGAAAAAATTAAAAAGCCTTATGGGGCTATGATGGGGTGTTTAGAGCAAAAACATGGAGTGGTGAGAGCCATCTTGATGTCCAACTTGGAGGGTGTATGGGACATAATTTGGCTATGCTATAATGTTGAAAGCAAGATTTGGAATTGGCTACCCGTTCCTGATTGCAAGATGAAGGGTGCCAATATGGCTGGAATTGCCTTCTCTTCTGGCCTAACGCTAATGTAATGTAATTTAAGCTATTTGGGGTTAGCCTCCGATGGTAAGTAAGGTAAGGAGACTATTAAAAAATTTAAAATTTAACTCTCGTGATTTTCAATCTTGTATTCGATGAGCGATCAGTAAGAACTATTATAAGTCAATGAAATATGCGTCGGTGGTCTGTCCTGACAATCTCCTGAAAAAGAGAGATAACCTACCCTTCTCATAAACTTCTTTCACCAAAAAAAAATGTAATATAATTCCATACCTCTTCATTCGTCCTTTAATTTTGTGATGAATGAATTATTTTTACCAAGTCCATTGGAGTACTGTGTTTCTATGTTTTTCTAAGAAGCAATTACTATGCTTGGTTCTCGGCATTTTTAGTCCTATGATCTGAGAAGCAAATAAAACATCCCAAATCTTCCCAAACGGATAAAAGAAGAAGGCCACCATACAAGAAAAACATAACAATAGAGAAAGAAGCCCTTTAAAAGCTGCGTCCATTAACTTGTTTGGGCTTCAAAACGTAAGTGCAAAACACAAAATAAGCCCAATGGATTAGTATTTTAATTGCCTCCAATAGAATTGACTTACTTGACAACTTGCTTGTCCCCTAAAATTTTCTATAATTTAACAAAAATAGAACATAAAATCCAAAAAAAATACCAAAATGAAAAATAAAAAAGGAAAAGAGAAATTGAGGTAATCATACTTTTCATTCCATAACTCGATATCGAAAAAGTTTTATACGAATCGAATTTATAATATAGTATCATGAACTCTTTTATTTATGTTGTGACCGTCATCCATCTATTATGTCACATCACTTAAGTGAATGATATATTTAAATATGGACTAAAAAATTTATAACACTATATTATGAATCGAGGAATTTTTCGCTGATATCTACCTTAAAAAATAATTACACTAACACATGATTTTTGACTTTTTTGGGGATCTGTTTTATTATAGCTCTGGATTTCAAAAAAGCTGCCCTATTAGTATTCTTTCAGGGAAAGTAAGCTTCATTAGGAAAACAAATTCAACATGATTATTTATTAGCAGGGTTCCTTGCTAATCTTGTAAACGCCACTGATGAGAGGTTCGCTAAGAAACCCGTTTTTAAAATAGTAAAACCCAATTAGACAGAATATTCAGCGCCTGGTGATGCTAAAAGTAAGAGACATAATTGGGAATTAAGAAATTTGGGAAAAATAATAAATCATCTACCAATTCAGAAGCTATTGAGCCACAAGCTACAAAACGTCTTCACAAGTCATATCCAAAAAGTTTAAAGACAATGAAAGGCTACAAAATGTCAGGAGATAGAGTAAGCTCTATAATGACATTCTTTAAATTTCCAAGATCGAGATTAAGAGAGCCTATTCATATAATCTTTGTTTTCTTTATTCTCCCGCTAGCTTTATTTGTTTGGTAATTATTAGTATCTGAATTTGGGACCAAAAGTGGCAAATAGGAAGGACACAGCTAGTGATATCATCTCGAAGAACTTGATGATCTTACTGAAATCTCTATGGCACTCTGGTCACAGGTGTAGTATAACGTGATAATGTCAGCTACAACAACGGAGTGGACAGAATTAGCGGTGTCTGTTCTGTACTAAAAACTGTAAAACATAACATGTTCTCTTGGGGAGAATGAATGATTATTATGGTCCCTCCCAACTCCCCAGAACCCCGACTCCCTTAGACTATTACGCATGTCCGCCTTTCACTGCCACGCACACTCACTCACTCAGCTAACTCACGCACGCACCCATAGCGTAGGTGTTTTCTGCCCGAGGGGATACGTAACCTTAAACGTTAAGTAAAACGATTAAATTATAAAAAAATTTAAAATTCGACTCTTATTATCATTATTCGTATCATAGTGAGCTAGTGAAATATGTATAACAAATCATGGAAAGGGGTAATTTATAGCTCCGAATCTTTTGCTTTACTTCATAATGTTATAACACGTAACATGAATTGATTGGTGTAATAAAATATGTAAAAACAAAAGTTTATATGGAAATTTATCATGATCCTCATAGAAAAGGGTAACTTACTGCTCCGAATCTTTTATTTCATTCAATAACAGAATATAAAAAAACCAAAAATTCAATTAATGTAACTTATCCTCCTTTTAGATTTTATAAGAAAATAAATAAATAAAAGAAAAAAGTGCCTCCTTGATTTCAAAACTGCATAATAACATAGCCATAGGTGTTAGATAGGTGTCCATCTCCAAAACAAAGACTATCCACCTAGGTGTCCAAAATCAATTCAATTCAATATTCCCTAACTTCTTGGTCTTGGTTCCTGGTTTGCGACACTGTGAAATTCGTGCCTTTTGGGCATTGTGATTTCTGAATTCCGATGGTCCCTTTCTTAAATCAATCTGAATTCTAACTGGACCACATTCCCCTATCCAATTGATCCAGTGCATTCCATTTTTTCATCTCAGTTCTTTTATGATGCAGAGTAGATTTATGTGATGTTGTTGTAATGAAATAAAATCTTTTTGCTTTTTAAGAAAAGAAAATAAAGGGATTTTTCTTTGAAGCTACATATACTTGGAAAAAAGTCTATCTGGTTATTTTAGATGAAATCAAGAAAAAAAAATTAGGCACACAAAATTTCTTAGGAAAACTAGTAGTAATAATCAGATTAATATCAGAAGAGTTTCATAGAAACCAGATGGAAACTATCCACAAAGACATCAACACATCAATTTTGTTACCATTTTCTACGTAGAAAAAAGGTGAACAAAACCAACTATTAAGCCTTGACGGCTTGAACATTTAACAAGGTTGAAAAAAGAACATTTAAATGGAGAAATAATACCATTTAAGAAATGCTATGACAACGCAATTAATTGCCCCTTTTTCTTCAATAGACAAGATATTAAACCATCTCCAACAATTTTTATACGATACATTTAAAACTTCGGATTACGACTTCGTACATCGCCATATAAAATTTTGACAATTCCTCGTTCAAAATTTGAAAATTCTAGCATTTGTCAAGGAATTTGATGTACCCTTGAACAAACCAATTTAGATTTGCCACGATTAGATTACTAAGCTTACACATGCAAGACAAGGAATCATTGTTATCGATTTCCCAAACTTAGATATCATTGAGAGAGAAAAAAAAAAAAAAATGTATGAAGAACTGCCAATCTAGAGTACTATTTTCTTGTTTGACCCGTTAGTCTTACACTAGTCCAACATAAAAATAAAGAACCTTATCCTAGTGGTCAGCTAAACTAGTCACAATCTTTCCTTCAAATAGATTAATCTTTTCTCATATGTGTATATATATATTCTCGATATATATATTCTCGATATAAAAATTTTTTTATAATTAACTTTTGAATATATTTCATTTTAATTCAGATATTACCTTTATATGTCTGACATGCATCGAAATTCGATGATATAAAATAATTTATGTTAAAAGATTAATCCAAATCTTTAGCTTCCATACTTACCAGATGATCACTATTGTTCCTTTCGAATTCATCTTTAACATACTATGACATCTAGTGTAAACTTTAAACTTTACTACCTTTCGATGATAAACCTGAAAAAAAAAAACATATTAACTAATGATTATAACGGATTTTTCTTCATCTATATGGGTAAAATTTAAGGACTTTGGTAAAATCGATAGTGCAAGTTTAATTATTGCATTTTTTGCTGTGCAATTAGGCTCTGTTTGGTTTGGTTCACAGATCATAAATCATCATCGAATTACTTGTCTATAGTTTCGGGATATCTCATCATCGAATTATAATTCTGTGCTTGGTTTATTTATGATATTGACAAGATATTTTCATAATAATATCATTTTATATTTTTTATTGAAAATGATAGATGGAGGAGAAATATAAATATTGAATATTCTCTTACTATTACCCACTATTATTAATTATTTTAAAATTTTCACACATAAAATAGTTTTTAAATCATATAATATCATGTTTAAAAATAAATAAAATAATAAAACTATTGAGACATATAATAAATTAGTAAGAAGTGATAAAATTTGTAATAAAGGTATTATGTTGAGTTAATTTTGAAAATTACTTAGTACTTGCATTCATGAATTAAAAAGAATATAGCATTTTGATATAACTAAAATTTTTCATTTAAGTTAACACTATTTAACTGCACTTTAAAATATATGTGTTATAAAAAAGAAACATTTAAATAAAATAAAATAAAAATAAGGCATGCTACTTTGTAAAAGAAAAAAATAAAATAAAAGAACAAGTGTACATCATGTAATAAAATATATATTTTTATCTAAAATAAAAATAATATAATAATAGTTTTTTTGGAGTAAAAAATAATTATTATAAGAAAATATTAATTTAAAATGTTATTTTGGCATTTCAAGCTTTATCAATATTAATGGGATTATTAATACCAAAAGTCCCCATGAAATGTGTAATATACCCTATATAATATACGGAAGGTGGATTAAATTAGTTAATTAAAATAATAATCATATATTTAAAATTCAACTAAATATAAAATACATAAAATTACTAATTCAATTTCAAATCTATCTCATGAACTAAATGGATACTTAGGTAAAGACTTTGGTATGTTTTTCTTTCCCTTATTTTTTGTGATTTAAAAAGTAAGAATGAAGTCAGCTGTAGGATTATATTGGCCAGAAGGACTGAGTAATTATTGAAAAGCAAAATTGCCATTTAAGTAATAATCTACGTACTGTTTGCAACAATGTCCCAATCATCAATCCAAACGACTATTAAAGCTTCAATTTCATTTATATAAGCAGTTAAGCACTCATCAGCCTCATCAGTATCCATTATTAAGTGGAATAATATTACTTTCGTTTTTTTTTAAATGTCACTTTAATAAAAAAATTTTGTTTTATTTTAAATATCATTTTAGAAATTTAATGAAGTATTAATTAATTTTTTTTATCAATTTTACCTTTATCTCTTTTCAACTCTATTAATTAGTATGTGAAGAAGGGAATTAATATTGAAATTCTTTTTATTTATTACTAATCAAAAGATAATTTAACCATATAAGACCAACTTTGCTAAAATTTAAGTTATTTAATAATATTCTTTTAATTAATACATAAAAAAATCATGTAATTATGAATTATCTGTAAAGTTGGAAAGATCGATATCTCTTCAGCATCCACCGCTCCCCAAGAGGGAATCGGGTAAGATGCATGTTAATTAATTAATCTTTCCATTTTAAAATAATTTCATAACTATCACCTTTAGTCGGTAAATACATAATAAAGAAATTATTAAATATATATAATTCCAAGTAAGTAGATTATCGTTTGCATTAATATTCCAACTATATAATTCTCCCTTCGTTAATGTGACACTAAGGGTAAAAATTGAACAAATATAATGTAATACTTCATTAATTTTTTAAAGTGATAGATAATATGAAACAAGATAAATTATTTAAAGTAACAGTCATTTTGAAACGAATAAAGTACTAATTAATATTACACAATTTTCATTTTGTGGATCCCAACCCAAATATAAGTAGTAGTATTAATTGCTTAATTCTTAAACGAAGAAAGAAAGAAAGAAAAGAGTCACAGTTGCTTGAAATTATGACAAATTTCCAAAAACTTTTCGATTTGCTGTTAACATGATAAATCCTGGGCAATTTGGCATATTGTTTGACAGAGATGATTAGAGAAAATTATTTGCTAGAAAATTGGGTTTTGACAAAAATTACTGATTAACTAACTTTTTGTCAAACATTATATAGACTTTCAGGTTTGGAATTTCCCGTCCCAAACATTTTTTTCTTCAATTTGACAGCAAGATAATTATATTTTAACTATTGTGTTTAGATTGATGGATTTGAGGAATGATTTGAAATTCACTCATTTGTTGGAGAAATTTGTAAATATAAAATAGATGAATTTTAAATTCACAGAAATTAAAAAATTATTTGAAATCCTTCATTTCACACTTTTTAATATGAATGAATTTAATTTTTTTTCATTTCAACTTTATAAATCTCTAAAAAAATAAATAAATTTTAATATTTCTTTAAATCTATCAATCCAAACACAACTCAAATGTTATAAAAAAAAAACTAATCTAATTTTTCCCATCAAATGTCATGCAATGTAAATTTATTTATTTGCTTTTGTTATAATTTTTGGGTGAAAAGTATGGTCCAGTGAGTTGAGACAATGTGTTTTTTTTTTTTTTTTTTTGGAGAATTTTGAAGAAAATTCTTTAATAAATTACAAACAAAGCCTGTCCATTTGTCTTCCATGCATGGACGGACCAAGTTCCAAGTATGTAAACAGAAAATTCCATTTGCAGAGTTTTATCTGTTTTCAGACCTTTTTTTCGACCTCAAACTTCGTAGTTTACAGGTGAAAATAAAAATCCTCATGCTAAAAGGATCTTTGGAGTGTGTATATATATATATATATATATAGGGCAATAGATTAGATTCTTTCTTTAATTTTATTTTATTTTTGGGTGTTATGTGAACTGTGAGGCATAACATTTAAAATAGAAACATGATTGTGCCACTGCCACATCACATCACAGAGGAAATTTCTTATTAGCAATAGCATTATATACTTTAATTCATAAGAAAATTAAACTAAACATCTTCAATGATGTTATGGTTTCGTTTAAACAAATATTATTTTAGAGAAATTTTATAATTCTTTTGAGAAATTATTCTTTTGATTTTAAAATTTATACAGTACAAACTTTTAAAGTTTGTGATATTATATTGTAGTATACAAGTATTTAAAGTATAAAGAAATATTTTCCTAAAAAAGACCGTGAAATTTTCTATTATTTTAAATATTTTTTAAAATATTATTATAATAACTTTTAACATATAATATACATGAGATAAAAGTAATTAAAAAATATTATAAAATATTTAGCGAAAATAAATAATCAAAACTATCGAAACAGAGGCAATTTGATGCGGGTACATTTGATTTATAGCGTAATATGTCTCTAATCAGGACCCTCATGTCCTCCGATTTCTACTTATCATCATTTTAGTGCAATTAATGTTGTTTGAAGGTCATTTTCAGAGATTATTTTATGTCATATAAGGTCATTTGTCATTTTCAAAAGTAGTTTTTAATCCTTTTTATCAGAAGAAAAGTTGGCCAACACGATCACGTCCCTATCAGATAATTTGTGTCCTAACTCTTAGTTCTTTTTCTTACTGAATTATTTGTTTTCCTTTACATATAAAAATGCTTCCCTATTCCATTATGGCTCTAAAATGATTTATCAAATGCAGATCTTTTTGTTTTGTTGTAATTATAAATTGAGATCATTTATCACAGGTCAATTTATAGAGAGAAATTTCAATTCGCTTGGTAATTTCTATCAAAGTCCCGGCCCCTTAACTTTTTCTTTAAGATTTTCTATCAATCAATAATGACCTTGATTAAGCCAAGTTTACCAGGCAATCTCTCCACTTTGATATAATATTCACTCTTCAAAAGTGAGTTAATCAGTTAAACGTAGATGATCATTGATGAATATCATCTAGATTTTACCTCCCAACAAAAACCAAGTCATTATCCTCCGTTTTAATCGCAAAATGACAAAGAGATTATGGATTGTTAGATTCAAACTCATGATAGTAAAATCACAAAGATTTATTCAAAAGCAAAATCATATTTTAAGTGATAAATTTAAAAACAATTTCAAGTGCCTATATTATTTATTATGCTTTATGTATTTAAATTCTCTTATATATTTAATTATATCTTTAAACATGCAAGATTGTTAACGCTTATAACCATCTAATCATTCAATCGTTTAGTGTAAATGTACTATTAATGGAAGTTGCCACAGAATATATGAAAAGATTAAAATTGAAATGACAATAGCACAGAGAAAAAGAGGAGAAAGATGATCTTGGAGTACATACTCCAAACTTGCATACTTCCTATCGAGAGAGTTAAAAAAAAAAAAAATGGTCCCTCACCCCCCCCTTGAACAATCATATTCTCTAAATTAATTAGAGTTGTGACCTTTGACTGACCAACTAATTGAAGTTATATCAAATCCTTTTCCTTTTATTTAATATTATATTAATTTTATAATTTTCTTTTCTCCATAGTATATCACTCCACATATCTTTTTTTTTTTTTTTTTCAGAAAAAATTTTAAAAAGATGATAGATTATTCTTCCTTATTAAAAATTGACACAATACATATCTCAGCGATTGCAGTGATATTTATTGATAGTCTATAAATAAAGAATTGAAAACAATAATAATCAAATTACTTAACTTTTTAAAAGACTTGCTATCTTGTTTATTTTCTGAATCAATTTTGGTTGGCTTTAATTCCTTGGTGAAAGACCTCAATTAATTAAAATAAAAATAAGTTACTTATAATTTTATTAAAATTCTTTCATTTCATACTATATGTTACTTCGTATCATATAATCAAATAAATTTTTAAAGTTATTTTACTAAATTTTAACAATTTATTATTAAATGATAAGATAGAATAATTGGGTGCCTTATAATTCTCATGTTGATCCCCCAACAACATCTAGATGTGTATAAGAGACAGAGTTCTCTCTCAAAGTCAGGGAGGGAGGGATAAGAGGACACTGTTCACTCACTCTCACCACTCAAAAACATGCTGGACCGCAGAGTCATCAACTACCTAACAAACTTTACCTTGTCTACACGGCCTCGTAATTAGCCTAAAAAAAAAAAAAGTCATCACCATTCTTCAATATATATATAATATGGGCCCACAAGAATCCTCGAACATTATAGCACCACCAGCAGTGGCAGCTCTTCTTCATCACGCTCCTCCTCCGCCGCCGCAAGAACACCTGATCAGATCGACCAACTTCTCGCCGGAGCAGGATACAAGGTTCGCTCCTCCCAGCTCACCCAAGTGGCCCACCGTCTCGAACGTCTGGAAAACGTCATGATGGTCCACAACCCCACTGGTGACGACGACGACGTCAACGTCCCTCACTATTTATCCAACGACGTCGTACATTGCAATCCCTCCGACCTTTCTTCCTGGGTCGACAATTTACTCTCGGAGCTCAACCCGAACCAACCCGTTTCCGCTCCCCTTCCGGATCCTCTCAGTGAATCGGCTGTGGGCCCCACTGGGTGGAGTGAATTCCCTTTCCACGCACCTCAGCAACAGCGAGAGGAGGTATTATCGCATGTTTTGCACTTCACGGAGGACAAGGAGGAGGACTCGAGTATTCAGTTGGTCCACGTGTTGATAACGTGTGCGGATTCTATCCAATGTGGCACCACTTCTCGTTGGCTGGAACGTTAATTGAAGAATTGCAAGCGCTTCTGGCTCGTGTAAATACTGCATGTGGGATTGGAAAAGTGGCTGGCTATTTCATCGACGCGCTGAGCCGCCGAATATTTTTCATGGCGCAAGGAGCCGGAGCCGCTTTGTCAATGAGCTCAGCCAATTCTTCCGAGAATGAGATTTTGTATCATCATTTCTACGAAGCCGCTCCTTACTTAAAATTTGCCCATTTCACAGCTAATCAGGCGATATTAGAGGCGTTTCACGGCCACGATTCTGTCCACGTCATCGACTTTAATCTAATGCACGGCTTACAATGGCCGGCTTTAATCCAAGCCTTGGCTCTTCGTCCCGGTGGGCCACCACTATTGAGGATTACCGGGATTGGTCCACCCGCTCCGGATGGGCGTGACTCTCTACGTGAAATTGGACTGAGGTTAGCTGGACTGGCTCGCTCCGTCAATGTCAAGTTTGCGTTTCGCGGCGTGGCCGCTATGCTCACGGCTCGCTGATATCAAGCCATGGATGTTAGAAGCCAGTCCAGATGAAGCCATTGCTATTAATTCAATTTTACAGCTTCATAAGTTACTTGGGCCGGATCTTGCCCGTGGTTTATCGATTGACTCAGTTCTTACATGGATTCGAAACTTGAATCCGAAAATTGTGACAATTGTGGAGCAAGAAGCTAATCATAATCAAGTTGATTTTTTAGATCGGTTTACCGAATCGCTATATTATTATTCAACAATATTCGATTCGTTTGAAGTTTGTTCGAGTCAACCGGAAAAAGCTTTGGCCGAAATGTACATGCAAAGAGAGATATGTAATGTGATTTGTTGCGAAGGCTCGGCTCGAGTTGAGAGACACGAGCCACTATCCAAGTGGAGGGATAGGCTTAGTGGGGCCGGCTTCAGACCTTTGTACTTGGGATCCAATGCTTTTAAGCAAGCCAGCATGTTGTTAACGTTATTCTCAGCTGAGGGATACAGTGTGGAAGAAAACAAATGAAGGATGCCTAACACTCGGCTGGCATAGCCGGCCACTCATTGCGGCTTCGGCTTGGCAACCAGTATCAGTATGTGAGCCAAGCCCCGCATTAGCAAATGGAATAGAATAATTAATTGTTTCCCATATGTTTAAAACTTCAAATGGCTCTCGAGTCGAGTCGAGTCATGTAGAAGACAAGGCCATCTCCTCAATCCTAGTAAAATTCATTTCAACAGATCTGGAAGAATTTGTATGATTGTTTTGCGCACTGTTACGTTTGGTAGAGCGATCTCTAAAAGATCATGCATCAATAGTATATACTGATCGGATAAATTACTCTCGTCTTAAATTATTAGCAAGTACGAGTAGTATTTAACAAAAGAAAAAAATAAAATAAAATTGGGAGTTCCTTCTTCTAAAAATAAAAATTGTATTGGATCTAAATTGAATCAGATCAACAACATCAATGATCAAACATAAATGATTCTGGATCCATCTCATCACTATCTAGCATGCATAAGAATTGACGCCGATTTTTTGCGTTATTTTTCACCATAGAGTGCCGTTAATAAGAAAAGTATCGATGTATTCAAGAATTTACATGAACAATTGAGTATTCCAAATTTAATTGTTGAAATAACATACAAATCTGACAAATTATATATGGTACTAGATTTTTGCCACTAGATCACTAAAGTTTAACTATATATAGTTTCACATATCCAAATTTCTTTTCGGAACGAAGACTTATTCAACTAACATAACTTTGAGCTATATGAAAATTTATGTTTGTAGAATTTTCTTACACATCCAATTTGTTGTGTTCTTCAGATAAAAATTAAGTTTGGAAGATTGATTGATTGAGCCACATTGCAAGGCATTCTTCAATCCACCATTTTTGTGAATGTTTGTAAAGCCAGCTGTTGCAATTAGCTGTGACTTTCTCCACTTGCTTCGTACAGCCGAGATGCTGACTTTCAAAGTAGGCCCAGAACACCAAACATATTACAATTTCTTAGTGTTCTTTTGGATGATGGTAACCTATTTTTTTTTTTCTTCTCGAAATTTAGCATGTGAGGGGTGTGAATTCAACCTCATACCTAAATACCTCGCTTCATATGTATATTAATTTATTTTAAATAATTGTAATATGTATGCAATAACATGTGTAAGTGGATGAAAATATAAAAAAATGTAGGAGAGAGAAATAGTGTATATGAAAAAATGTGAGACAGTGTGCATATTATAGGTAGTGTATATGTGTATGTAAGAGTGTGAGAGAGTGTATGTAAGAGACAAGTGTGTATGTGTGTATTAGAGATAATGTATATATATGTATGTGAGAGAGCTTGTACATATTCTGAGATAGTGTGTGTTTGTGTGTGTGTGTGAAAAAGTACGTGTTTAATGTATAAAGTAATAAAAGAATTCTATTATCAAACTCGTTGAATTCAAAAAATTCTTAATCAATGAATTTTTACAATTATGTAAAGCTATCAAACAACCTCTTCGGACAAATATTGTCCCCATGAAAAATGGCTGCACGTCTTCTTGCTCCATCTCTTATATTTTTTTCGCCATTTCTATATCTTGGATGACTCTTTGGTCCTTTGGTGGAGATAATTGAGAAGATTTGAAAAGTGAGTAGAAAGATAACTTGATTTTCTCTAATTTGCAATTTTTACAAGGAAATAAAAGGGGTCTCTTTGCAAAAGAGGGTGACGCGGGAGGATGAAACATTTTTCTAATGAATCTAGGAAAAAATACAAAAGAAAGCAACATTCCTGCTAATGTAAGAAAAACAATCCAAGAAAAAGAACAAATTTGTAATTTTAATACGAACAATTATTTACAAGATCACAAACTCAAGTGAAAACTACTTGTCAAAACTAATCGACATGATAAAATTATATTAACTTATCAGTCCCTTGATTTCAAATATTTAGTTGAATTTCGTTCATTCTTCTACAAATATAGTGAAATATTAGTAGTTTTATCACTTTATATAGATGTACTGTTTTAATACATCCATACAGTGTTTTAATCAAAAGTTTCTGAATATAATAGAAGAAATTAACTAGCACTGACCTCTTTTAGATTTTCATATACTAGAAAATAGATTTCTTTTCGGTCTTTCTCTTTTCTTTCTACACTTTGAAAGTTTGTATTGTATAAATATTCAAAATTATGACATAATTCTATTAATTATGCGAATGTAGAATTGACCCGTCTTTAGATATTTACACACAAATTTTTGATAGTTGAACAATTTGTGCAAATTAAAAAAAAAATGTGTATCTTTTTTTCTTAGGGGGTAAAAAAAGTTATGATAGGTTACCTTTTTTCTTCAAAGTCAAGGTAAGCTACCGACTCATATTTCGGTAGTTTATAGTAGTTTTTACAGATTATCCCACCAAGAAGGGATTGAGGATAATAAAAATCAAATCTTAACTTGTGACTTGATTGCCTTACTTACCATTTGAACGAATCTTCATTATCAATATGCATTACATTTCAAAAGAAACATCGTGTGCATAATTATTTATTTGAACCAAATATATAATTGCTTGAACTTTTTAATTAAATTGAATCTAAAGCTAGTATAAAATATTGGCCACAACAAGTATCAGGAGTTGTTTGGATTTGGATCTTCAAAAGTTAAAGCACAAAATCTAGATATCAAGATATCTTAGCAACACAATAACCTCAACAAGTTGATGCTGATTCACCATACACTGTACAGTACCTAGTATTCTGCAGAATACGAATATGTTGGGATGAGTCGAGACTGCCTGAAGAAGGCTAATTTGGAGAAGGCTAGGAAGCATAGGTATGGGACTTTTTACTACAAATTCTCTCCTTTAGGTGGTGCAACTTCTGCCCATGTTTGATCATACATCAAAAGTACTTGTATAATACCAAACAAGGAAAAATATCAACTTAGCTTTTGTGTAGATCCAAACTCGTGACCTGTTCTGATGTTACATGACCGACCACTTGATAACACTGTAACAATGGTTGGTACTATGCTACGCACTCTCCGAAAGATGCTGTTTCCTAGGTTCCCATGAAAGTTGTAAAGTAGATAATATAGCAATAGCACGGTTCATTTGTTGTTACTTTTTTTATGATTTCGTTCCACAACATAGATTGAATATTCAATTTTGCCTTATAATACAAGAGCCACCGTAATAATGTCGATGTCCTAACATCCAAGACGATAAGTAAGGCGATATAATTGTTAAAAGATTATAAATTTAATTTTTGTTGCACTCAATTTCTTATTTGATAAATAATTTTAAATTTAGAAAAAAAAAGAGAGTAATTTATTGTGTTTAAATATGAGTTGTCTCGGACGATAAGAAGAGTAACCATACCATCATAATATCTTGAGTTTGATTTTTACTGTCTTCAATCCTCTATTGTGTGGCAATTTCTAAATTTGGAGAAAAAGGTAGTCTACCGTGCTCGTAAACTTTTTTCCTGCAAAATTTAAAAAAAAAAAAAAATCAATTTATCATTTTTTTTCTAATGTAGCAAATACTTAGAATTTCTCCCATGAAAGCTATGAAAGATTTGGGCAAAGTATATCACGATTAGAGAAATTATTAAATAGATCGAGTTTATAGTATAGTGTCATAAATTCGTTATTTCACATCATTCACATAATCTAAGTAAATGATATAGGATAATATGAATCAAAAAATTTATCTGATTTATGTAAGAATTTTTGTGACGGTTAATAGCATTTCGTCCTTGTGATGTTAAATTGATCATTGGGCCACATTTACTAGCTGTTGTGAATTCCCGGTACAGTCCAGGAGATGTCAATTTATCAAGTAAACGGGACCCGTCAACGTAATTAATAAGAAGATCCAGAGGGTAAGGCCTGATCACATTCACATGAGGCTCCTGTCCCCCACCTAGCAACCTTAACTTTCGGTTATGTTATGTGTGCCTCTTTTCTCGTTTCATTTCATAACCCTAGTTTCATGTCTAATTGTAATTAGTAATTTTTTAAAGCTAAATATGTTTGAAAGGAAAAAAATAAAACAAGATAAGAAAAGAAGAAAATATATATAGCAAAATAAGAGTTAGTCAAGCTTTTATAGAACCTCCTCTTTATGATCAAGCATATGGATATGTAATTAAAGATGAAGACATCACACATGTAGCTCAACATAATCCATTTGTTATATTTGTTTGATAGTAGTTGATGTTGAATTATTGCATATAAAAAGAGGTGTAGTAAGAAATAACCTTCTAATTTTCCGTTGACACCGATTAAAAAAAAATGTTCCCTCTCATAAGAAAATTAAGGAAATTGAATTTCTTTTTATATGAATATATGTTCACAATTGTGGGATTTAATACAATCGATATTGTAACATGATAAATGCTAACATTTTTCCTAGAAACAAAATCAAATATTGTAAAACTATCTACACCTATCTATCATACTCTTACTCTATTATTATTTGCTTGAGTGCTTCCTTTCTTCACTGAAGCTCCCTCCTTTGTCACTTTTTTAATTGCAAGTATCATGATTTGATCCCTAGCTGTAAGAGTGACTAGTTAACATGCACATAATGGTCAACAACTTAATGAGTTTTTAGTTAAAGAAAATGATTTATTCGACTATAAATTCATAACCATTTGTTAAAGTCAATTGACGTGACAAAATTGTATTAATTCACTAATCTCTTGAATTTAAATACTTGATCGAAGTTTATTTATTATTTAGTAGATTTAGTGACATATATTAGTAGGTTTGTCACTTTGTTATTTTTGTATATTCAGTAAAATTAATATGTTATACTTCACTTTCAAAATATTTTACTACAATTTTAATAATGAATTAGAAAATAATTGTAAAAAAGGTTACTAGACACAAAAGATGAAGAAGATACATGTGGTTGTGGTGGGGCTGTAGAAATGAGAGTGGTTGTCCCCTTTCCAACGGAATCACGTGGTTCCGTTTCTACGGTATCTGACCAAGACCAACTAGTTGGGCCACATTTTATGGGCCCACAATGATGCAGGACCAGAACAAAGAAGGGACCATCCTCGTGGACTTCAATAGTCGGCCGAAGGTTGGCTGGGCCACGGCCATGTTCTCAACTGCTTCATAAAGCGTGTTAAGACACAGAATATCTGGGTTCATTTTCTTCCTTTTCATTTTCTCAATTCCCCACTCGCCTTTTTCCCTCCCAGCAAGGCTGGGCTAGAAACAAACAACTAATTAGCACAGGGTTAAACAAAAAGTTGAATAGTGTCTTAATCAATAATCAATAAGGGTCTAAATCTAAACGAGACAAATGCTACACATTTCAAGCTTATGTTGTTGTACCCTTAATGTAATTACACATTATTTATATAAAGTAATAAAGTTAATGATATGTCACTACATTTACGAAATAAATAACAAAATTCGACTAATTCTCTAAACAAAAATTATTTATAAAAGTACAAATTTATGGTTACTTGTCAAAAACACCAAATATGACAATATCTTATCAAATCACGACTCTTCTGATTTTAAATTTTTAGATAAATTTCTTTTTTTTTTTTTCGAATCTAATAAATAACACATATTAAATAACTTTTATTTATTTCTTATATAAATACACTCTTCTCTAAATGGTGATTCAATAACGTTTGGTCAATAAGTTCTTCTTGAACCAAAATCTAGTGAAATATCGAATATCTTAGTTAATGTTATGCATAAAGACATAAGCTCATCGTCAAAGATTTAATGTGGAACTATAATTATTGAAGGGCTAGATTCATCTTAAAGAATCTTAAGGGTAAAGTGAAATTAAGTTAAAGTTAAGGGGATTTAGTGTAATTTACCCTAAATATTCTAGGCACCGGTAGACTGAGATGATGCAGAGGAGAAACCATCGGACGATCGGAAAATAATGACGGTTGACGATGACACTTCAATATACGTCGGAGGCCTACCGCACGACTCCTTCGAAGACAGCTTAAGCCGAGCCTTCGATATCTTTGGTGCCGTCGTTGCGGTCAAGGTACTCCTTTCCTCCCTCGCTCCCTCCTAATTAAACAATATCGAAAATGCCTAATTTAATTTAGTTCATATCCAGGGTTTTCTTCAACTATCAATTGATTTGTTAGGTTATACTGATTATCGGTAACTATTACTCCTCTTGTTTCGTTTTCGGCTTTTGAATTTAGCTTGTTAGTTATGCAGAAGTTGTTGCAATTGGTGTGATATAAAGTCCTATTTGTTATTTTGCAAAAAGTTGCTGTTGGTTGAAGTTGTATTTTCACTAGGTGGAGAATTGATTGAATGTGTTAAATTTTGTTGTTTGTTGTTTGTTGTATTGTACCTTCACTTGATTAAATCTTTTCATACAGAATGTGTTTGTGCATTGCATATAATTAATGATCGTAGTGTTGGAGGAAAATGCTATGGTTTTGTTACTTTCACGAATCCTCGATCTGCAACACAAGTAATATTACATTATCACCACTGAATGCATTATATACATCACTATGGTTTGCTATGCTGCAGACATATGTTGTTGTTTCTTTTAGAATGTTTCAGTAGTGAAAGCTTTATTTTATTTTTCAGTTAGTGAAGTTGTTCGAGTAAATGAGGTAAGAACCAGAGGTGGGAGGTCCAATTTTGGTCGTGAAACTTTTCAAAGAACTTCGGAGGGACATTGATGGTAATAGGGGTTGATCTCGAGAGAAAGACCATGATTATGATAGGGACTGATATTGGGATAGTCATAGAGAATGGTATTGTGAGAATGATAAAGAGAGAGAAAGATATGATAACATACGTGAACATGATTGATGAAGGGATCGACTTGCAGATAGAGACAGAGTTTGTGATCAGAACAAAGTCACGGACAATGTTGTGCGAGAACGTGAAAGGATCCATGGCTATGAGTGGGAAAGGGATAGGGATTTGGACAAGGATATGCTGAGGCCTAACAATCACCATAAATTTGCTGAGAGGGATAAAGATCAAATGCCCAAGTTGCTGGAAAGGTGAGACTTATTTTGATTCTGATGAGCTATTTTCGGTCATTACTTTTTTTTTTGGCAACTATATACAAGATGTTTGTGATTATTGATATCACTTTTGAGAGCTTTCTCCTCCTACCTAAAAACAGAATTGTTTGCATGACCTTCTCAAGTAGCATGTGCTGCCAACTTCTACTGTATAGCAAGTTATGAAGTTTTGAAGCTTGATTATTATCATTCTTTTGATTTATGTTGAAATGCTTGTTATGACTGAATCTTTAGAATATATCGTTTATTCTAGCAATTACTCTACTTCCTGAAAACAACTCGTGGTTCATGCCAGGTAGAAAATGCATTTACCTGTTTCATGAAATCTTACTATTGTAAATATATGCTTTATGTGGTGTTTTGAATCCAAATTCAAATCTTTTTACCAACTTTGAATCTTTAGATATTCTGCTTCCATGTTGTCACTGCAGCTCCTATCTTTTGGTTACAATGTGTAACATGCTTCTTTACTAGTATATGCAAACAATTCATATCTTACTGTGATTTACTATGGGCAGATCTTATTCTGATAGATATGGCACAAGAGATTGTTCTTCAGAAGTCTGGTAATGATGACCATGTCGAGGTAGAACCTAGAACCCTTGGTCTACAGAACATGGAAATACAATCTGCACAAAACAGTTTTTAGAGTTGCTATTGTACCCCCGTTTCAAGTAATCCATTTATTTCAATTAACAGGTAACAAAGAAACTAGAGATTTCAAATCAAAAGTTTCAAGAACTTCAGAAGGAGGTATGTGTTCTGTTTATATGTTTAACTCAATAGAGAAATATTCTGATGCCATAAGTTATTTGCTTCTGAAAAGCTGACTGCTCCTGATTTGGGTAGTTTATGATGTTTTGTTTGGCCTTTATGAGTTAATTTCCTTTGAATTCTAGCATTTGCTGAGGAATTTTTTTTTTTTTTTCCTTTTCTCCTTTTTTTTTAAACACAAGTGATACATGCTGTATAGACTGTGTTTTATTAGGTGGTTGCATAGTTAACTAAATTTTTGCTTCTTTTTTATGGTAATCTAAGAGTTACAATACTCCATGCCCAAACTGTTCATGTGCTTCATTTATTCCACAGCTTACTGAAATTTTGTGCTGAAAGTTATATTTTGTTCACATGTTGGAACTTCTGTAGTTAATGTGCTAAAAGGACTAGAAGGCACACATCTTATTTTCTCACAATCTCAATTGCAGTTGATATGATGAATTTACTTATGTATAATTTATTCACCAGATATCTCAAATGGAGAAGTTGGCTAAAGAAAAAAATGTTTTTGTTCTGAAGTTGCAGGAAAAATCCCAGGTTGAGCTTGCCACTGTAATATAATTTTGTGGTTCACTATTTTTTCCCTTCTCATTTCTTATCTTAAGATTCCACGTCCAGTCATCAGAGTATCCTTTTGTTAACTTTCATGATAAGAATGTTCTTACGAGTCATTGATGGCAGCAAACAAAACTCATTTCTTATTGGCAGATGCAATTGGCCAAGGTAATTCTAATTAGCATCTCATTGCCATCCAATATCGATGAAAGGATTACTCTCTTGATGATTGTATTTCCTGATTGTGCAGTTAAACAAATGTTACCTGCAAGTAAGAGACTGCAATGAAAGGCTTAAAGACTCTGAACAAGAGCTCCGGATTAGCCTATCCATGCCTAATTCTCATGGTAATGGTCCGTGGCCTACCCTATCATACCCGTGTATTATAACAATTAGAATTACAAACAGGAGTGGGTGGCCCTGATCTCCAGTATGTTCGTTTGAATCTTTTTCACAAGTAGTATATACACTATTCTGTGTTATCTACTGTTGTTAGGTTTGGTTATTCTAACTGAATTTGTTGTAGCTAATTAAATTTGATCAATATCAGTTAATTTTCAGCATGCAAAACATGTCCTTTTGGATTCTATGTGCATTTCATGGTTGTCCTCACATAGGCAAAACCTTGTGTCATCAGCCTCATTTCCTTTATACTTATATGAGCTGCAATCTTGCTGCTTATCTGGCAGTCTCCACTAGTTCCTAATGATGGCTCAACTTCTTTTTATATTTTCTTTGCCTGAATAAAGGACATATTATATGGCCTTCCTCTGTCTTTGATGCGAGTCTTGCTAGGTTTATCGTTTGGATATTTCTCTAGGCATTGATATTGATGATGAGCTAATGTTGGAGTTATAACCATTTGCATTTTCGTCAGATATGAATATTTTGTTGTAAGTTTTGCACGATCCATAAAGATTAGTACTTGCCGCATACATAATTAGATTGATTCTTTGAACTTTTCCTGTGCAGTCTCTTGTTAGTTTAACAATGTCTGAGGCGAAATATGGGGATCTTATGGGCAGAAGGGATGGTATTCGCACAAATGGCAGTTCTAAAACTTGGCTGTTGGCTAAGAGTTTCTTGCAAGCTATGTTGTCTAAGGGACATATATGTTCTCAGCCGGCATGTGGTGAAGAAACCAGATCGTGTTATGATGCTATAATAAGCCAGTAATGTGGATGCTGTAGTTTACCAAAAAATAGTTGTCAACAAAAACTGTTTGAATCAAACAAGAAAAGAAGATGGGCTAAAGAAGTCTATGTGCTGATTTTCGCATTAACTTTCACGGACCGAATTGGAAAGCAACCTGGTTGCCCTTTCGGTGCAGCTTTTGATGCTTCAGTATTAGTTTGCTTCTGTCGGGATTGATTGGTGCTACCTTTTTGCCATGTTTAATTACATCGCTCCCGTTTGATGATCGACAGCAACTTAATCTAGCAACGAAGTTTATTTTCTCAGATGCTATAATTTTTAACACACATGTTTTGTGCAAGGTTGATTGGGGAGCTAAAATAAATTAAAACCTCGATAGAAATCAAACTTGCCCGAAGTCGGTCATTACGTGGGGAAGGAAGTCGAATCGTTTCATTTCCACAAGAAGCAAATTTTACTTTACACCTGCACTTTTTGAAACTTTTGTATTGACGCTTCGGCATGCTTTTCAACGAATTGGGTCTAGACTTGAATTTAATTTAATTTTAACTTGTTTATTTAGATATAGATTTAATTATAAATTCATTTATTCGAATTCGACTTCGATTGTCTTAAATTTTTATATAAATAGATGGAATATGAATTTAGTATTAGTTTCGATCCGTTTAAGATTCGAATTCGATTAAAATTAAAAATTAAAAAAAATAAAAATATATATGACATAAAACTGGGTTAAAAGACTTGGAGGAAGAAGTTCATTTTCTTTCATCTTCCAGCCGTGAGCAGTCACACATACCCTCCCTCTCTGATCGTTCTGCATTTCTCCTCTTACTCACTCTCATCATCGCCTTCATCTCCATCCCTCATCATCGCCTTTATCTCCCCCTCTTCACATAGACCCTACTTCAACACTCCTCTTTTCAAACTCTTTTCAGATTATAGATGAAATTTTCAGATCATCGACGCAGTCATTGCCGTCATCAACAGGCCGTCATCGTCGTCACCAATTCGTTCATCATTGTCGTTGTTCTCAAGATCTCATTTTGATGTTTTCTGCATCACCATTGTTCTCCACATTTCATCTTGTTTTCTGGAAGTATTTTGAATAGCCGGAAATCTGTTCCATCGGGATCCGGATTCGATCGGATTTAAAAAAGGATCTACAATTTAAGACTTGTTGCATTATCGGGACGGATCAAAATCCGAATTCTTAATTCAGAATTGTCAATTTCAATCTAACTCAAATCGTTTACATGACTAGAACTAATAGAGGGTCAGATAAGAGTAATCGCCCCATATATTTTGAAAAATTACTAAATTTTGTTCAATAAAATTAAAAATTATTTATTTATCTCTTTAAAATTTTTCTATACACTATTATATCACTATTCATAATCCCAACTCCGGCTACTGTCTTGAGGAAAAATTTTACATAAATTCGGTTTTTGGCCCCACCTGTAAACTCTGCGATCAAAATTAAATTTTATAAAATCTTATTTACATCAACTTATGTCATAAATTTCATAATATTTAATTCACACCACAAGATCTACAAGTGAAACAAAAAATCAGGTCTACCTAAATCTTTCCCGTCTTAAACCATCATACAAAGTAGTAATTTTCTTCAAGACTTTTTTATTAACTCATCTTTTTTGTGTGACAAACTATTGAGAATGAACATAGTAAGGCATCAATTTCAAAACCACACCCCCTGGTCAAAAAGAAAAGAATCAGTATTGAATTCTTATTTATCCATATACCAAACCTTCTTTAACAAAAAGTAACAGTATGTTGGTATTTATTTAAAGATTGTAACTTTATCCCTTTCCTCCTGTAATAAGATTCCTTTTTCTTGATTCGCCAAGTACTCTGTTGCACGGTTTGAAGTCATTATTGGGATAAATGAAGAAACTCCATGAAAATATTTAGGACAACAGAAAACACCAAAAAACACAAATTAAAAATCCAATCTTAATATTTTATCAACAGAAGCATACTAGAATGGAATGATCAAACAAAACAAACAACCACTCACTTTTTTCCATTTATGCCCAGAAAAGCAATACCCTCTCCAAATTCAATGCCAAAAGGAAATGATTTTTAATTTTTTATATCCATAAAGAGCTCTATTTTCCAGTCTATTCTAAATACACCTACTTACATACTACGTAATATAATCCTAAAATTTAACCAACAGAAAATGTTAGAATTTGAGAGTGATCTCACTTCCATTGCTCACTTCACCATCTTCTCTTTGCACCAATACTTTTTTTTCTCCTCCTTTATTTTCACCATTGCTGTCAGCCTTCCAGCTACTGCTCTCCGACTTGCCGACTTCAATACTCTCTGTTCGGTCACCGGTGCCTCGGACATCAGACTCCGGAGAGCTTTGTATCTGTGAGGGTGGCTGCTTGTAGACATGAAGTTGGTTATGGAGGACGGGGTGATGGTGCAATTGGTGGTGGGCTGGATTTTGAGCTGTAGTATAGAATTCTTGGGCCACTTGGGTGGCACAATAGTGTGCTGCCGGTGCATGTGTAGTCGGATGTGGACCGTAAAGGGTTGCTGGTGGTGCACCTCCATGGGCTGCTGCAGCTGCAGTAGCATATTCTGGTGGAACCCATATGCCCCCTAAAACTACTAACTGGGGTGTGTTGCAGCAGCTGCTACTTGTGGACTTGGACCAGGCCTTCTTGTGTGAAGTCTGTATTTCTGTCATACATAGGCAGAAGATGTGATAAGAGCATTTGTCAGTGTATCTTTGATTTCTCAAGATTTTGTACTTCGAATATGGAGACCAAAGGATAATGATAGGCTCTTTCATGCATGTCTGTATTTTGTACTTGTTTTTTGTTTTTGTGTGTGTGTGAGAGAGAGAGTAATTGACTGGTAACCAACCTGCAAGTGGCTTTTAACTTCATCATTGGTCAAGCCATCAACCTTCATCAATTCCCTGATTTGTTTTGGTGTGGCCACTGCAATCATTGACCAAAAAGGAACCCAAATGATTAGCCTACTCAGTATTGACTGATATTAATAACGAAAAATTATTTGTTACTTATTTTGTATTTGTAGGGTGACTAATAATAATAATAAATGAATAATCCAATAATCATATTAGTCATTCCAGAATTACATCATAATTATCATTACTTGCAAGTAAATGTTCAAGTACAACAGATGATCAAATTATATAAGAAGATAATGAACTGATGATGATATATAGCTATAGTATTTGACCATCAACTCAGACTAGTTAAATTAAATATAACGCTATCATTTTTTGGGGTCTAAATAAAATTACCTTGAGAACCACCTAACATCTGAAGAGCATTCACAAATCGCCTATGCAAGTCAGGGGACCAGCATCTCCTGGCCTTTCTGTGGGTTTGACTGGTTGTAGAATTGCTATTGGTGTTTATTGTTTGAGAATCAGCTGCCTGACAATTACCATCTCCCTTTCCTTGCTCCATCACTGAACTTCCATTGCTCATGACCACTCTGCAAGAATTTAATCTTCTCAAATCACTTTCTTGATTGATCTCTTTGACAACATCCACATTATCATTATGTTGAGAACCAGCAAGGTCCAAATCTGGAAGTGCTCTTAAAACCTCATGACTTGAACAAGAGGATGAAATTCTCTCTTTTGAAAAGTCATGGATGAAAAGCTCCTCTATTTCTCTGCTTAGTATTGACACCAAAGCCCATATCAGTAGTTTCTTTAGGAGATGTTTCATGGGATTTTTGCTTATTTGTTATTCCTTGATGATCACTTTCTTGAGAACTCCACAGCTGTGCAGATGTCATCCAATTTGCTTTATCAGACATGTTTGCTGCTGCCTTGTCTGATCCTTCAGAACTTTGATGTCTGAGTGGAATAAATTCCTCAAGAACAGGTTTTGGCACTTGATTGGCTTTGTAGGACTGTAGCTGTAACCTTGAAGCCTCCATTGCTGATCAATCCAGAAAATAGAAAAAGATTTAATGTAATTTGTTACATAAACTAATAAAGTTCTTATCTCTGTGCTAAAAATAAAAAAGTTCTTAATTAATTAGCTTTACTCAAATTCTTGAAATGGCACAAGATTAATAGCTGGCTAGCTACTTTGGATGCTAATTCATTAGCTACAAAAGAAGTTTGTGCACATGAAAAGCTATGGAGCTTCTCAATCCTATGAATGGAAAAGACTAATTAAAGTGAGGAAATACTTCGTAGTTCGGAAAAAAAAAACCACGAATATTCAATATCAGGTGCTTGAACATTGATCCCATGAAAATGGAAAGACAACATATGTATATATACCATTGGTAAGTAATTGCATGCAAAGAGGAAGCTCTCGTTTGAAAGCATCAATCTTGAGCCTTTCTTCTTCAAGATGAGAAAGAAAATCCTCCAGTTTTTGAGTCTGCTGCTGCTGCTCAGAAGATTGCTGCTGCTCGCCCACTGATTTTAGAAGCATGGAATAGCTGTGCATGGGCTTGTAGTCAAGGCTAAGTTCTGAGGGTGATGATGCCATCATTTCAGGTATAGAAATAGTGATAAATATATGGTTATATATTCGATGATGATTCTTTATTGCTAGCAAATGTTCAAGCCCAAATAGGAGAAATTAATGGAAACAAAACAAAAGCCAAAAAGAAAGGGTAAGGGAAGGGATGTTGTTAGACTGTGAACACAAGGAGGATTGAGTGGGGGATGGTCTTCTTTTTAGGGTTGAGTTCGAGGGAGAATAAAGCAGTGTTTGTGTGTGTGAGAAAGAAAGAGAGAAGAAAAAGCAAGGTAGATAAAGAGGAGGGATGGTAACTTCTTGCAAAGAGCAAAGGCAAAAAGTTAAAAATCAAATGTGCGTGAAGGGGTGCCCTGTCCTGTCCTAGCTAGAAGAGATTTTAGGGGAAAAATATTTAGTTACAACTAATATTTGATTTAATTTGTAGACGTGTTATTTATAGTGTGAATTTAATTATTCTGGATAATATGAGATAATGCAAGTAATGTAATTCGATATGAAATAAGATATTTATGATATTATATTACAGATTAGATATGTGTAATAATTTTTTAAAAATCTGATGATACTTTTCTCTCTCTGACACCTGAGGGGTCATGTGTTTACAGGTTAGAGAAAGTGTCCCTTGTTCGTTGTGAAGAACCTTTGGGCTTTAGGGAGCTTTTGATTTGGGAAAGTTTTTATTCAAATCACCAAGAAAAAAAGATGATTATTCTTCTTCTTCCACTCCACTTTTTCTTTTCTTAGAATTCTTAATTTCCTGCATAAACCTCATTTTAGCATAAATTTTTTAGGAAAGCACATTTGGCTTAATGGGAATCTCAAAGTTTCTTACAGTAAAAATAAAGCAGATTCTTTCAGTCGCTCAGAAATAATCTCTAATTTGCCGTAAAATTCGCATATGCATGCATGATGCATGGGACATACACTTGGTAGCTGCAATAAGCTGAGGATCTGTATGACTGTATGAGAACTGAGAAGACTACAAACTGTATATAGATATTAGCTGTAACACTCCGGGTTTTGGGTTGGATCAATATCTTTTGAGTAAAAATAATAGATTCAGAATGTTTAGATCAAGTAATTAATATTTCATAACTTTAAATGTTATATTCACATACACTATTTTGTTCGCAACTGATATGGGACAAACGGGTCACCACATTGTTACTACCCCTCATTAAGGCCTTGTGTCCTCGTAAGGCTCACACCAAACCGCACTCAGTTATCCAGGATTCTACAGGTAGGTCGTATGGGTTCTATAGATTACTTCCGCCCTTAAGTCGACGTAGCACTTAATTTCTAGACAGTAGACTCTCTTGTATAGTCGCGACCCAATGCCACTGATCAGTCTCATCCCGTGCAGAAATCACATGATATTCGCTCTAATACTAACGGTAATACTACTCTAGACTCTGGGTTGGCCCAACAACTTTTGAATAAAAATAATGGGATTAAAATACTTAAGTCAAATTATTAGTAGTTCATGACTCTGAATGCTATATTGGCGTATGCTACTTTATTCCCAATCGATATAAAACAAACAGGTCATCACATTAGCCATAGGAAGAACTTACCCAAAAAAAAAATGGAACTAGGAAGAAAGCTACAAGTCCGCATATACTGTTGCTGCCTTCAGAATTTGGATGCCTCAAGAATATAAATGTAAATTAAGTGATGAATGCATGGAGTTGTTCGGGGTAGGTTCTTCATATTGATCGACAATTCAAAAAATCTAGTAAATCATAAAAATATGATAGTTGATCCGGTTATTGTTAAAGAGTATATAGGAGGTTAGAAATTTGCGACCCAACAGATATTTGACCTAATCTATAAACAAGATTAATTATGAAATTTATGTATTAAGATTTAATATTAATAGATTTTTTCTCTTTTCCACTCCATTTACAAGGTATTTTTTGGATGTAATTAATGGTCAACTTTTTATTTTAAAAATTTTTAAAACTAAAACAATGTCATAAATTGATTGGCCAATGGAGTACACAGACATTTAACCTACTAAAAATAGGAAAATATTTAGATAGACCCAGTTTTTGGCCCACCTGTAGACCCTGTAGTCAGAATTAAATTTTAAAAAATTTTGCTTACATCAGTTGATGTATTCTTTAAAGTTTAATCCACACCACAGAACCTACAAGTGAGGTTAAAAACCGGGTCTACCTAAGTATTTGTATTCTTAAAAATATATAGATTGGTTATCAAGTCCTTTCACTGACAAAATAAAACCGGATAACACATCCATGAATACTCCTAATTCCAAAACTCCGCAATGACAGAGTTCCTTAATTTCACTGCGGAGATTATCATATTTTTCTCAATTCAATGGTGTAAGGAATTGGCACTCTCCAGCTCGGATTCAGCCCTCGATATATTCATTAAATTAAATTATAATGATACACCAAACTGTGCTTAGTTCGATAATTCTGATCAAGGTTGCATTGAAAAAAATAATAAAAATAAGAAAATAGGAAAGGTATAAAAGAAAAGAAAAGAAAAAACGTCAAGAAAATGTTTTAAATGTTTTTTTTTTTTTTTTTTGTTGGGTAAGAATGTTTTAATTGGTTGTTGATTAGACTAATCATGAAAATGAAAACCTCTACAGAGCCGACAAGCGGCAGAATTTAGCACACGAATACGGCTCATAGTACTTTGAGGCATCCTTCAAAAGCATTCAATCATCTTGTATGATTTTTTGATTGAATTCAAATGATTATAGGAAAAAACTAAAATTACTACTCTATTCATCCTGATATTTTTGTCGTTTTTAAAGAATCTGTGTTTTTTTTTATCGATGTTTGACACAATCTTTTCAAGAGCATATACCACAAATACTATACAACTTTTATATAGTATTTATTTATACAATTTTATAGTAAAGGGGGAGGATATATATATTTTTTTTTGGGTAAAACAAGGGGAGAGGATATATTCAATTGTTTTTTTTGAGTATCAATCCACCAAGAGCAACTTACTTTTTGGTTTCAAAAGTTGCATAATTGTTCTGCATTTGAGTGCACTAACTAAGAGAAAGATAAAGAGGGAAAAAAAAGAGAATATTTAATCTTGAATGAGAGACATTGATTATAAAAAATATAATATTTGCTTCTAAGGAAGGAATATCTGAGTTCCAATTCTACGATTCTAAATTGAAGGAAATATATATATAAACCCGCAAAGATTAAAGAAACCATTAGCCATGGGTATGCATTTGCATCTCTACTCTCCAAGTAAGGACAATAAAGGAGATTCGGAGGAGAGTTAGGGAATCTTCTTCTCTGCTACTAACTTTAATGAAGTGGGTAGGAGGGTAGGAAGATTCTCTATGACCATTTATTTATTTATTTTATTATTATTATTATTATTATTATTTAGAAGTTTTGAACCTCGAGAAAGTTCGGATCTCACATTCTATTAGTAATTAATTTGTTTAAGGAAAATTATTTTCAATGTAAGGCCATTTATTAAGAATAATATATGTGTCGAAATCTTATTAAATTATCAATCATTGATTTTAAATATTTGGTAAGATTTCGTCTATTCTTTTACGGATCTAATAATACAAAAGTGATTTTAACTAGTGGTCATAAATTTATGATTTATCAAGTGATCTTAGTTAATATATATATATATATATATATATATATATATATATATATATTGTATAGAGGTGATTTTTTAATTTGTATTCAAGGTTAGCCATATTCATGCCACGTAAAATTTGTCTATATTCTTGCAATTAGGCCACTGAGATACACTTGATATATCTATTTCTTTTACCACACAATTTCGTGAGGAAACAGTAGCAGCTATAATTAAACACTAAATGGTCCAAAATATAAGATCCTTGATAATATTAAAATGTTTCTATTTATTAGAAGTGTCCAGTTTGAAAAAGTATTTGTTACTCACTTCACAATAGAGATTGGATATTTTAAACTGTTGAAGGATTAAAAGGTAATGAATTCCCTACTTTTTAATCATCTCAACGGTTATAATACCTACATCAGAGTAGATCATAACGGGTGAAGAGGGGCAGTCGGCCCTAAGATGTTCAAAATTATGTTTTTCTTTAAATTATTATTACTATTATAAAAGTTAGACTTATACCCCCTCCCAAAAATTTTAGAGAATGTAAAAAATTATTCCCGATATATGCATTTATATAGTATTATTCTCCAAGTATTTCGAAAACATATTTTTTGACATCTTTATCTGATCCCTAAAAAATTGGAGTTTACCCTAAAAAATTTTACAAAAATCATAAAATTATCTCTCCAATAATATGCATATATAGTTTTTGTTCCCTCAAAATTCAATTCTAGAGTCTGCTCCTAAGTCTTATATACTCCACATTACGGGGTGAGTAACATAAACTTATTCGTATAGTTATAAAAAAATTATTTACAAGACAAGATAGGTCTTTCCATTTAAATTAGAGAGAGCTTTTATAGACAAACAAAAATGAATGATGATATACAAAATCATTTCAAAGAGATAGGAGAGAGTAGTAGAGCATAGAATTCCAGCCTTTTGGCAAATCTATGTTTGAGAAATTAAAATTGAAGGATAGAAAAGATTAGGAAGCATATTGGGCTAATGTAATGATGATGGAAGAGGGGAAACGGTACTGTTAGTGTTGGTTGGTCACTTTCTATAATCCACTCTTCTCGTACAAGACTCCAACCCACGCCTTTTGTGCGGATTCTCTCTTCTCTCTTCTCTCTCTTTTGGATTCTCTCTTTAATCTTTATTTCTTCCTTTTCCTTTTTCTCTCTTCTTGCCAGTCTCTCAAAACAACAACAACATGCAATTGCACATTTGCATGGGATGGCATGCAGAGATTCTCCTCGCGACACGTGTCACTATATTCCCTTCCATATATTCCTTCTGAATATCCCTTTTGTCTGGCGTAGAAATATATGATTATAGCAAAAATGATTTACAACGCGATAATTTTATAATTAATTGTCATAGTAAATTTACATAATAAAATTATATTGAATTATTAATCTTTAATTTTGAATATTTAGTCAGATTTTAATTTTTTTTTTTTTTTTTTTTTTTTTAAAAGAATATTCGCTATATTATTTACTATATCTTTCATTTGCTCGTCCAAAATCGAGACCGCCGATTTACTCATATGCTGTATGTGTTGTGTATTTTCAGTCTCAATCGATGAAGTTCAATTGCGTGTGGCAACTCCCAACTTGAGAATTTCTTCAAAGGGAATGTTTATCTAAATCATCCAATCTCCAAACAATCAAATAATACAACTTGTGTAATCCGTTCTTATCAATTTAATTTCTTTCTAAATTCAAAAAATCTCTTTATGGCCCAACTCTGCTATCGCCACTGGTAAAAATATATTGATTTTTGTGTTAAAGGGTATAATTAGGAAAAAAAAATTTTGTTTCATAATTTTTTAAAACGAGTGATAATTTAAAATAATATAAATTATTTAAAACGATAGATAAAATAAAATCCTCGGAATCCTCAACCTTGAATGCTGACCGGCTTTGGAATTTGGACCAAAATATGCCCATAGAAAGAAGCCTATCTAATGCTTTTACAAAGCCCATCACGTGTGTTTCTGTAAAACAAAAGCCCATAGTAGGACCACCATACTCTTTGAACCTTCCCCACACTTCTTTTTCTGGCTAACCTAATTACTTCTTCCGTCAATTTTCATTGGTAATTAACTAATTATACATGAATTTGCATGTTTGTTAATACGAATAAAAATTCGTATTATATTAATTGAAGGAAGATCGAATATGCATAACAACCTATTAAAAGTTGATTTCTTTCCTGATACTAAGTAGTATACATTATAGTGTTCTCTAGAGATGCTTAATTACCCACAAGGATTTGCATGCAACAATATTACATGAAAGTTTGTTCACAAAGATTATTAAATTTGGCCACCCCGCATTTGTATAACGCTATATTTATACAAAGCAAAAAGTGAAAAATTCGTTGATGTGTCACTAGATCATTCGTAAAAGAATGAACAAAATTCGATTTTTGATATGTAAAATCAAAAGTTAATAATTAAATATATATAATTTTATCACGTGAATTAAGTTGACAAATGATGTTGAATCTTGATTTTGTGTCTTGCAAATGATTTTCCTTTGCATAAATTATAGTAAATGAATTAGTTGAAACAACATCAATAAAGAAATACAGTTTGGGTGGTGAGTATGGATGGCTACTAGAATAATCAATAAAAAGTTCAAACACTAAAACACAAGTTAAGACCGTTGGTTTTAAAGATTCTATTCCTCTTTATCCAATCCAACTAACAAAAGTTTATTGTATCTGCTTTAACAAATTGATTGAAAATAAAAAACCAAAAAAATCAGACAGTTCAAAATTCTATTACAGTTCAAATTCAAAATGGGCTACATGTAAAGTAAGCAGCCGGAAGAAAGAATGGTCTTTAATTAATCTTTATTGATGCATTATTAATTGAATGAAATATTCTTGGTATAGAGGCCTTTGCGGAAAGCAAATGACAGGTACATTTACGGGCCGTAAGGCTAGAATCATTTTAACTGGCAGTATCAGAATTCAGAAGAAGATGATCAGCATCATCTCAAACTGATTGTTCTATAACAACTAAATTCCCCATTAATTCTTTTGGATGAGCTAGTTGGATTCGTCAATATGTCAATTAAACCTCCATTATGTATCAATCATTCATGGTTTGATTTTGGAATTTTGCATTTTTAGGGATACTTTTTATATATATCCTTTTCAAAGGTTCTGGATTCTTAATCAAGGACTACTATTCATGGGGTTGCAGACATGTACATTAATTTATCCAGTTGCAAAGCTAGAAAATTGAGTTAGGGACAATAGTGTACGTTTAAAAAAACAAAATTAAAGGGAGCAAATTAATTTTTCAATTTTTTATATAAAATTTGTAATTTTTAAAATATATATATATAGAGAGAATGAAACCAAAACCCCTCGGACCAACCCTTATTTATGTTCCTATGTAAATATACTATGAAAAGCTTTAATTCTTTTCTTTTTCAATTTCTTATCATATTTCAAAAGAGAAAAAAAGAAATATTTATCTTGTTTAATGTATTAACAACTAAAATTCCCCAAGAGGAAGAATTCACTAGAGGTGTTAGTCTCCAAAAAAATAAATAAATAAATAAATAATGCTCAAGTGAAAATTTTTGTTTTGGAGTTTGACCTACACAAGGCAGAAGCATAAAGAGCATATAGCATCTGAAGCATGGGAAAGTGGGGATTGAGTTCAGAATCACTATGGTCGGCCTCATTCACAAAAGACATATTCCTATAAAAGATCAAGTTTAGAGTATTGCTGAAGACAAGAATTCGAGGAAATTGACAAAGATAGATCAAAATATAGATATATGTATAAAAAATGGTTATTCAATATTTCTTTGACCCTTTACCTGTCGTGTCTAGTGTCAACTAAAAGTTCAGAATCAATTATAAAGCCAATTTTTTCATCTTGGAAAAAAAAAAGTTTGCTTTCTTTGTTCATTGGCTATATATTATTATTATTATTATTATTTCTAGCTAGTTGAATATATGCTACTAGTCCTTTTCTTGTGCATTACTTCCTTGAAGATTCTCTTTTCTTTCTTTTTTACTTGCATACATAATGGAATTTGTAAAGAATTTACTTAACCCTAAGTTTTCAAGGGAGCTTTTGTGCTTAGAGACAATGAGGCATATGAATTACTACAAATTTGTGTAATCATGCTTGATTGTTCACTAATAAAAAGATTAAAGCATGACTTTAGAAATACAAAAGTAACCGAGCCAGCTAAACACAACATGTCTAGGCGGGAATTCTTTAAAACAAAAAAAAAAAAGTTATGTATGATGATTAGATTTATTAAAAAATAAAATAATTACAAGATTTAAAATGGGACTTCTGAATATTGTCATTTGGAGATTTTAGTATACTTATTAAATTAAAGGAGAGATTAAAATATACTTAAATTCTATGGTATGGTCTCTACAGAATAATGCGGCCCTGGTCTGGGCCTAAATAGTGAAATTGAGAAGTTGTAAAGCTCTTTTCCATTATTTCAAATTATCAGCGAAGCCCCGGTCCACCAAGATAGTTATGGTCCAAATTCCAAGAGGAGAAAGTACAATACTCAGGCTGGGCTGGATTCTGCCATCAAGAATACAGAAGGATCCAAAAAAAAAAAAATGAGAGTTCCCAGAAAATATGAAAATCTAATCTTGAATTATACTTGTAAATTTTGTAAGCAAATTAAAGGTTATACAATTTATACTTACATCGGTTGATGTTATTTATTACATAATATTAAAATAGAGTCAAAAAACTAAATTTACCTAAATATTTTCACATACTGAATTACATCTTAGAACTCAAAGATTCGAAAGATAGACAATGCCCCTCTATAAGGTCTGGCAAGTCATTTAAATTATCAAGTTCATCATACATCAAATGATCCTGACATGATGTTAATGTATAGGCCATCAAAGATAGGACCATTATCATAAATGGGCATGCTCCAGAATGAGAAGGAACCAACGAAAGAAAGAACCTATACAAATATGACGAATCAATCGTTACAAATAACCATGACTAATGGTCTTGCTACTAAGTTTCTACCACCCTTAAGCTTATAAGTGCCTTTTATGCTACCAGTAGTCACCACAAGAACACTTGCCATCTCTGAAATGGTGAAACCTGTAAGGATCTCTCAGTATGATTTCCCTATGGATTATGCTGCTCACGAACTTGTACACTGAGTGGCAATCACCACAAACCCGGAGGTTTTTGAAAATCCGCAAGGTTGAACCTTCGGGAGTACTAATCAAACCGTATGCAAGTGCAAGTCTCTCACTGTGATTCCACAAATTGTGTTCCTTTTGTTCTTCATCAGTGTCGTGCAAAGCAAAGGTTGTATCAGGAACATAGCCTGCTTCATTAATCTTATTCCTCAGCTCTGCTACTTTATTGTAAATCTGCACAGACTGTGGGTGAGAGCAATCTCCAATACCAAATGTGCTCACTTCAGTTTTCAACTTAACCCAACTGCAAGCAGGCTGCTTCTTTATGCTGTTTGATTCCATTTTGACCCTGACATTCTGTACATCTTGCCATTTCCCAGAAGCTGCACAGACATTGGAATAAAGAACATAAGCCGAATCATCTGATGGGTTGGATTCAAGAAGATGTTTGGCAGCTTTCTCTCCCAAATCCACATTTCCATGTATTCTACATGCTGCCAACAAGCTCCTCCATATAAAGTCATTTGGTGGATAGATACTGGCATTTTTGCAATAAATGCTTCAGCTTCAGCAAGTCTTCCTGATCGCCCAAGAAGATCAACTATGCAGACACAGTGCTCTATTTCAGGTGGGACTCCAAAAAGAGAAGTCATTGAAGCAAAATATGCAAGACCTTCATCTACCAGACCCCCATGACTACATGCAGATAGAAGAGAGACAAAGGTGACATGATCAGGTTTTGAACCATGCTTTAGCATTTCATGGAAAGTTTCCCTAGCCTTTTGAAAAAACCCATGCCTAGAAAAAGATGAAATCAGTATATTCCATGATAATCGTGATCGCATATTTGGTGCTGGAAGCATTTTCAGCACATCATCGATTTCACCACATTTTCCATACATATCCATTGTAGAATTCTTAACATAATGGTATGAGTCAAAGCCAAGTTTGATGGCCAACCCTTGAAGCTGTTTCCCTTCCTCCAAAGAAGCCAAGTCTGCTGCGACTGCTAGTGAAGCAGAAAGACTGAATTGATCAAAATATCCACTTTGGCCCTTTGCATCTCCAGGATAAGTTTCAGAGCCTCCTCCCCATAGCCATGATGAGCATTCGCAGCAACCATTGCATTCCAAGTTACGGAGGTCTTGTTGACCACTTTATCAAAGATTAAATTACTAGAATAGAGATCGCCACAGTTAGCATACATTGTGATGAGGGAATTCTTAACATATTCATTGGTGTCAAACCCTATAACAGTCATCTGTGCATGCAGAGGCATTCCAAATTTCAGTAGGTTGGATGGAACTGAGCAAGCACCAAGAACACTTATCATGGTAATATAGTTTGCTGGTTCGCCTTTTTCCTTCATCAACTTAAAGGCCTTCACAGCCTCATCTGATTCTTCATTCTCAGCATAGCCTCCGATGAGTGCATTCCATGTAACCAACTCTTGTTCAGGCATTGTCTGAAATACCTGCTTAGCTTCTGACACCATCCCACACTTTCCATACATAGTGACTAGAGCATTCCCAACTACTAAATTTTGTCATGGAAACCAAATATGACAGCAAGTGCATGCACTATCTTGCCTTCAGCAAGGAATTCAGGATCAGAACAAGCAGCCAATGCACTTGCAAAAGTCACATAACTTGTAAATTTTCCCTTGATTAAAAGGTCAGTTAACACTCTCAAGGCATCTATGCTCCTACCTTCTGAAACATATCCAGCCATCAAGGAGTTCCATGAAATTAAATCCTTCTCTTTCATTCCCTGAAACAAACTTTCTGCTTCTTTAGATCTACCAGTCTCAGAATACATAGTAAGAAGACTATTACACAAACAAATGTTTGAACCCAATCCCATTTTCACTACTAAACCATGAATCCCTCTACCCCACTTCAAATTCTCCAGAGTACTGCTGGCTGACACCAATGTGGAAAGTGTAGTTGCATTTATTTCGTTATGATCACAGCACATTAACTCAAAACATCTAAAAGATTCCTCACAAAGTAAATTATGTGCATAAGCAGCAATCATTGAATTCCATAATCACAGAGTGATATTGTGTCACGTTCATCCATTTGATAAAAAACATAGCATGCTTCTTTTACACGACCAAAACTACCAAACATGGAAACAAGCGAATTAGCTACAGAAACATTATCCTCAAACCCTGACTTTATGACATGCCCAAGCACCTGATGACCCAAAAATTCATCATCAAGAGCACCAGAAGAACTAATCACAGTAGTAAACGTATTCTGATTACAACCAATTCCTTCACGTTTCATTCTTCGATATACATCAACAACCACCTCATTATCTCCATTATCTGAAAAGCCAACCATGAAAGAAGTCCAAGAAACCACATTTTTTTCAGGCATCTCCTCAAAGAGCCTCTGAGCACTACATAAATATCCATATCCACCATAAAAATGCAACAACGAAGTGCCCACGAAAACATCACGTAGCAGCCCATTTTTCAACACAAAGCTATGAATTTGTAACCCCTCCAAAGCCATATTCTCTGACCTAGAAAAAGCAGTCAATAAACTTGCAATTCTAACAAACCCATTTAGTTCAATCCCTTGTCCCCACATTTCAATGAAGAGCCAAGTTGCATCTACATAATAACCCATCCTAACATACCCAGATACCATATTATTCCAAGAAGCTTCATTTCTCTCAAGCATTTGATCAAACACCTGACGGGCCTCTTTAATTCTCCCAAATTTGGAATACATACCAATCAAAGTATTTACGTGGAAAATGCTTAAGTTGCTCCACGTCCACAACTGACTCTGGCCCTTCAAAAGAATCCCGTGCAATGCACGGCCCACTAAGTCATCCGTGATTTGTGAGAAGCCCTTGCCGAAAAATGCAGAGATTTCTTGCTTGGGGTGGTTTAGAAGGCATTGAAGAATGGTTTGGTTTGGGCTTATACCTTCTTCTCTGCATGGTTCTGAAATGGGTTTTGGACTAAAAGAAATTCTCAGCGATTGCAAGATTTGCAAGAGAAGTGGCTGAGAATTTGAATTTGAAATTGAATGGCGGGTCAAGTTTGGTTCAGACTTGTGAGCTTTCTCTTGCAGTACCTAGCCAGCTTTGGTTACTTTAATAGAGAAACAGAGAGAGCGGGAGACGTGGGATTGTGCCCTGATGGTTCGTAGACTGAAGTTCGGGTGGAGAATTGCCGCCGCGCAGTGAGGTTGCGGTCGGAATTTTGAGTCTTTAGTTGGTTGTTTACAGTTGGACGAAGCCGTGACCGAGGGAAACTCCAGGGGCAGATCCGTCTTTCCAAAACATTGACGTGCTAACTAAACTTGGAGCAAATGACACAAATGGTCCCCATAATTAAAAGACTGTCAATTGAGTCAGATTTTACAAAATCTAAACTCAATCACAAAATTATTCAGGTTATGAGTCCTAATCGGATTGAGTTAAACTAACAAATATGTAAGTCATACTCAACTCACAAAATTATTCGAGTTTTAGGCCTTAATCGAGTTGACCCAAACTCAGAGTATATACATTATTGAAAATTAAAAAATTAAGAAACAAAATATATATAAGAGATTGTAAAAGAGCATCTCAAGTCTCAACACTATTAAAAAAATAATATTTTCTCAAGAATTAGTAATATCTGTACATACAAAAGTTGAAAAAAATAACAAACAAACCAAACCTTAATCCTACTAAGTAGGATCGGCTGCATGAATTCTGTTACGCCATTGTACTCTATCATGGACCATATCTTCCTCAATTCTTAAATGGGCTATATTTTTCTTACAAGTTACCTACCAAGTCTTTTTCGGTCTTTCCCTACCCCTCCTATGTTGACTACTCTCTCTAAAATCTACTCGTCTAACAGGCGTTTCTACTGGTCGTCTTAATACATGACTTAACCACTTTAAGCGTGTTTCTCTCATCTAGATGCTACTCCAATCTTATCACGAATATGCTCATTGCGTGTCTTGTCTATTTTCTGCTACTCTCATCTTTTGCTTATGTGTGTAATTCATTACCCAACATTCAGACCCATAAAACATTGCTGGCCTAATTGTCGTTCTATAGAATTTACCCTTAAGTTAGATAGTAAAGGAATTCTGCGATTGCATAATATTCCCGATGTCATTCTCTATTTAGTTTAACCCGCTTGTATCCGATGTGTAACATCTCGATCTATACCACCATCACTCTGAAGAATTGATCCTAAATATTTAAAATTTTCACTTATAGGTATCTGTTAATCTCTGATACTAACCCTTATTCCATTCCTACTTGCACCCTTGCTAAATTTAAATTACATATATTCTGTTTTCGATCGATTAATTCTAAACCCTTTTGCCTCAAGTGCCTCTCTCCAAACTTCGAATTTAACATTAACTCCATCTTTTATTTCATCTACTAACACAATGTCATCTGCAAATAACATACACCATGTTATTTCCTCCTATATGTGCCTTGTAAGTTCATCTATAACTAATGCAAATAGATAAGGATTTAGAGCTGAACCTTCTGTATATGCTACTCTAACTCCTATTTTTTCTAAAACTCTCCACATAACTCCTCTAGGATTATATCATATGCCTTTTCAATATCAATACCAATTATTATGAGTATTAGGATGGGAGTTTGCTTATAGTAGATTAATTAGCTTAGATTGTGGGTGTGTGTGTGTGTATATATATATATATATATATATATATATATTCATTTACATATTAGGATCGAGATTTATTCGAGTCGAATATTGTAAAATTCAAACTCGACTTATATTTAAATCTAAATTCAACTCGACTCACTTTAATGTAAAGTACTACCTTTATTTGTCAGACCGGCCTAATCCATTGAGTTCTACCCATACTTTATCTAGTATTGATCCCTTAACTTGAAATTGAAATAATTTAATCCCCAAACTTTTTTGTTGAACCAATTTAGTCCTTAACAAGCAACAACACCATAATTATCAAAATCACCACCCAAATGGCTAGCAATCCCGTCTTTGTTCAGCTAAAATTGGAAATTTTTTTAAAGAAAATAAAGAAACCAAATCAAGACAAATTGATCGAGAAAAAAACAGTAATAATTTGCTCAATTCGGAGTCTCCAGATGTTTTTTTTTTTCTTGATCTTTTGTTCCTTTTAATCTAATAGGGACTCGTGTTAGTTTGTTAAACAATCTTTTTTTTCCCTTACTTTTTCTCAATCATTTTTGTTTTTAGTCCAACTTTACATTGACTATAATTACTTGATCATCACTTCATGAGAATAAGTCAATCTGATTAGAATTGAGGATGAGAAGGTTATACTATTTTATTAATGATTTGGGTAGTTTCCTAGTAATGTGATCCCAATTTTTAAACAGTTATTTGTTTATCTAAATGGTCCAGATAATCCTTCTCGTCATAGTCGATTCATCTTGTTGTATAAGTAGTCTATTTATTTGTGTTACCAAATTTCATAGTCAAACTCGAGACCAACTAAATTATCTATTATTCTTTAATCTTCCATCACGACCATCATCTTGTCTTGGTACTTACTCCCCCCCTCTGCGTGGGTAGAAGAGACGTTAATAAATAAATAGAAAACCAACCAGCCAAGTCTTGCTATTTTACTGTCCATTTATTTTTCTTGAAATACACTAAATATAAATCTTCCTTTTAATGCGAACTTCTATTTTCAGTCGCCAAATTGATGTCAAAATAGAGACACTCACTATTTTAATGCCAATTCAATAATCAGAATAAGAAATTTTACATTGCGAATTTTCTAACCTAAATATTTTTTTTCATGAAATCACTACTTTTTAAATGCTTCTTAGTTATTAGTTATTTCAAAATTACTATTATAAAAATTTATAGATCAGTAACTATATTGTCATTTTTTTTTTAATATCAATAGGCAAGAGAAAAAGGAAAGTGAGATTTGTAAAAGAGATGTGATCTTCTTCACCAACTTTTTACATGCCAAACTACAAATTCATTGAAGCCCTTTATATATGTGACAAAGGAAGAGAAATTAAAAAAAAAAAATCCTGGTTCCTCTATGGCATGTAATAATCAATTGCTCAAAATATCCAAAAACAAATTGAATATTAAATCCCAAAAATTGCTAATATTAAGCAATAAGCATTATTAAATTCTCCAATCTCTTATCAACCTTAAATCATGTCTAAATCCTCTTTATAGTTTCGCAACCAAAAAGTCAACTCCATCAAAAGAAACTCCTGTGACCTTAAATTCTCCGAATTTCCTACATTCTTCATTCAATCAAGTTGAGACAGATTGAACACAACAAAACTTGCAAGATAGCATTAAAATCTTCACAAAACAAGTTTCTCAGATTGAGATCATCTTTATTGAACCTAATGGGCTGTAATCTTCTACAACTTTACATTCATTTATGGACCCTTTTCTTGCTGCTTTTTTTCATGGCAGAAACCTCTGTTTCATACCCTCATAATTCTGAAGAACTTTCGACACTAGACGATCCTTCCATGACATACACTTACAATCGTTTCCCAGAGATCGAAAAGCATTGTGGGTTCCTCATTTCATCTGCTTCTGAGTTGCCACCTGATGACAACAGAGGCGAAAGAATGAAGAAACAGCTCTACTTCCTGAATGGAGAGATTGGAATCAGCAGTCTAATGGAGCACCTTTTGTGCCATCTGATAGCAAAGAAATGCCAAGTTATATTAACTCATTTGGCGATGCCCCTCCACTCAAATTAGTGTCTTTTTGGCTGAAGGATGTTGATCCGATTCGAAGAGCGAAAAACACAGTTAGTGTGAGTGGAGTGATGGAGATTGGAACAATCAGAACTGGTTCTTTCTCCTACAAGCCTTATGATTGGACACCAAGATTCTATGCGAGACAAGGCACTACTAAACTTACAATTCTGTTTGAGGGTATATATCTCGAGTCCAAGGAGAATGGTGGGCAGGGCTTAATGTGTTTATTGGGGAATGCAACCATTCCTAGTACATCAAGTGGTCAACAAGTTTCATGTGACAATGGAGATCCATGGAATCCTTGCAGGTCTCAAGTCAACAACACGGTCTCTACTTCACAAGATGATCAGATCATGCTAGTTCTTCGATACCCAAAAACCTTCACCTTGACAAGTAGAGGTGTCAATCATTAGTGGAGAATTGAGAAGTTTAAACCACAGGTCAAGTCCAACATACTTTGATGAAGTCCACATATCCTCCCAGTTGGGGAGCAATTCCAAGTACCATTTTGTGTCTGAAGAGCTTCTGTCAAAAGCCTGCAGTCCATATCCTTATCCTGATTCTCTGGTCAACGGAGATATTGAGATGTTTAAAGGAGACGGTTTCTGTGAGGACTTGAGGCAATTTGTGTGGAATGAAGTGTTTGAATTTGTATCCACCGGGAAAACTGTTTCCGAAATTGATAATGAAAAAAGAAAGATCGGCCCTTTCTTGCTTGATAGAGAGATAGAAGCTACTTATAACAACTCTGACAAATGGAGGCTTATGATTCAAGAATTAGAATGTGAGCCTGCAGGGACTGATCAAGAGGGGATTCAGACTGCAATGGTGTCCACTGTTCTCAGAGTGATACAGAAATCAAGTTACCTCTATAGAGAAGAGATGAAAACAGGCCTTTCCAGCATGACTTAAATACTTTCTGCAGAGGGAAGGTGGAGTTCTTCTGATGGGCAGCTCTGCATGGTTGGTTGCCTGGGACTTCCTGGTGCTCATTCAGATAACTGCAATTCTCGGATCACTTTATACTTTCCTCGTACTATCTCCATTAAGCAACGCAGTACAGTGTTAGGAACCATAAGCAGCATCAATGAGCCAGAATTACATGCTCCTCTTATGTTTCAGAGACTGATGATTCGAAACGAGTTTTTGAGAATGTACCATCGGAACGGACACTTTAAACGGTCATACACCTACTCAAAGATAATGCAGGCAAGGGAATTTCAGAGGAGAAGTCAGCCTTCCAATTTGGGAAGAAATTTCAGGAAGTCATTTTTGCTGTATCCATCATCTAAAGGTGAAGACATTGCCAGTTTCTCTTTCCTAGAAGATGTGTTGTCAATTGAAGTTTGTGCTGCACCTTCACCACACTCTTCGGCAGATAAACATGCATCTAAGACTTATGTTGATATGGTGCACTTCTGTCCATTGGTTCATTGTTCGGACGCCATGAGTCAAACTCACAACATCTAGAAGTCTTCCATTCTACTTCTGAAGATATTGAAATCTCAGGGCATCTTAAAATTGAAGGTGGACAATTTTACAATCTCTCTCTTTTCTTTGAGGGAATCTACGATCCAACAGTTGGACAGATGCATCTGATCGGTTGCAGGGATGTCCAACAATTCCAAGAGTTCAATGATGATGATGTTGTCTCCTTGAAGGAGGATTAGACTGCTTGATTGAAATCAAAGTGGAATACTCAGCAAAAAATGCAAGGTGGCTATTGAATCCCAATATCAAGTTCTCCATCAACAGTAAAAGGAGTAAAAAAGATCCACTTTATCTCCCTCCCGTAAGTACTAGATACCTTTCTACTTTCCTACACGAAGCAGTTTTCTTTTGTATTGCTACGAAAAGGCTTTGAGGAGGGGCTTCGAATCCTTCTGCTAGTAATGGCAATTCTCAGCATTCGTGCTCAAAATTTCGTTGCACTGAAAATCAAGATCACCCCACGGCTTATATATCTTTGATCATGCTCGGAGTCCATGCTCTTGGCTTCAGCATCCCATTGATCACAGGTGATGAAGTGTTCCTTAAATGGAAAGAATTCACACCATACAGAAACTCAGCATATCAATTTCAGAAGTTTCAAAGATTTCAGGCTCTTGAATTTTTTACCAAGTTTCTAATGCTGTTTGCACTTCTGGAAACTGCAAAGCTTATACATAGAGTCTGGCAATCAAGAAAGCTGCAGAAAGATCATGCAATGCAGTTAAATCTCAGAATCCCAAATGACAAGTTCGTTTTCCTTTTCTTCATGGTCATTCATATGGTTGGCTTCTTTACCCTTCACACGGTCAGCAAAATCTATGCAATTCCATTGCTATTGCAATCAGAAAGCTCCGGATTTTCAGTTGCTAACATCAATGGACTTGTAAAATGGTGGAAAGAGTTGGAAAACTATGGTGGGCTAGTTCAAGAATTTCTTCTTGCTACCTCAAATAATTGGCAATGTTTTATGGGGTGTCCAAAGTAAGCCTTTAAGAAAAGTGTACTACATAGGATTCACAATGATCAGATTGGTTCTCCAGGCTTATGATTATGCAAGTGATCCTGTTCCGAATTCAAGCAATAGCGAACTCGAATATCAGTACTTGGGTGTGGAATCATATTACAAGATTGGCAACATAATTGTCAGTTTTATTGTGGTTACGCTGGCAGTGGCTTTGTATGTCCAACAGAGAATTGGATTCTGGAAAATTAGGCCTACATGGAATCTAGAGGAGTGTGAGAATTTGAATTCCAAGCCTAAATATCAAAGGCTGCTAACTGAGTAGTAACTTATGGTAGTACATCTTTGTAAGCTTAGTTCTGAGGGAATTGTTTGTTCTGAATGTTTTCCATAGTTGAACTCTTTTAAGTTTTAACCCTGAAATTTCCAGGTTGTTCAACTTCAGCTTTTATGTTTTGTTTCAAATTTGGCATTCCAAGCCTGCATATCTTGGGAAATACTAGTTCCCTCTTATATATATTAAATATTATGAATTTTTGTTTAAATTAATTAATATCATTTATTTCGTAAGAGTTAATCAACAACACTGAAAAATATATAAATAAGACAAAAAATTAGTCTACCTAAATATTTTTCCGTTTATCTTATGTCTTCTTATCATTGCATTCTCTTTCATGTGCAAAACTCCCCAAGAACATAATATCTTAGTATTCACTATCCAAAACAATTCCCCAAATTCCCCAAGAACATGGAACTATTACCTTATTTTCTTTCTTTTATTTTTTAATTCATTTCTTAACTTTAATTTCCCTTCTTTTTCTTTTCTCTACTCAATCCCCAACTCAACCCCAAGCCTAAATTGGCCCAATAATTTTTTAACAGAAATAACGAATTCAAAATACTTAAACTAAGTTGTTAGTGGTCCAATAACTTTTATGTTGAAACAACGAATTCAAAATACTAAAACTGATTTTCCAGTTAGTAGCTTAGAACTCAAGATATTATAAACAATATAATATCTTCTCTTACTTCCTACGTGGAATAGGATATCACCTTCACCCCTCCTTTAAACTTTGCGTCGTGCAAAACCCAAGTTAACATGTCACATACACTGCATAGTACAACCTAATATTATTGACCTAGTCTTGACTCAGTACAAAAATCACACGAGTTTCGCTCTAATAACAACTGTAACAACTTAAACTGCCAAAGTTAACATGTCACATACACTGTGTAGCCACTAACCTAGTCTTACCTCATACAAAAACCACACAAGTTTCACTTTGATACCGATTGTAACACCCCGAGTTTGGGCTGGCCCAATAATTTTTTAGCAGAAAACGAGTTCAAAATACTTAAACTAAATTGTTAGTAACCCAAAATATAAAGTATTATAAATAACACAATACATTTCCCTAATTCCGACGTGGGATGAGACATCACAAGGTGGATAATTACATTTTGTTTCCTGAACTATAAAAATAATGGGATATACTTTGCTATTTATTGACACTATTCATCAATTATTAATATTGAAAATCATTAAAATAATATAGCTAAATGACTAAAATACTCTTGGTACTATATTTTGATTTTTTATATATTTAAATTTTGATAGTGATGTGATAATTATTTAAAAATATGTAAAAATAAACTATATAATAATATTTCAATATAATCTTATCAATATATTTCTTGGTCAAATTTTTTAAATTTTTGGATTTCATTTTATATTATTTTGAATTTGAATGTTTAACTACATTGGTAGAACAATTATCAAATAGACTTGTTTTCTATTGAAAGTTTTTATTTGAAAGTATTGTATGAAAATATAATTTCAATATATTTTTGTGATTTTTTTTATATTTCTTATTATTTTATACTTTTAATATTTGGTTTAATATGTACAAATTACGATATCGAAGATAATATAATTCAATATTTTTTCACATTTTCACTTTTTAAAGTCAAAGATATTAATGTATTATTATATTTTTTATTTTTTCTAATTTTTATAACTATCAAAAATTAATTAAATATATAAAAAATCAAAATATATTATTGAGAGCATTTTAATTAATTAACTAGATTTTCTTGATATTTTAAAAGATAAATAATGTAAATGGGGGCAAAATGTATATTCTTATAGTTTAAGAAAGTAAAGTGTAATTACTTACCTAGTTAGGGGGCAAAGTGTTATTAATCCTTTTCTGGAGGGAGAACAGGTATTCTCCTTTAATCATACGAAAGTGGGCACGAATTTTCTTCCTCTTTCGAACGCCAGATGAAATTCACCATCAATTGAAGGGTTTTCTAGCATTATTTACGTATCTCAATATTTTCCAACTGCGGCCGAGGTAATCCAAGGTAATTACTTTTGAATTTCTTCGTCATATTTCATTTTTTGTTTCCCTTCTAAATATCGAGTAAATGAGTTCGATTGGGCTAAAATAAACTGTTTCTTGTGGAAGATTTTGTGCTCTGCCATCCTTTTTACTCTGCATCAGGGTTTTTATTTCCTGTATTTAGTTCTAAATTAGGAGGATATTTTGAAGTGGTGTGACAATACTAAGCTGCTTTTGTTATTTTTACCGAATTCTAGCTTTTTACGGGAGCTGGTATGGTAAATAGTATACTAAATAACTGGTTCTAAGAAAGAATTAGGAGGTGTTTGGTTGGAATTAGAATTAGAATGAAAATCATAAATCTTACTAGTACTGTGAGTTTATATCATTATCCTTTACTTCCTTTACTTGTTTGGTTTGAATAAGAAATATGTTTTATTATATTGATAAATTAATAAATTTAAAACTGGGAATAAAAGTGAGCATTTTTTAACATTTTTATTCTTATAAAATGATTTTATAGTGATTAACCAAACGACATCTATGGTATCATTAACTTTGATTTCCATTCTCCCGTAACCATAAACCAAATACCTCCTTACTGTTTTTGTTGATGTTTAACGGTATTGGTTGTTGCAATGGCTAATGGGAGCTGGACTTCCGGTGCCAGTTTTTAGGCGTTTTAGGAGCTAAAATAGTGGTCCACTTTGTCTGGTTTTATGCAATTGTGTTGGCAGCCATAGATAAGAGAAAAAGGGACCATTATATGGATATATTGGGCCGGTAGGAGTAGCACCACAATGTTTTCCACTGGAAGAAGAACACGAGAAGATCAAAAGGATTAGATTGAAAAAGAGAGAGAGAGAGAAATCAGTTCGGAAAAAGGGTAGTTTACTTTGGATACATGGGTTTGGCTTTGGAGGGCTGTATTAAGTTTCTCTTAAGCTGTTTCCCACATCCGGAAGGAAAACTTCGGGGCTTCTGGCCAAGAATTTTAAGCAAATCATATTGAGTTTGATTTTACAAGATCTGGAGTGTACTTATTGCCATCAAGTATATTGAACTATAAAGAATTAAAACATGACTGTTGTTTATTTATAAAGGGGGAATGAAAATGATAATAAACAATTCTGGGTTTTAGTTGGATCTTACTTTGCCCATTTCTACATAATCTTGGCATTATAAGCTGTTTCAGCTTTATTATCTTTCTCAGCCCTTCAAACATATTTGAACTTTGTGAGATAGTTTTATTGAACGAACAAATAAATTTGTAATGTGACTTGTAAATTTTTGGTCAAAGTTGAAGCTCTCTGACTTATTATAAGTAATTCTTTTGTAACTAGAATGCTCGAGAACGAAAGACGAGCATTAGCGGCATTGGAGGCTTTGGAGGAGAGAAAAGCGGTTTTGATTAATGAGGAATTGGATCTTGAAGATAGGGCTGATGATGCCATCAGTGATTTGTTTCATAGTTTATTATATTCTTTGGTTTTTTTTAGTAGTGTAATCATGTATCTCCAGATCGGGTTTGTTGGCATATCTGTATTATTGGTATTTGATGTATTCTTGATGTTTAAGAATGCTGTTGTAGCGACTAAAGAAAAAATTAGGAGGATGACCCACTTAATAGAGGATATAAAGAAAATGCAGGCTAATGTGATTGAGGATGCTGCTTATCAACTTGCTGTTGAACTAAAAAAATCTCAAAAGGCACTCAAATGCAAGGTGACACCTGTGAAGGAAGAGGACTTGCCTGTTCATGCCGATGGCATTGCTAATCTCAACATCTTTTGGCTTTGGAGACAAGATTCTTTTGAAAAGCGTCTTGAATATGTTAGAGCGGTTCATGACTTTAGGAGCTCTGAAGTAGATCGCATGTTGCTTGTTAACATGATTGCAGCATTTGGTATGTTGATCCTGTCATGTTTTGTAATAGGCTTATACTATGTCTTGTGGTTAGCTAGCTAATTTTTGTTATAGCAATTTCGCTTTTAGTGATTACTCCCAGTTGTCAAAGACAACTCGATACTATTTGACATTTTAGTTGGAAATGTCTGAGTTCGGATTCTGTGACCTTGTAAATGCAAACTCATAAATCTGTTCATATGTCCGTTTATTGGATATTCTTATAACTTGAACACAAAGAAGAGAAAGAAAAGAAAGAGCAGATAGAGATCCTCAAAACGAGAAAATAAATTGGATTTGCAAGCAATTAATGGAATCCAGAAGGTCCTTACTCCTTTCTGCACCATACTAAGATGTTCACTTACAATCTAAAATATTAAGGTAATCCACTTGATCTTGGGGAAATAAATTGCAACTTTGATAACTGTGCGTTCACTGAACAATCTCATTTGGCCAACTAATCCCATTTAAGTACACTATTTTTATTTTTTATTTTTTCATTTACTTGAGAATCAGTTCATGAGAAAAAGTCAAAGGTGTTGTAGAGATGGGTATATTTACCATTGAGTTAGGGTAGATTCATAATCACGTGACTCGATTCTTTTCACAGTAGTTTGTTTAATCTAGGTTGTTTAAAGGATTCTCGTTATCGATGCATCTTCTTCTACAATATTTTCTTGATGAGCTGCATTTTGGTTTTTTAATTTGTTTTATGATAATATATTCAATTATAATGTACTTCACAAATTTCTATTGTACGAGGAACTTATTAACTGACGTGAATCTCTAAGGAGCAGATCAGCCATTATTTCAGTATACTTCACTTGCACTAAATAACAGGTGACATCTAAAAAGAAAAGCCTACTGATCAAAGTTTGAAAAAAAAAAATGGGTTTTAACCTTTTAGGGACAGCTTTCTTGCTGATTTTCCTTGTTGAGATCACATTTTCATTCCCACATTATAATCAAGATGTAAGCTTTACATCACCAGATAATCCTCACATTAAATACACATACACTCGTTTTCCTGAAATTGAAAAGCATTGTGGATTTCTCATTTCATCTGCTTCTGAATTACCACCTGATGATAGTAGAGGCGAAAGAATGAAGAAAGAGCTCTCCTTCATCCATGGAGACTGGGTTCAGGAGTCTGGTGGAGCACCTTTAATTCCATTTGACAGCCCAGAAATGTCGTCAAATAGCGATTTCTACCATGGACCTCCTCCACTCAAATTGGCTTCTTTCTGGCTTTTGGAGATGTTGATCCAATCCGCAGAGCCTAAAAACACACTCAGTATCAGCGGTGCAATGGATATTGGCTTCTTCGAATCAGGTTTATTTGCTCATAGACCTTGTAATTGGTATCCAAATTTCAACGTGGGAGGAGGGACTACTAAACTCACAGTCCTCTTTGAAGGGATCTATGTGGAGTCACAGAAGAATGGAGAACAGGGCTTGATGTGTTTGTTGGGGAACGCTACCATTCCTTCTTCAAGTACTCAACAAATAGATTATTCATGCGAACATGGAAATCCATGCCGGCCATCCTCCATTCAAGATGATCAGATCCTGCTGGTTCTCCAATTCCCCAAGAACTTCACTTTGACTAGCAGAGGCATTAGTGGAGAAATGAAGAGTTTAAACCAAAAGTGGAATCACACATACTTCGATAAAATCCACATATCATCCCAGTTGTGGCATAAGTACTGGAAATATCAGTTTGGATCTGATAAGAAACTTCTGTCAAATGCCTGCACTCCATATCCTTATCCAGATTCTTTTTCTCGTTAAAGAAGATACTGAGGTGTTCAAAGGAGATGAATATTGCGATAAGCTGCGGGAATTTGTGTGGAATGAAGTGTTTGAATTTGTTAATTTGCCCCGGAAAAATTTGGCAAAAAAGAATGACCATGGAACGATTGGCATTGGCCCTTTCTTACTTGATAGAGGGATAGAAGCTACTTATAACAAGTCTGACAAAATGAGGCTCAGGATTCAGGACTTAGAGTGTGAGCCTGGAAAAGATTGAAACGGGGATAAGATTGCAATGGTGTCTGCTGTTCTCAGAGTAATGCAGAAATCAGAATACCTCTACAGAGAAGAGAAGAGAACAGGTCTTTCTACCACTACGCTTTCTGCAGAGGGAAGGTGGCATTCTGATGATGGGCAGCTATGTATGGTGGGCTGCCTTGGACCTCCTGGTGCCCTTTCGTGCCATTCTCGAATCACTTTATATTTGCCGCTAACGTTCAACATCAAGATACGAAGTAATGTTTTGGGGATCATATGATTCTGACCTAAGCAGCATCGACAACGGGTCAGAATCATCACATGCTCCTCTTATATTTCAGAGGCTGAAAACTCCCAAAAAATTCATGCATAAGCACCGCGGGCAATGCTGCCGATACTCAAATTGGACAAACTCATACGCCTACTCAAAGATAATGCAAGCGAAGGAATTTAGGATGAGAAGCGAGCCTACCAGTTTTGTAACTCATCTGAGGAAGTCATTTTTTCGATATCCAGCATATAAGGGTGATAACATTGCCAGTCTGTCTTCCCTTGCAGATGTAGTAGAGCGGCCAGATAGAAGGTTGCTTATCCAGCCCAGCGGATCCATTGTTTATGCGGCAGTGCAATGCAGCTGAAAAAGGTAAGCCCCAGGAAAGATAAGCGTGAGCGTGCCAGTTCCTTGGAGGCCGAATATAGAGCTACCTCTGACTGTCTCAAAGAGTTGGCCACTGAAATATGGACAAAATACGAGTCCAAAGGCAGGGTAAGAAAGGGTTTAGCTAATGGAGCCATATTAACTCTTCCGGGAACCAGTAACGCGTAAACCATGTCAAACCAAGACCAATCAATATCCGAACGCAAAACAGGGGATCCTTTTGGTGAGATTCAACAAAACCTAGGGATCCAAGGAGATGGGCTCTGGGACAATTCAACAATATGTCGGTTTTCTACGAGGGATTGTACCATCCAGCTGTTGGACAGATGTATCTAATTGGATGCAGGGATGTTCAAGAATTCCAAGATTTCAACAACGAAGATAGAAATCTTGAAGGAGGATTGGATTGCTTGATTGAAATCAAAGTAGACTACTCTCCTGAAAATGCAGTGTGGCTATTGAATCCCAAAGTAAAGTTCTCACTCAACAGCAAAAGGAGTAAAAAAGATCCATTTCATCTCCATCCAGTAAAATTTAGTAGCTTTTTGACTTCTTGTCCGCAAAGGTTCAATGAAGTAATGCTCTTGACCCGAAAAGGCTTCGAGGACGGGCTTCGTATTCTGCTGCTTGCAGCAGCAATCCTCTGCATTCGTGGCCAAGTTCGTTATACAAAAAATGAGGGACACCCCACTGCTTATATATCTTTGATCACACTTGCCCTCCATGTTCTTGGTTTCATGTTCCCATTAATTACAAGTCATCAAGTGTGGTTCTCAAATGGAAAGAATTCTCAGAATACAAAAATAACATGTATGACTTTCGTATGCATGAAGTTTTCCAGGCACTGGACTGTTGCATCAAGATTCTACTATTGTTTGGCTTTCTGGAAGCTAAAGAACTTCTACAGAGAGTTCTAAAGTCACGCAAGCCAGAGAATTATCATCTGAAAAATTCAAAGCACAGAATCCCAAGTGATAAATTAGTTTTCTTGAACTCCTTTCTCGTTCATATAATAGGGTTTTCCATTTTTCACGCCCTCAGGAAAGCCTATGGAATTCCATTGCTGTTCGAGTTAGAAAAGTACAAATCCGCAAGTATTAGGAATGGTAGAGGGGAAAAATGGTGGATAGAATTGGAAAACTATGCCGGGCTAGTTCAAGATTTCTTCTTGCTTCCACAAATTATTGGTAATGCTTTATGGGGAGTCCAAGGTACAGCCTTTGAGGAAACTCTACTACATAGGATTCACAATAATCAGAGTTGTGAGCCAGTCTTCTGCTTATGATTATGTTAGAGATCCTGTTCCATTTTATAGACCTCCAAGTGGTGAAGTTCAATTTCTGTACTTGAAAGTGGAATCGTATTGTAAGCTTGGCAACGTGATCATCAGTGCAATTGCAGTGGCACTTGTCGTGACTGTTTATATTCAGCAGAAAAATGGCTACTCGAAACTTATGCCCGGCAAGGAAGCTAAAGGAGCTTGACAATTTGGATTTCCAAGCCCGAGGATTTATATCAAACGGTGATTTCTGAGAATCATAATAATCTTCTGAAGTTTAATGAAATTTAATTGGTGTTCATATCCTCTCTTCTTATCTGTCTAGTGACTCGAACATATTGTTGGAACAAATATTTGAAAAAAAAGTTTTAAGGCACGTTACAAATATCATTTTTTTTTTAAAATTTAATTGGCCTTTACTATTAGCATGCAAAAGAGTTCTGCGAATTAACTTGTAAGATATAATAAAATTCTTGTCTGACTTGTACTTTACACTAACAGTATAGTCAGATCTAGAGTTTTTTAAGTTATCCGGATAATTCGTTAGAGAATTTAATCACTAACACTATCAGACTTTCCATTGTAAATTTGACTACACGCTTTTGAGGGTGTAGCTTCACTATCACAATGGATTGATATTTGAGACATTGGTTTAGATATTAAAGGAATTTCATACAATAAATCTCTTAATCATTCTGTTTCTTTGCTTGCAGAAGCTAGTGCAATAAATTTTGTAACTATAGTGGAATCTAATATACAAGTTTGTTTCTTGGATCCTCAAGAAATTGTACCTCCATCAAATATAAATATCTAACCATTAGTTGAAGAATGATCTTTATCACTAATCCAACTAGCATCTGAATATCTTTTTAAAATTGAAGGATAACCACAATAAATGCTACCATAATTTATGATTTTCTTTAAATACTTCAATTTCCTTCCTATAACTTGCCAATGCAGATTACTAGGTTATTTGTATATCTGCTTAACTTACCAACTGTATAAACTGGTTATATCATATCTTGTACTTGTCATTGCATACATTAAACAATCAATAACTTTAGCATATTCTAGTTGAGCAATAGGTTTAACAGTATTTGGCAATAACTTAATGTTTAAATCAAAAAGAGTAGAAATAGGATTACATTCAAAGTGATTAAATTTCTTCAAAATCTTTTCAATGTAATGTGATTGAGACAATGTTATACTATTATGATCACGTATAATTTTTATACCAAATATAACATCAATTACTCCCATATCTTTCATAGCAAAATTAGTAGACAATTTTTTTAGCATCATCAACTTGTTGTAAATTAAAATAGAAAATTAACATATCATCCACATGAAGACAAATAGAAATGTCTTTATCATTCTGAATTTACTATAAACACATTTATCATATTCATTAATATTATATTCATTTGACAAGTTAGTTGATCAAATTTTTGATGCCTCTACTTTGGGGCTTGTTTCAATGCATATAAAGATTTGACAAGTTTATACACTTTGTGTTCTTGTCTAGAAACTACAAAGTCTTCAAATTACTCCATATACACTTTTTCATCTAATTCACTATTTAAGAATGAAGTTTTAACATTCATTTGGTGAATTACTAAATTATACATAGAAGTCAGTACTATTAGAGTCAAATTGTAACAATTCAAGCAACTAATGGACATGTATCAAAGTAATCTACTCCAAATTTTTGTGTATATCCTTTAATAACAAATCTAATTTTAAATTAGTCAATAGTTCTATCCGCTTTCATTTTCTTTTAAAAATGCATTTGCAATCTATTGGTTTGAAACCTGTTGGGAGGTCAACTAATTTCTACATTTTATTTTTTATAATTGAATCCATTTCATCTTGTATTACTTCTTTTCAAAAAGTAGTATCTTGAAATTTTATTGCCTCATTACAAGTAATAGGATCTGTTTCTGTATTAAAATAATAAACTATTTGTTTATCGACTATTTCTCTAGTACCTTCAACTAGATATATGAAAAAATCTACAGACCGTAAGTTTTTATTCTTTTAATTCTTTTACTCGTTCTTAATTCAAGATTTTTAACTTTTCTAATTTCAGAGAATTTATTCCTTGAATCAAAATCTGTTAATTGATCCTTAGGTTTAGGAATTGAATTAAATTTATTTTCTTGAAATATTGCATCTCTTGATTCAATAATAGTATTAATTGCTATTGAATCATTAGACTCTATTACCATAAAACGGTAACCCTTACTATTTTGCGCATATCCCAACAATATACATTCAATTTTTCTTTCGCCCAATTTTTTTGTTTTTTTTTGTTCAAAAACTCTCACAATGACTCTACAACCCTAAATTTTAAAATAGTTTAAATTTGACTTTTTTTCTTCTATATTTTAAAGGAGTAATTTTATTCCTTTTATCAGAAACTTTATTTAATATATGCCAAGCTATTAATAAAGGTTCACCCCAAAAACTTTGTCCTGGTCCAAAATTAGACATCATGGCATTTACCATTTTCACTAATAACCATATTTTCCTTTCTGCCACACTATTTTATTGTGGCAAATAAGGTGTTTTGATCTCATGAATTATTCCATTGGATTCAAAAAATGTAGAAAAATAGTATTCACCTCCTCTATTAGATCTCAAGCAATTAATAAATTTTTCACATTGCAATTCAACTTCTTTTTTATAAATTTTGAAATTTTCTAACACTTCATCTTTAGAATACAACAAGTAAATATAACAGAATTTTGAACAATCATCTATGAATGTGACAAAATATTTTTTACCTCTTGTAATAGGTGTGTTATGCATGTCACAAACATCACTCTATACAAATTCAAATAATTCTGATTTTTTTTTAAAATTTTTGGAAATGAATTTCTTACTATTTTTGTAAGCATGCAAGACTTACATTTTTCTTTATTTTTATCTATTTATGGAATTTGTTCTTATTTAATCATATCATGTATACGTCTAAATTTACATGCCCAAAACGATTATGCTATAAATAAGAGGATTCAACAATATAAAAATGTTAGAAATATTTTTATTAGTATTATTAATAATGTTAAGTTTAAACATGCCCTCATACAAATAACCCTTTCCTACAAATATGCCTCCCTTAGTGAGTACTAATTTATCTATCTTAAATACAAGTTTGAAACTAAACTTGTTCAACAAACTACTAGATACAAGATTTTTTCAAACTTCTGAAATATGCAAAACATTGTTCAAAGTTAAGGTTTTTTTATAAGTAAATTGGAGTTCCATGCTTCCTTTGTCTTTGACAATAGCAATAGATGAGTTTTTCATGAAGAGTATATTACCATTTTCAACTGGTTCAAATGTTTTGAAAAAACTCTTATTTTTGCAAATATGTCTGATAACTTCAAAATCAATCCATCTATCCCAATCATCTTCCACCATATTAATTTCAAAAATCATAACAACAAAATTTTCTTTTTTGATAATTTCTTTTGATTGTCTTTCTTTTTCAAAAGATGACAATCTTTCTTAAAATGATCTGGCTTTTCACAATAATAGCACTCCTTTCCTTTTTCTTGAATTTGTTGAAATTAAATGGTTGAGACCGTATATTGGAAGACTTATTTTTCTGACCTTCTTCTACCACATGAATTTTAGATTCATGACCAGATTGTTCTTTTTGGAGCATTCTACTTTTCATCTTGCTTTCTCATTTCTTCCTTAAAGCGGATATAATTTGTCAAATCAACAAGAGAAAGTTTTCCTTTTTATATTTTAAATTTCTCTTGACATCTCTCCAAGACAATGAAAGTTTATCAATCATAGATGACACAATAATGGATTCATCCATATTCAAATTATGTTGTTTAAAATTATTAAGAATACGATCAATTTCCCTTAATTATTCCATTACCAATGTTTCATCAATCATTTTAAAATTAAAAAATGACTAACAAGAAATTTCTTATTTGTAACATTTTCTTTCGTGTACCTTGCCTCTAATTTGTCCCACAATTCTCTTGAAAGTGAAACATTTTGGTATGTGTCAAAAAAGCCTTTAGACGATACCGTTCAGAATAAATTCCCTACAAGTATAGCCATCATGCTCCTATTTTTCTCTAGCACGGGTATTGGCAAGTGTCTTTACGTAATTTTTTATAAGTCTGGGAGCGTTGAAAACAAAACATAGATCACATTGAAAGTTGCAAGAAGGAAGTACATCATTTTCTTCTATATTCGAAAATTGCCTCCATCAAAATGTTTCAATTTTAAAAAATCAGTAGCCATTTCCGTCAAAGTAGTGAACCCTATTGTTGCACAAAATTAAACCTTAAGAATGTTGGAACAAAAATTTAAGAAAATTGCTTTAAAACAAGTTACAAATGTCGTTTTCCTTAAGGTTTTACTCGCCTCTACTATTAGTGTGCAAAAGAATTCAGCGAATTAACCTGCAAGGTACAATAAAATTCTTGTCTGACTTGTATTTTGCACTAACAGTATAATGTGTTTTGCACTAACAGCATCAAATCTAGAACCTTCAAAGTTGTCTGGATAATTTGTCTGAGAAATCTTTAAGTAGAGGAGGAGAGTGTTTAGAACAAAAATTAGACAAGTAAATGAAGAGTACATCAGATTATTTGTCTAATTTGATATATATATATATATATATACAACATCTATATATATATATGACTCATGTATGATCATAGAAAGATACACCTATTAGGAATTCAACTATCACATGAAAAGTTACAATTTTTCAAAATGACAGTACAACTCTTAAGGAAAACAACTAACCGATTAATGTTCAGAAAAATTCTTCAAAAAATATTACGTATGTAAAATAAAATTCCTAATTATTTTGAAATTCTCCAACACATATATGATCGATAGATAATAGATAAAGTATCTTACCACGTAAATTGTATTTCGTTGACATAATCCCTTCAAGGAGTTGGTTTCAATCAAAGCAAGAATGTGGTTTTCGGACTCTAATACTTCTCTTTCAGTGGATTTACAGGCATCAAGAACCGTTAGCGAGAGAATGAAAGGAGAGCAAGGTGGATTGAATTATTCCAAACCATGGTGGCAAAAAGCCACGGGACTTTTTTTTATGTCACATGGTCTTGGGTAAGTTTTTCAAGTGTTTGTTGCTTTAATCATTTCAGACATCAGCTCATTTCCCTGATATTAAAGCTATAAAAAATACCAATATGTATGTATTTTGCTTTTTTTATCTCTTTATTTATTTTCCTTGTTTAATATGATTCTCTTAGTGTGAATTTGAAGGTGGGATAGCATGTGAAGAAAAGTTGTCAAACTCAAAAGTGAGTGACCACAACAAAGTTGAGCACTTTAATTTGCTTGATAAGCAAGAAAAGAACAAAGTAAACGTTAGATTCTCGTTCCTCGGAAGATTTTGTCAAAAATCGTATCATCTTTCAGCATGCGAAGTTTGTTGTCAGAAATGATACTAAGTTAATTTTGTATAACATGGCGCTAATAGTTAATTCTTTCATCGACTCTTTTCCCTTATTAACAAAAAGAAAAATGGAAATAAATAAAATTTTAATTGAATAAAATTATTAAAGTTTCAAATAATAATTTTAACCCGTGTAATATAAAAAAATTAATTTTTAGTATAAGGTGATACTGTATTTTCTTCTATATCGTTTCCAATACTCATAACCCTTAGTCCAAATATTTTTTTGAGGATAAGTCCTCTAACTTTAAAATTTCCAAACTTTGGTTGAACTCTAAATGGAAATTCGTACTAAATATAAATTATTATTATTAGTTACTTGAAAATCAGAATTGCCTTAGTAAATGATAGAGCATGTTATAGACTTCACTAGTTGAATTGATTTAGTGGGCCATCATTAAGTGTCATATAATCCAATGGTTGGACTATAATTGATGCACTAATTCGATTAAATTATTTTTAACGATAATCTAATTCACATATCTCATAGTACTGTCTAATTGTCTATTTTATCAAAAGTCCCACCCCAAAAAGCCATAACTAATTACAACTATTAATAAAGTGAAAAAGCTAACAATGTCATCAGTTCATTGGGGACCCATGGCTTGGATTTTGGTATTCTGAGAAGGCAATTATTATGATAATTTCATTGTTATTTATCACTAAATACTATGCTATCATGCTTGCTTCGAGTAATTGTGCAAACGAGTAATTTCTCTCTATCAAAAACTTGATGCAGAGTTCGATAACATTTTTTGACTTTTGAAACCCTCATCTCTCCTGAATTATTATTTTACCATGAAAAAATTCAAAACTTTCCTACCTCCAAGTACTTAATTTGATTTTTGTAAGTATGAATTTTGACTTTAATATCATATTGAATACTTATTATTCCACCCCATTTCACAAAGCTCTTTCTTTTTTTTTCTTTTTCATTTTTTGACTATCTAAATGTTGTGCTTTCAACCGAAGGTATAATTACTGCATTATATAATACACGAACAATGGTGTAATTTTTTAGTAATTAAAAAAAAAAAAAGTAAAACGATATAACTATCCACAAGAGACAACAGCTAAATAAAATGAAATAATTACCACAAGAGACAACAAATTAATAAATATCCGTTACCTATTTTCTTTTTAAAATATCTTTAAAAACAAAATTATTGTCCACGAAATAGGAATCGATGTTACTAAATTCAAAAATAATTCTACAATCTCTCGTTATTTATTTCATATTTAATTAAATTTATTTTGCATAAATACACACGTAGATTGTGTTTTTAGCCTTAATTCGTAGGGCATCCAAAGCCTTGACCCGGAGTCTTCCTTCGCTTGTCAACCAAAAAAAAAAAATAAAGTTTCCACCAAAAGTCAGCCAGCCTGTTTTCCAGACCCACCCACCACGGCACCACCACCACCACCATTCTTCATCACATAGATTTTTTTTGATTGATTCCTAATTTTCCGTCCTTCCAATTTTTGCAGTTGTGAGAGCCCCTCAAAGCCATATCCAAATCTTCGGAATCCCATTACTCATTCATATGCCACATGTCCATTTTGTTTGACCAGAAAACAGTTGAGCCCTACAATTGGTTTTGCAGTCTCTCTAATGCACATCACCAAAATTCACTGACGTACGGTTTTGGCACTTTTCATTTAGTTTTTTTTTATTTATTGTCCATTTATATCATTAATTTTATCTTACTGAGTAAATTATTATATTTAAAAATCAATTCATTTGAAAAAATATTTTATCGTTGAAATTTATATTGTATTTAGATGATAAATTTTTTTTTTAATTTTATTCAATTTTGTATCATATTTGGCCGGTACAAATTTTTTAAAATTTTAATAAAATATAAAGTAGTTTAATTAAACGTTTTTTATTTTTTGTAAGACATTTATATAAAATGATTTTGATTTTTAAAAGTATTTACTAGTAGCTTAAAAGTCTCATTTGCAAAGATTAATTACTAAATCCAAAATACTTTAAAATAGATTTATGTTGACAAACTATAAGATACGAGTTAGAATTAATCTTCTACATATGGATAGTGAAGATATTTTATATACTATCAAGTAAATGTATATTACGTAATTATTTTTGAGTTTCAAATATTAGTGTTAACATGTAACAATATATATGTCCGGTGAGATAAAAAAATTTCTATAACGACAGTGTAAAAATTGTTCTTAAGCTGTTAGGAACAAGATATAATAGATAAGTAGCGAATCAAGTGACAGAGAAAAAATACTTAGTAGGTTTGCTATAAATAAGTTGTAAATCAAATTTATCTAAATTATTTTCGGTGACAAAAAAGAAACCAGAAAGAGTGAAAAGAGGAAATAGAAAATGGATGGGGCTGGACAAACTGAAAGGGAAAGGTCCCCAAAAGCAAGTAACCGAGTAGGCGAACAGCAAGGCAAAGCATCATCCAGACAGAGTCCTGACATAATCAATCTATGAAAACAATTTTTTTGGAATTTCAAAGTACTAAAAAATTTCTAACTAACCAGTTGGCAATTTTCAATCACATGGTTGCTCAAAGTTTAAAATAATAACCCAAATCAAGCCAAGACAAATGCATCTGGTAAGAAGGCATATATTCTTTGACTAAAGATAACTGGTACGTACCTTAAACAAAGAATCAAAATTACTACTATCAAACAACTAAATCACCAAATGGTTTCCAATCAGTACATGGAATCCCCAACCCCCCCCACTTAACAACTTAAAGTCCACCACATCTTCAATGCACAATTTAAAGCCCACCAGAAAGGGGAAAAAAATCCTGCCTAGAAAAAAAAAAAAATCTTAAAGAGAAACACATAATGGGTCAACCTGTAATTACAAATTTACTTATCAAGAATCTCCAGGCAGTTTAATTTACTTGATCATGCTGTGCAATTTTTGGAGTGACACCATTATTCTTTTTTGTTGTCTTATTATCCTCCGCTTTTCTCCATCAAGCTACGGAGTGACACCACGAGGCGAGGACCTGGACTCCTGAACAGGTGGTGTGTGGCCATCTGATCCTTTGGAGGGATCATCAGAAGACTGCCGTAGGCCATCGTCGGTTTCGCCTCTGTTCATATCTTCAATCATTCTTACCACCTCCTGCATCGCAGGCCGTTGGTCCGGTAGATGTGCACGGTAGCAACACATGCCATTCCTATTTGAAGAAGTTGCACCATCTCTTCTTCCACATTGTGGTATCTCATTAGTTCAACATCAAATACCTCAGCCGTCCATTCCTCCCTAACAACACTTTGGACCCATCTAGGCAAATCAATGCCTTCTTCACCCAATGAAGCTTGATTTGGCGCCTTGCCCGTTAAGAGCTCCAGCAACAATACTCCGAAGCTATACACGTCGGATTTAAACGTGACTTTGCGGGTTTCAAGAACCTCTGGTGCCCGATAGCCTGCGACGCGGTGATTTGGAGGGCCTGAGTTGGAGAAGAGTGGGTTCAACCCATAATCTGATAGGCAGGCATCATGGTTGTCTTGCTTGAGGACGATATTAGACGACTTGATGTTGCCATGAACCACTTTTCCGGAAACATGGAGGTGTGAAAGGCCTCTTGCAGCACCCAGGGCAATCCTCATCCTATTATCCCAGTCTAATGGTGTACGACCAGACCCTCTACTACTTGCAAAGTCCTGCAAATACAAAAGCACAAGGAAATAAGGAATAATTAGTTCTAAATATGGTTATGATTATCTTAAAGTTCCAGAGTCACAGAAATTGTAGCAACAAAAAGATCACATCACCATCACTTATACAAGAAAATGAACTAAATATCTTGGTGCTGCATCCAAATCAATATAGCTGTTGCCTGACAAAAAGAATTATGACAGGGGGTGCACATATTGGAAAAGAGCTGAGCCAAAAGGACCGAAAATGATATATGACATTAGCTTTTTGTTGAAATTTAGATTCAAGCGTGTCAAACTCGAATCACAATGAGGCTTCAAAAGGCCGAAATGAATAAAGAAACAAAAATAAAAGACAAAAAATGTTTCATAAATGATTATTTCAGTAAATACTGTCACAGTTGCTTAATTCCAAAAACATATGCTGAGTACAAAGCACCAATTATTAATATAATAATCACTAGTATTGATTGGCAATGCCCCTTAAATTTTTCAAAATAGTTATACCTACAAACACAATGAGTTATGTTGTGTTTGGTAAGGTGGGTTTGAAATTTTGATGCTTGTGTTGGGGTTTAAATAGGAATGCATTATTCTTGTACAAGACAAACTACGTAAAAGGTCATAATTATCATGTGAATGGTTAGAAAATTGAGTTTGTTGGTCTGGGAATGATTGGAAACCAGCTAGTCTTTCTGCCACAAATTAAGGAATGAAACAAATTTTCAGCTTTAGCAAACATGGCTTGAAGTCTTACAATTTTTATTTAAGTAACTCTTCATTTATTGCAGAAAGCATGTTGGTGGTCACTGTTCTCCATTCGAATAATGGTGGTGTTATCTTGTAAAAAATTGTAAAGGCACCCAAATACAATCACTTGTGCACCAGACTTTTAAAAATGTTGCAGACTTGAACAATTATATCAAAATAAAGAAGTTTAGCGCCATTTACGCTTGTTAATGGTGCAGCATAAACATAACTCCACATATTATGATACATTTGTTCACCATCTGATCTAATCCAAAGTTTTCTTGTATCCCACCAACAAATATATAAATAAACAAAACAGAAATCGTAGACAAGTATCTTTATTATGCATAGAACATATATTTATGGAACAATGAAGTGGCAGAGCTCAATAATTGAAGGGAGAGGAAACACTCAAGTCAAGTTATTGAGTTTCAGAAATCATCAAACCCCTCTCCCCACCAAAAAGGGAGAAAGAACAAAATATAAAATATCAGAAAAGATGAAGAAAAATGTGTAACATGAAAGAAGACCCAGTCGTTGACTTCCCCAAATTAATTAACACGATACTGTACTGATAAGCAGAACGCATTTAGGAGTTTGTAAATGTTATTTGATTAATCGTTATAAAAATTATTTTATGAGAATGAAAATGTTAAAAAATACTCACTTTCATTCTTTACTTGTAACATACGTTTCAAATTTATTAACTTATCATTATAAAAAAGCCCTTTCCTTATTCAGACTAAACAAATAAAATAGAGATAACATAACTCATACCGAGAATGAATTTATGATTATCATTCTGACTCCACTAAACTACCTCCTCAATATCTGCTATATTAATCAAATTCAAAAATCTGAAAACAAAGGTCTCCAAGTTCTGAAACCGCTCGGTCTCATTCTACATCAAATACAGAAAACAAGCTCCAAAATGGGGTAAATTTTGGCATATTCAGACACATGAACACACACAGAACAATGTAGAAAGTGGTTCAACAAGGGAAAAAGTCTAAGGAACCAGTGACATATCCACATTAGAACAAAATCACATATTGTTAAAAAAGAACTAAAAAATGAAATAAAAAATCCAAACTTTCCATAGCTGCAGAACTGAAACTTCATCTCTGAACAAATTACAGGTCCAATTAACAAAATGCAGCAAGAACACATAAATCAAAATAAAATATTTTCAACATCAAAAACAGGAAAACATGCAAGAAATCCAAAGATTTAAATGAAGGAAAAAAAAAACGAAAACAAAAACTCACCATGAATGAAATGAAGATTNGTAGAGCAGATAAGCTACCAGCAGGAAAGTAATCAGAGACCAACAATTTCTCATCCTTGGAATAATAATAAGCTCTCAAAGTCAGCACATTTTCATGCTTAATCTTTCCTAAAACCTCCATTTGCTGCTCAAATTCTTTCTTATTTACAACCACATCTTTCAGCCTCTTCACAACCACAGTAGTCCCCTCTTCCAAAACGGCCTTATAACTAGTCCCAACGCTCCCTTTTCCAAGAACCTCAGCAGAAGCCCTCAATAAATCCTCCAAATCAAAGCTGTACCCGCCGCTGTCGAAGAACACAAGCTTATTCCTCTCTTCTCCGGCGGACCCGCCGGTGATATCGTCTTTCGAGGAAGATGTCCCGGCCTCTGCTGCTCCTCCCACTGCCCCTGATATCTAGATGTTTCTCGGGCAGTTGCAGAAGGCTTCTGGGCTTTGCTTGGCTGCTGCTTTCTTCTTCTTAATAGGCAGAGTAGAAGGATTGCTATTAATAAGAGTAGTTATCCCAATGCTCCGGCAGCCACTGATATTCCGATGATTGCCGCCGTCGAAAGCTTCTTGGATTTTTTGTGGGGTGGATTAGTTTGAGGTTGGGATTCAGGGGAGGGAGCTGGGGAGGGGAAAAAGGGATTGCATGGCGGCAATGGGCGACCACAAAGACCGATGTTTCCGGCGAAAGAGGACGCCGGAAATGTTGCCAAAGTGCTCGGGATGGAACCATTCAGGCGGTTATTTGCAACACTGAAATTTGCTAGGCCTGGTGGGTTAATGCTGGGCAGGGTTCCGGAAAAGCCATTGTCTTCAAGAAACAGACCTGTCAAGTGGGTCAAACTGTTCACAGAAAATGGGATTGATCCGGTGAAGTTGTTGTGGGAAATGTCCAGACGAGTCAGGCGAGTCAACTCGGTGAGACTCGGAGGGAACTCGCTGGAGAACAGGTTGTTCTGGAGGTAAAGGCTGCGCAAGGCCTTAAGGTTAGAGACGTCGGAAGGGAGTGACCCAGTGAGCCTCGGTTAGACCGGAGACTCAACACTCGGAGCTGAGTTAAACGTCCCAGAGTGTTGGCCGGAATTTGACCGACAAGTCCCACTCCGGGAAGCCTCAAATAGTATACAAACGACTGGTTATCATTACATTCGACGCCGACCCAGTTGCAGGCGGAGTCAGAGGAGTTCCATTGAAGACGATTTTCATGAGGAATTTGAGAAAGAAACGAAAGCAGTGCCTGCTTGTCCTGAGTCGGTTCCGAGTCAACTCGGGTATGACTCAGTAAGAACACTAGTAAAGCAAAGAAGAAAACTCCACGAAAAAAAGGAAAAGGCCCAGAATCGGAAAACAACATAAAAAATGCCATTAGAGGAAATTGGGTTTGTTTGGTTAAACCCAGAAAAAGAATTTGAAAGAATGATACACATCTAGATGTGTAGTTGATGTATGGCTGCTGCTGCTGCTACAGCAGTGGTACTGTTAGTATTATTATTAGCAGCACCAGCAGTGTGTGGAAATTGGGGGAACTGACCAAAAGACAGGCTGAGGCTTAAGTAAGATGCCATCATTACGAGGAGTGAGTGTCAAGTGTGTGCGAGTTTTAGAGAGAAAAGAGAGCGGAACCCAACCAGACAAAAAAGAAAAGAAAGGAAAAAGAGAGCCAGCAAAAGCAACTACTGGTTTTCTGTGGCGAAAGAGAGAGAGAGAGAGAAGAGAGAGCGTTCACGAGGGGAGACTAGGATAGGAGAGAGCAAATGAGTGAGTTTGACAAAAAAAAAAAAAAAATGAGTAAAGTGAAAAAGAAAAAACAAAAAAAAAGGTGATATTTTGTCTCAGAAAACAGCAGTGATTGACTGATTGTGCTACTGCTGGCAATTGGCAAAGGCACAAGCACTCGCAGCGCAGTGGAAACGTTTTTCTCTCTTTTTAATTTAACGCTGGGTGCCGAGGGGAAATTTTAATATGGATTTGATTCATAATTTTATGAAAATTTTTATTTTGGATTAAAATAATTCTTTGATATAATTAATAATTATTCTTAAATTAATAATATCACAAAAATAAATAATGGTCCCCTTATTCTTTAAGAAATGAGCCGTCCACTCTACGTACAAGTTTCTTTGGATTCGTATGGTGTGAGAATTGGACAAGACAAAATGTTTCATTCTCGGACAATTAATCTTGAGATGAGTCGTCTCGAATGATTAGTCCACTGATCTAATATTTGATTGATATTAAGTTATATGAAATATTTTAAACATAATAACCATCTTATATTTGGTTTGAGATCGGATTACTATTTGACTGACCAATATACTCCTAAATTTATCTTTTATTTTTAGTAATCTAACAAATAATATTCAAATAATATTAATGTAATATTAAAAATAAATTTGAGAATTAAATAAATTGTTATTATATAAAATAATTAACAGTGTCTATCTCGACGCATTAATTTGAAAAAACTATTAATTTGATCCATTTTGAACCATAAAAATTGTGTATAAGAGCCGTTTAATGCTACTGGTTCGGGTATTAAGATTAAAGATTAATAATATTGCAACCCAGTATAACCCGATCCAATGCATGTATTGAGTCAATTATGTATTATGACCTAATAATAAATGACTTTACTCCATCTATATTCAATTATAGATGTATATGTGTAATAAGCTGTATTTTTATTTTTAAAATTTAATTTTTTAATTTTACATATTAAAGTCTAATATTAAATATTTTTTTTCTCTTATTATACTCAATTATAGTAGTATTTGTGTAATTAAGTAGTCAAATTTTTTATTTTTTAAATTTTGGAAAACAAAATTATTATAAATATATTGGGTCGAGTATTTGTATAAAATAACCAAATATCAAGTAAAAATTTTTTTTTTGACCAATTAAAATTGGGTTAGGTCGCCCATTGGGCATATGAACCTAATGTTGATCCATGAATACTCTTATAATCCATCCTGACATCGTATAATGAAAGGTCATCAAGTTTATTATGGGTAAATTAGTCAAAATTTTGTTATTTCATTTAGAAATCATCCCAAGATAACTAATACAGGTCTTACATCGTCTATAGTATTGTTTTATCCCTTCTACAAGGGATTAAGTTGGTTAGTTGGAATAACAATTCATATAAAAAAACTAGCCAAACATAGGATGACATGCGATGAGTTATCCCATCATCTTATGAACTAAATGGACCATTACTCATTTAGGAGTAATTACAAGGCATGCCAAGTAATTAATCCAATTCAAGATAAAATTTCTCATAATTCCACATGTTGATGTTGTCCTTCAAATAATGGATAAACCTATTTAGATCCTCTAAATTTGTCACCATTTGTTACGATGCATCTAAACTAATTTTTTGATAATTTTGTCCTAATTTTTTTTTTGTTTCTTGACACTTCATGCCAAATTAAGACGAAATTTATAAAAGTAATAAAACATTCGCGAGTTTTAAACACATATTTTTAATGTATAAATTATAGTTTTGTTTTATTACAACCCTTGACATTACACTAACAACACATACATAAAATTCAATAAACAATTTAGAGTTTCTATCAACCTCGTAATTTGGGTTGAAGTATCAATAAACAATTTAGAGGGTAAAATAATCAAAAAATTAGTTAAGAGTACAATATAATAAATGATCACAAGTTTAGAGAACTAAAATAAATTTAACCCTACATATGTATATCTAGCTCTTATATACATAACAAGATTCATAAGTGTGGCCATAAAAATAATCTCAGAGTAAACGAGTAATAATTATTTTTGAAGAAGAAAACGTAGATAGACCATCTTTGATCTTTCACTTATAATTATTAGAACGGTTGACTATTTTGATTTGACATTTATACTATATATATATATATATATATATATAAAGTATGAAGGAGTATTTTACTGTCCGTCATTTTATAATTTGTCAAATTTACCTTTTTCACTTTCTTTATATCTTTTTTTGAACTGCTTGTAATTTCCATCCCACCTTTCACTCCCCATTCCCTATATTATTCTTTTAATTTTTTATTAAAATTTTTCTTCCTTATCATTTTTTCTTTATTTTTTGACTAATTTTATGCAATTTTTTTTTTAATTACACTCTTTAAAGTGTGTCTTTCCTACTTTGTTGACAATAATTATGTCTATAATATTCACAAATTGAAAGGAATAAATTTATTCCTGTCAATTGTGAATACCGATACTGTGGATTATTTCAATTTCTTTAATCTGTATTTACAGACATCTCGATTTCAGACTTAGATGCTGCGTTCGAAAAGTTCTTGTTAAATACTAGTAAACGATATCTTAAGTGAAAATTTAAATACGTTTCCTGATTGAAATATTTAGTTCTAATTTGATATTTAGTTTTGTTCCTATCAAGTTACAATCAAATATCATTTCCACATTGTGACATTTTTTTTTGAAATATCACGTCAATAAATACATGCACTAGAAAATCCTATATATTATTATTTACGAGAATTTCAAGTGCCTGGATGAATAAACATGAGGTGATTATTCGTACATTGTAGTGTAGTTTGTATTGCAGTAGGTAAAAGTATGGTAGTGAGGTTTGTTCTCAATTGCTTATTAAAAAGTTATAAATTATTTTTTAATTGAAAAAAAGCAATTGCAAAAAAATAAAAATATTTTTAAAAATTTTTGTCCATAAATTATTTTTTCAATTTAAGTAAAGCAATAAGAAACTTTCAAAAAAATTGTTGGGAACAAATCATAAATAAAATAATAGGAATAAGTATACGCGTGTGTCCACATATATATAGAAATTTTACAGTCCCGTTGAGAGAATCATTCTTGTGGGTTTAAGGGTTTGTACAGTACAAATTTTTAAAGTATATAGTGTTGTACTGTACAATTCCTTAAAGTATAAGAGAATAATTTTTTTAAAACAATTATAGAATTATATATATAGACAGGTACGTTGATTTTTAACCAATATATATATATATATATGGTAAGATAGTAGGAGTATTTGTTTGGTAGATTTGTCCAAAAGAAAACAAAAAAGTATTGTTTGGTGGGAATTTATTGTGAAGTGGGCTCCTTTTGGACGTATGTTTTTCTTATCTTTTCCTTTCACAACCGTCGGTGTTCAAGATTATATGATAGTTTATGAGGTGTTTAGTTTATGAGTACGGAAAACAAAGAATGAAAATTAAAATTAATGATATTTATAGTTATTGTTTGATTAATTACTACGTGAATTATTTTATGAAAAATGAAAGTGTTAGAAAATATTCATTTTTATTCTCCACTTGTGACATGAGTTTAAAATTTATAAATTTATCAATATAATGAAATTCATTCAAACCAAAAAAATAAAAAAAAATAATATAAATTTATACAGATAATAAAATTTATAATTTCTATTTTAATTTCGATTTTTTAATACGAACCAAACATTTCTTAATCTCTATTGGATTCGATTAATAAAATGTTATTCTTCATCTGTACTCTACAACATAACTTCGAAATTATGAAATTTAATCGTAGCTAAATTATGATTAACATAGAATGGAGTAGCAACAAAGACAATTTTGAGCCCCAATCGTTTTGTTTTCATTAATCCCTACAATCAATCACATTAGTATCTTCTTTTATATTTATTAGCAAAATCTATGCTATATATATAAAGTATAAGGAAATATTTTGGTGTCCATCGTTTAATATTTTTTTATCTTCAATGGAAGATTTTGGTGTCCATCATTTAATATTTTGTCAAATTTATTCTCCCTACCCTCTTTATTATCATTTCACTAACTACCTATAACTCTATTCCCATAACTCTTTTTCAACTTTTACTCTCCATTTATATTATTTCTTTTAATTTTTTGTTAGATTTTCACTACCTATTATCTTTATTGTACACTTATAGAGTGTAACTTTCCTACTAATTTAATTTAGGGAAATTCTACAATCCCTTTTAAGAAATCATTTCTTTGTACTTTAAGGGTTTATACAGTACAATATTATGTGCTTTAAAAACTTATACTGTAGAAGTTCTTAAAGTCAGAAAAATGATTCACTCAACGGGACTGTAGAATTCCGCTTTATATTAAAGGAGGAGAAGAAAAGAACGTTAGTGTCCAGTCAGATAGGTGTATAAGAGATTATACGTTCCGTTTCCGTTTTTTCCGTCCATTACTTAAATATATTAACATTGTTGGAATATATATTCTATATATATATATATATATATATAATATAAATATATTTATTATAGACACACACTCGAATTTGACATTTGTAACTTATAAGAATAATCTTTATATGTCTTAAGTGTATACTGAGTCTAAAAAATGACATTTATTTTGTTTTGTTATCTGATAGAAGAACAAGACTTGAAACGGTCATAAGTCAAAACTACCCTTGGTTGTGGCAAAGAGATTGAAGAGAGAGATAAGGATATTTTTGTTTTTTAAATACCAAAATATATTGTTGCCGTTGGCTAATATTTAGTATTATACAAATTTTTTATTGCTTACTCTGTATTATAATATGTCAGTATTTCAAATATTTAGATAATTAAAAAATAATATTTTTTTTTATTTTTTAATCATTTTAATATTATCATTACTCACTCCATATTGCGAAATGCGTAAATAAGACTTATTCGCTTACAATCGTGTAGCATTTGCACATAGGAAAACTGGGTGGCCAAAACTTGGAATAGATTATTCATTGCCGGCAATTAATTAAGTAAATGAGGAATTTTTTTTCCCTAACAAATAACCTGAAGAAAAAAGTAAAGAAAATTCAGGACACTTGTCATCATTAAATATATTATCATAGTGCCATAATTAGTGTGGGATTATAGTTTTTATTTTTTGCTTGAATACTTTAAATTAATGCCTATAAGTTTTCTCATGAAAATGACATTCCCTCAATTACAGCCCCATATTCTTTTGTAATGAATAGATCACCGAAAACTCCATCAATTAAACTGAAGTTGTATACGCTGCTCAATCAAAAACATGAAAAGGTTAATCATGAACGAATCAATACTATTTCAATATTTTAGTATGAACGGGTTAGAGTGGTTCGTTGTTAATTATTTTGTAAATTATTTGATCGTTCATAAAGTAGAGTTTTATCTAAAAAGTAAATAATAAATTTATTTTTATAGAGATGATCTAATAATTATTATTACAGAATGACTATAAAAAAATATTCTGAACGGATAGATTTTTTTTGTTTTTTTAATCTCAAAAAAAGAGTGGACGAGGTAGCTAGTTTTTGTATTTGCGATCATCTAGCTGTCTCCACTTTCTTCTTATTGTCTTCAACTCATTTGAAGTGATAGTTATACCAAAATATAATTACTATAATAGTAGTGTCTGCATTTCTTTAAGATGGATGGATGTGTAAATGGATACTTTTGACAGCATAGTAGATGAACTGGAAAGCTGACTTTAATTGAAGTGAAAAGACCCCTCAAGAGGAGGAAAAACAAATTAAAATAATTGGAGAGATTTAGAAATTTTTTTTAATTTCCTTTTCGGCCTTTTCTTCCTCGTTTTGTTATTTAATTGTTTGGGTGGGGAGCTGGGAGATGATCAAGAAAGTTTTCCTTCTAAAAAAGAAAAGAAATCGTATCAAAGGGGAGATGAGGTTGGTTAAAAATCAACGTACTCTCATAGAAGTATAGAACACAAGGTATACATTTTCAGAAAAAAACAATATTTTAACAACTTATTCAAAAAATAATAATTTTTCTAGTATAAAAGTAGAAAAATTATAAATTTTCGGATAAAATACAAGGAAGCCTTGCTTGGTTAACGTTGATTAATGTTTCAGGTTACCCTTATGATTAATTTACAATCTGTCTCTTTTGGTTCAATTTTTTTTTAGTGCAAAATAGATGAAAAGTTTAAAATATATCAAATTCATGCCAAAAGTAAAAAATTCCATGATGGCTTCATTGTAATTTACCGTTTTCCTTAATTTCTTTCCCATGGAAATCTCATCTCCTAGATCAGTCGCTGGGATCAGTATCACATTACCCTCAGAATGAATCAAGAAATACATTCCTTGTAATTAAACAACAATGTTTAATAACAGGTGGTGCAGTTGATGACATTATTCAAACAAAAAAATTGGAAAAAAAAATACCTTTGTTGATTGCTTCCTGATTTTGTCAGTTATGCTCCCTAGCAAAATAATAATACTTCTGTCGGGCATTTTCACAAGAGGCCAGAACAGATTTATTCCACAAATGCAGCAAATTTATTGTCAAGTTTAGAGTACTAATGTAATGGTAAATAATCTTTCTTTCAAAAACAAGATTAGAAGTCAAGCATGAAAGAGTTACAACTTTTTTTGTCTCAGAAATATCATCAAAGAGTAAAAGAGGAGTAAAATCTCAATTCGTTATTGTTTCTCTTATGCAAAAGAATGAGGTATAATCGTCCTCGGATTAAATATTCTACACATCTAAGAGCCTATACAAATACAAGAAATTTCAGCTTCTAGCAACCTATTAAATATCATTTACTTATGAATCAAGGACACATCTCTCGAGGAAACAGCGTAGGAAGTGCCTGACTCTAACAAAATCATCTCCTCATGAAGTTAAAAGCTTTTATTGCATAAGCAAAAATCACTGCAAATAAGATGCAAAAAGCAACCACCATAAAACCAGAAATGCCAATTGTAGTGAAATCATGCCTAAATCCAAAAACATGCTTAACCAAAAGGCTTGTAGGAAGTGAATTGATCCCATCCGTTAGCTTTACAGGTCTATCACTGTCAGAGTACTGGGAGGCAACAAGACCATATAGACTCCATGCTACAGGATTTGCCCAGTAATACCATCTCCACCATATTGGAATCCTCTGTATTGAAAAATGAAAAAGATCTCGTTACGACATGGCTTTCTTAATTTGAATTACTGAATACGTCATCTATATCTGTAAATAAATCAGATTTTCCTTGTTAATAACAAATGAAGATAAGAATCATATTAGGGCTAATAACTATCAAGCAAGTTGCTTCTTAGTTGCTAGGTTAAAGACGGTGATGTTTCTTTCAAGTGATATTGACACCAGCCAGCTGCATTATTAAAAAGTCAGTCTAGGCTTGAATCATGTATTTCATATCACAAAGATGGCAAATTTTGCAGAGTGAGAGAACAGGATGCAGTATTGAATGATTCACCAAGTCCAAATTGAATTCTGACAGAAAGAGGACAAAACATAACATTCGGCTTACCTTGTGAGGTATCATGAATCCACTGAAAAGGTTCCAGAGCATATAAAACGGAGCAGCAATAATGGCAGCGACATTGTGATTTGGTGTCACTGCAGTAGTCATCATCCCATAAAAGGTGAAGTACAGCATAGTGAAGTACATAAAGAAAATGTACCAAGTAAATTTCGAAACAGTCCACTCGAATGCAGCCATAGAATAAAATATTGCACAATATATTATTGTTTGCCCAAACACATAAGGGAACTCAATAGCAACCTGAAAAGGAGAAGATGAGAATTAAAAATCTGATATCAGAGGCAAAACCCCTTTTTTTTTTTTAAATTTTTTGAAGAAACCACACCTGAGCGAATGCAAATGATAGAGCTGAATACATTCCCGCAGCTCTTTCTCTGTAAGAAACAAATCTTTCAACAGAAACAACAGGCTGAACGGCAGTGCCATTGGTGACTGATGTATATATGCACTCCAATAAACAGCACTGCTATATATAGGGATCCCATAGCATTAAATAGATCCTGCTGTGTGTCCCTGTAAGACATATAAACACAAGACTGAACAACTCAAGCTAAAAACATTTGACAAAGAAGAGCAGAGGCTGATGCATACTGCTTAATAAAGGCAACCTAATCAACAAAGTTGAATGTAATTTAAAAAATAAATAAATAAATAAATCAACTTATGCTCGATCTCCTACTCTCTCTATTTTTAATAGCCATACACAGTGATACATCATGCATACATCTTCCAACAACTTGGACCAATCATCATCAAGAACTCAACCAGAAAAGACATTTGGCTCCTTTATTTTCAAATGTTGTGTAATAATTATTTTAGCACACATTTCAATCTGCTGCATGTCTAAACAACTTTAAATAGCAGATCCTTAAAAAATGCTGCAGCAACAAGAGTCAGATCTAGATATTTCAGTCTCTGCACCATGGAAAAATGTCCATTCCAAATGAAATCACTTAGGAAGATAAATACAGAACTTGTCCATAATATCATGGTCATGGGTCATTTTCCACGAGCCAGCAGGTGTACTAAGGACTATAAATAAACAATACTATCAGATGGGAATTTAAATGGGCATTCTCAATAGGACGACACTTCTGGAGGAAAATATTACTCCTTTCTGTTTCCTGACTTTTTACTGTTTAACCTAAATAAAGAAGTATGCTATCCTTATAAGTATCACGTTTTAGTTGTAGTCCTGCTGACAAACAACACTGTTACAATTAAATTCAAGAAGAGAATAGTTTATCTCGATAGTGCAACAAGCACGCATTACTCTAAGATCAATGGAAGAGATACGTAGAGATAAAAAGATACCAAATGAGAACCTTTTAGAGCCGAATCTCCAACATATTGTCCCTAGCATCAACGATATGATGGTAGTGTAGAAGAAACGAACTGCAGTGTACTGTGGGTTTCGCCAGTAAGATAAATTTTGCTTCCAAAGGCAAGCCAGAATACTGATCTAAAAACAACTTAGAATACTTGGTTGGAAAGTTCAGATCTTTTGCATCATTGTTTGGTTTAGAAAACCTTTCAACCAACTCTCTGTTTCGTCTGTGACAGAAAAGAAACAAAGGTAAGTATAAAAGTGAAATGCCCAACTAAAAGACCGAAGATAAAACAATAAAGGTATGTGAAGTTTGACGCACTGAAATAGATTTGATCTTCGGTAAACTTCCGCAAAATCAACACCAATACGACTTTCTTCTGCTGACGATGTAACCTCTAACATCCATGTAGCAGGATTATAACCAGGTCTGATCTTTCTCACTCCATCAATTGCCTAGAAACACATACAAAAGAAAGAGACAAACGAATAAATATAAGAAGAAAGAAGGTGTTAACTCTTGCATGAGTAAGTAATTGCTTTCTAGTTCAGGAAGAAAATGAAAGGAACTACAAAGCAAATGAAACTTCCAACCTCAAAATACTCTATCAATTTGCATGACTTTGGACAAGCCCAATGGTCCAGCATAAATGAGCTCTCCTCCCCGTTTCATAAATAAAAGCTGCAATATCATAGAAATGAAGTAATAATATATTATCCAGAAATTCTCGTATTCTAGAACAACAATTAGAATGTCATAGGAATATATTCATTTATCCCATATATAAAATGAACTCAAAAGTCTGGAACATGTTAGCTGGTGGAAATCCTTTTCCAGCAGACCAAACTACACATAAAAAAGTTCCAATGCCAGTATAGCCGTAATGTACGTGTGCTGTTCCAACAAGAATACATAAGCATGAAACCCTTGCATAAAGAAGGGCATACATAGTGACAAAAGTTCCATGTCCTAGTCAATTAACAAAGTAAACAACACTTTTGAAGACAACTGACGTGTGGTTCCTACCCCATAAACATGTTTTATTCAATTTTCACTCTGTAAGTCAATTCTTTTATGCATATCAAGGGCAATGGGATGATGGCATTGATACAGGAGGGAAAGAAAAACAAAAACATACGTCATTGCACCTCTCAGGAATGGTATGCTTAGTTTATAGTTCACTGGATGCAAATATTTCTCAGATCGGGTTGACGTGAATAACTTGTATACTGTGTTTTATCAAATTAAGCCAGATGATACTTTTTCCTACTTTATAAATAACATAATTGAATTCTATTCACAACTTTAAGAGTAGAGTAAGGACATCACTGGAAAGAACGAAACATGGGTCTTTGTACCTAAGCATGCTGATCCACCAAAGGGGCAAAGGTAGACAAAATGACAATAATTGGTAATGCTAATAGCTGTTAAATTTCATTCTAAAAGTACGAGTTAAACAGGCGTCATGACAGACATGGAATTGTTCTAAATTAATGTTCAAATAAGCCATCCATGCTGCTTTTGCTTCTTGGGTTGGGCGAACTACATACTAGGGAATAAATATAAATTATTTGACTTCTGGAGCAAGTCCAGAAGATAAATTAAAGAATAAGACAATTATTTGAGTTGAGAGAGAGAGAGTCTTACAGAGACCTCATCAAAGGATTCAAAAATGTCTATGCTTGGTTGGTGTATGGTGCATACAATTGTTCTGCCCGTGTTCACTATATTCCTCACAGTCCTCATCACAATAGCTGCAGCCCTAGCATCCAAGCCTGATGTGGGTTCATCCATAAATACTATGGAAGGATTAGCTACTAGTTCAACAGCAATTGTGAGCCGTTTTCGTTGCTCTGTAGATAAACCGTCAACTCCAGGTAGACCAACCAAAGCTCCTTTCAGCGGAGTGAGCTCCACAAGTTCCATCACCTCCTCAACAAATGCCTGAAAATATGATTGTCCAGGGGTCATCTAATGCCCGGGATAAATTAAGACCTACACATTGCATAACTTACCCTTTGTGTTTCTGAGTCAACATCTGATGTCAAACGCAGCCAAGCCGAGAAAAGAAGTGATTCAAGAACAGTCAAGCAAGGAGAGTGAATATCATTCTGTTCGCAGTAACCAGATATTCTAGCGAAAGTATCTTGTTGCTTTTTTGGATAACCAGATATATGGATGCTTCCTTCTACAACACCGCCGGTTTTTCTACCAGCTAGTACATCCATAAGGGTGGTTTTCCCTGCACCACTTACTCCAACCAATGCAGTGAGAACACCAGGTCTAAAGGCTCCTGTAATGTCAACCAACAATTGCAGTCTGTCTTCCAATATTCCTTGCTGCTTCAGTTCCTGAAAAAAATTGCAGGGGATAATATCTCTTAAAAATATCTCCAGACCATATGCATATCAGAAAGGTAAGGCTTGGTTTGTTGTTGTATATGCATATCAGAAAGGGAGCAGTATACTCACCAATGGTACATCAACATAGTAATTGATATTACTGAAAGACATGGAAAGTGGCTGAAATGGAAGAACCATGCCTTTCTGTTTGAAACTTTTCCCTGAGGCAAAGCAAAGATGCAATAAAACAATAAGATAGTGTGATGATAGACAACAAAAGGCTATTAATAAAACAGATACAAATGGAACCTAAAGGAAAATTTGAGTCCTCCTTTGAAACATGGACATAGAAAGTCAAAATAAAGTCATGATTTACTTACTAGCAAGTGAACCCGAGAACGACAAATAATCTCTTAGCTGAATAACAACAGGTTCTGCTTTTGTTGTGATCTCTTTCTCTTGAATCTCTTCTTCAGCAATGACAGCTTGTCGCTTCCCCAAGGCTGCATTAAGTGTGACAGAAAAATCAGACATGATACAAGGAATCTAGAATACTGTTACAAAAATGAGAGAGAGAGAGAGAGAGAGAGATGCTTAAATGAAGTCTGCACGCCTAAAGGTAATCCATTATTGGTCATTCATATTGCAGTTTGGGGAGTAATTCTGAAAGTAGATTGCTTACGGTTAAGGTAGGTGAGGAACAAAGTGAATAGGATATTAAATAGAACTGTGAATCCGAGCAGACCACCTAGACCAATCCAGTACCAGTAACTCTGGGGGAACAAACTGTGTGCCTTCAGCACAGCCTCACCCAGATGGCACTGCCGATTTGTTACCAGCACTCTGCACAAATAAATGGGGATATAAGGTAATTCTATTTTCATTATGACATTGAAAAGGAAACTTTTCATGGAGAAAATACCAATCTCATTTATTCTCAATCAGAACAACAGGTTTCTTATTTTGTAAAGTGAGACAATAATGAAAGTTGTATCCCATCATCAAGAATTATAAGAAATGCAATTTGAGTGAAACTGGAAGGAAAAAGCAAAAATAAGCTAAAGACACTACTCTGTGCATCTGAAAAGCCTGCAATTGCTTCCTACTTTTGCATGTAATATTCCTTTTGGTAACTAGAATAGCAACATGTGGCAAGCTTTGCCAATAGAAAAGTGACTTCATTTATAACATATAAATTCATGGTTTTGATAAATAGAAATAGCCCGTTCCTAACCTTTTCCAGACTCCAGAAGCATAGGATCCTTGATGACATAATGGTGTCAAGAAAGTAGTTAGCACAGTAATAGAACTTAAGGAACAGCTACCGAGTTCAAGTACTTGAACCTATCAGTGTTTACCTTATCCCAAGAGTGTCCAAGAAATTCATTCACAGAAGCACCATTTTGACCATACATGAGAGGAGAAATCCAAAACCCCCAAATCCACCATTTTGGGATACTGTCTGTAATCATTATGAAAGAAATGAATGGACATACATGATTCCCTAGTTTCTCAAAAAGTAGAGAGAGAGAACAGAAACGTTAGAAGGAGTCAAATAATGTTCAGTTACCTCTTGAAATGACATATCCGCCAAGAGCCATGACAATCAGCATGGCAAATGATCCAAAAGTGTTTGCCACTATCATATTTCGACCCAAAGAACCTATCAGGCGAAAAAGAGACAGAGACATTTGGTGTAGAAAGAAAAATAACAGGAATTGCCGAAGGAATCTGCATGTTGATAAATCAGATGTCATACTTCTTACAAAGGAAACTTTAAGTCCGTGCACTCTAGACAGAAAGTTTGATTACCTGGTAATATTTCAGGATCAAATCCAACCACATAGTATGTAACTGCCACCCAAAACCCAGATTCCATAACTGAAATTGGAATACTCAAGACCCAAGAAGGTAGTGTATAAGCCCAGCAAGGGTAGAAGTGCAAGTCCCTATGCTTATAAAGAATAGGAAGCTTGGCAACCAGCATTGAAACCTCAGTAAATCCATTAAAAAGAATAATCACCATTGCAAAATACATTTCGCCAAGATAGAGACCTCCATCATCAATTGTATCATGGTGAAGTTTTGTGCGGAAAAATACACTCATGGTGATTAAAGCAACTAAAAGCAGCTGGAAAACATTCTTGTGAGTTCTGAATAAGAGTATGCTTCTTGGATGAAATTACTAGACACAAACAAAATGCAAGTACAACCACATAATTGCATATTTACAAGTGGTTGGTTAGAAACCTGGTTCATTAGTTGGTATGTACTAATTTTTATTTCTAGGTTATTTCCTTTAGACAACTCCTAAAGGCTAGAGCATACCTAATGAGAAGATTACCTGAATAAACTTAAAAACATAGATAAATGAGTTCCTTTTCATTAGTAGCAATTGCCAGTCAAAGTTAGTTTTAAGGAGTTCCCTCCTCTTGACACCATACTGGGAAGTTGACAAGGCTGCAGGATGATTATAGCGTCTATCAAACGGAGTCTCCAGCTCTTGAGATAAGTTCTTCCCAATTCGATATGCACGAAAAGATTCAGAAAACTTCACAACTGGTACGTAGCGGTAAGGGCGGTCATGAACAGACCAATACTGCCCTTGGTCCTTCTTTGACACAACCTAGAAAAATGAAGAAAATGGGTAAGATATCGATCAGATAAATGCAGTTACACAAGTACCAGATCATCTGGCACTTACTTCTTGAAGGAAGTCAGCAACATTCTTTCGCCCTGGACAACTAAATCCCATAAATTCAAAGAAACCAAGAGCAGCTTCACGGGGCCCTTGGTATACAATATGACCCTCAGATAATAGTATGGAACATACATCATCAAATAACTCATAAGTCTCAGGAGCTGGTTGAAGTAGAGAAATAACTGTGGTTCCATCAAGCGCATGGGTAGAATGCCTAAGATACTTGATGATTTGATGAGTAGTTGAACTATCAAGTCCATTTGATATCTCATCCATGAATAGCACTCTAGAGGGTCCAACTAATAGCTCACCTATTAGACAAATCTGGAAGTCAGTATAATAACAAAGTTTGCTAACAATGGGTCCAAGAAGCAAAATTCCAAAGAACTTACCAGTTGTAAGTCGCTTCTTTTGGCCACCAGATATTCCTTTGAGCATTTCATCTCCCACCAGAGTTTCCGCACATAGGTCCAACCCTAGAATCTTTGTGATATATATTTTACTACTTCAGTAAAAACAAATAGTCATTAATAATTGGACAGCAAAACATATTCAGTCTGTCTCATCCATCTCTCCAGCATTTAGTTACATAAAGTACCACCATGATTTGTCTTTGGACATATTGATTCACTTAAGTTCTGGAATATGCCAAAGAACCACAACTAGGAGGCTTTTTTGAGTTGCCTTAATGACTTAGACATTCAAGAACCATTGCAAACTTTTTCTCAACCAAGAAGTTTGTGTCTGGTTTATAGACATGTGATTTCTACAACCCGTGCAACCTCTCTCTATCACATACAGTATCACAAACATAGTGGCATCACCAAACAATTAGGCCAGTGTATTATTTTTGTAATTTTGTTGCCTGTAATTTGAAGTTACAACACATAAATATCTACCCGAGCCCTAAAGCTTCTAAAACAGCTGCCAAAAGAAGAAACACAGGTTAACCATGGGGGATGAACTCAGGACGTGCAGCTGACTGTGTAAAGCATAAACTTGTTCATTTACTTTCAATTCATAGTAAATACATTCTAATGGAAATTGCCAAGGGCACTTAATAGCAGTGAACTAGTGGAACACCATGAGCAATCAACAGTAGCTGGCACATGGAAAGTACCTTTAAGATGTACTCTACCCACAAGGCCTGTCTCCTTCCCCTCCAAAGCTAATGCCTTTCTCAAACAAAGTATTCAAGATAATCAATGGGTATAAGCTCCAGAATTATAATGAACAAACAATAAGCGAATAACATTCAGAAAAGTACTTTACCTTCATGAATATATCAAGATCTTCATCAGGCTTTACTCCCGCAATCTTTTCTCTTCTTGAAAGTTCCAAAAGCATTTCTGTTTTCAAAGTCTAAAAGGCTCAGCATCCAGGTGACTTTCACACTTAGTGGAAAGAGTTGATGATAAAGCCTACCATATTTTGATCCAACACCTTGACACCGTGCAGAGAAGTCAAAAGTTTCTCTTACAGTCATTTCTGCCACATGCCAATCTTGTTGACTAACATAAGCAGATGTCCTTTGGGGAACAAACTCATTCAAACCATGTCCATTGTATGTTATTTTTCCTGACATCTTTGAAGAAAATCAAGGTTTCGGTGGATATTGTGCCAAAAGCGAGAGCTATTTAAATCTGTTTTGCACGTATGCTGATTAGTTGTATGATGAACAGTTCAGTACCTGTAAATCAGATTTTATGCTCCCAGCAAGGGCCAGAAGCAGTGTAGTCTTTCCAGAACTTGGAGGACCCAATAAGAGTGTTAATCTGCAATATAACTTCCACATCATCAACTAACTTCGTGAAACTCCGCAAACTTTATTGAACTGAATTGAAAACTCTCTGCACACCTGGAAGGCCGAATTATTCCGCTAAGGTCATCTAGAATTTGTAACTTTCTTCTCTTTCCAGCGTATATCCTGATATTCCTTAACAACGCCTTCATTTCCAAAAGCAGGGTGAGCAAGCATTTGGGGGGAAAAAAAAAAGGAGAAAGGGATTATCAGACATGAACAGTGACTTAATAACAAAAATTGTGACGTGACAACTAAAATGTACCTCAGTCATGTTGAAGATGAAATTAGGAATTGTAGGCAACGCTCTACTACCAACATGAACAAAAGATTCAACTGTCAAGTGCCTGAAATCTAACTTCAATCTTTGGAAACTCCAAATCAACTCTGCATTTCCAAGAGTTCAACCATGTAAATCCTCAACCAAAACACCAGCTATATGCATACAGTAGCAAAGAATTTGCCAAAACAGGAAGCTTTTTGAGTTCCTTCCGGGGGCCAAACATCACTAAAATTACACTTCATTTAAAACTCTCCTTAACTTCAAAAGGAAAACAAATTCAATTCCCAAGATAAAAGCATCATAATCTCCTACTCAACTCAATTTATATCGTTGTCCCACTCAATTTCCAAAAAAAAAAAGAAAAGGAAAACGTCTCAATTCTCCCCAACAAAACAAGTAAAACTCAACTTACATAAGTAACAGTACTAGAGAAGAGAAAACTGAACCTATCAAAACGGCGTCGCATGCGGTTAAAGAACTTCTCCCAATCATCATCGACAGAATTAACAAGCCGATCGAGCACGACCTTCCTTTCCTGAACTTGAAGCTTATCCACGTCGATCTCCAGGCATTCTATCCCCCACCATATTCCTAAATATCCCCTTCCGCACTCGATTAAACGTCGGCAACCTCTCCAGCGCCGCCCACCGCAGCGCCTCCTCATCGTCGTCCTCCTCCCTAAACGACGACGACCGCACTGACAAATTCTCCGCCGAATTCCACATCTCTAAAACTTTCCCCCCAAATTAAATTTAAAAAAAAAAAGAAGTTCCGGCGTTAGAAACAATGATGTAGGGAGCAGCTAGCTAGAAAAAGTGTGAGGATAAATCGGCGAATTATTTCGAGTTGCATTTGTGGTTGGGACAGGGGGGAGAGGAGATGGGAGGGTTATAGATACAGTGACTTGTATGTATAGGTAGAGTTTATATAAGTATATTTCAACTACTTAGTATAGGTGGTTGAGCTTTGCATTTATGGCGATTTTTTATCTTTTTTTCTTCCCTCTCTGAAAATTTTCTCTCTTTTATTAATTGAAGGGAATGAGTTGTTGGATTGGGTGTAATTCTGGACCTGGTGTCTGCAACACCCTCTTATAGATAATCTTTGCCATGGAGTGTGTGACTGTGTGAGAGAGAAAGTGAACAGAGTCTGACAGAGGGGGAAAGGAAATGAAAGTAAAAGAAACGAAGCATTAAATGTTGCGGGAGGGAAAGACAGAAATGGCGGGACTTCTTACGTGTTTGTTGCGCAATTCGTACTCGCGAGAGGTGAGGAATGGAAGTTACTCGCTCGGTGGGGTTGACATTTGAGTACTACTGACTGTGAGTGGTCGTTTCTTAAATGGGTATTTTCATTTTTAGTCCTCAGCATGACCAGAAATTCTAATTGTGACTCTGAAAAAATTTATTTTTGATTGATTGTTGGTTTTATTTTCCTCTATGGTTGTGTTTGGGCTAGATTTTATGCTTCGCAATTTAAAAAGTCTTTGGATGAAATAAGATTAATATATCGTGAGTACTAAAATATATTCTTGAATTAAAATTATGCTAATTAAAATTATTCATTTCACATTAATTTTTAAAGTGGTAAACATGGTGCACCAGAATAAGACGTAGTTTATCCTTCTCATATTAGAATACAAGTTCTCCTAAATAATTGTGTATTGAATAAGTAAGAACTATGAGACAAGTAAATAGTATATGCACTAAAATATATTAATCATAATTAACTGGGGAGGTTAAGAGTAACAATTATACAAAAAATCATGCAATGATTCAATATTAGCTATTTCATTTGAAGATATTATGGCTCTTCATGATGATTTTACTTAATGTTTATTTCAAATTATTAGTCCATATAGTAATTAAAGGTAGAGACCCACCGTAAATACTCTTTTAAAAGAGAAAAAAATAAAAAATTGTAACATAATAGTTTCATTGATTTTAAACTCATCTCACGATTTTTTTTTTTTTAGTAACTCATCTCTTGATCTTGTTAAAAAAATCCTTCTCGTTTTACGATCGTAATTAATATATTGGCTGTTTAGTCGCAATTATATTTATAGTGTAATATTGCTTTTTGGAATGAAAGATGATCACACTTTAGAGGTCAGAACAAAAAATGAAAACCAAAAACGAATTAAACATGGATATTGTTTAGATGATTAAATTAATTTCTTTGTTACTTTTATGAACTCAAATAAAAATTTTGGCTACTCTGGAGGCCCAAAATGAGATTTATTTCTAATAAATAATCATTGATGACGGAACCATTACATGGAGCGAGAGTAGTTGGTTATGAAGTAGCGCGGGTGAGGCGAGCTTAATGCGGTGATTTGAATGTAACGGTTGAGATAATGCTTTTACGGTGCGCGTTTCATTTGGTGTTTTAAGGGACTGGATTGCAATTTAAATTAAATGTGTATAACAGCGTTGGTAAGGGGTGACGTTTCTCTATAGTTTTTCCCTTCTTTTTGTTTATTTCATATTTGAAAAGACAAAATGATTGTGGATGAGGATAAAAAACAACCAAAAAGAGCAATTTGAATTTCACATGTAATTTGAGTTCTCAATATGATCTAGTGTACTACTATCACATTTCTTTCACTGATTTCTCTTGGATAATATTTACGTGATTTAGACGTTTATTATTTAAGATATTATTTTAAATATTATTTAAAAAATATTATAATTATTTTTGAGATATGATATATATAAAATATAAAAATTATCGTAAAATACATTTGAACAATGATTAATAATGAAAAATAAGATATAAGAACAGAGTATTCAAGTTGCAATTTCACGTAAGCATCTGTGTGTGTGTGTGTGTTTTTTTTTTTTTAACTATATTTTGTTGTGCGTTCATGTTGTAATAATGTGAATTTTTGCTCATTTATGATGCTTTCAAATTTCACACGTTACTGAACAATTATTAGCTCATTAATAAGATTTTGACTGTTTCAAAATAACGTTAAATAATATTTAATTTTCTTATTTGTTATAAATTGGTCTTGTGCTTCCTTATATGCATAGTTGTTATAGTATTTCTTGGTGATTATTCTCAACTAGTCAACCTCTTTTGTTAATATTAGCAAGTAATTTCATATGTTGGTCACCAGCTGTAATTAGTGAATGCCTCTGTCGTACTAGTGATGTTTTCACTTACTACATTAACATATTAATTAGTGAATGCCTATGCTGTTTAAAGACAAAATTACGTAGAATTTAGCAATTTCTATTGCATTAGATTTGTATCTATTTGTATGATTGTATCCTATTTATAATTCATTTGGTACAATTGTTTCATTTTTGTATTCTTCCTCACTTATTCTTAGTTCCTTGTGTTCACCTACTCATTTTGTTTAATTTTATCTGTCATTTTACATAATTTATTAGCGTCAGATTATATATTTATTTTAAAAATTCAAAGAATTAATAAATGAGATTTTTTTTTAAAAAATTTTGCCTTAATGCGATATTACTGGAGAGAGGATTATATAACTAAAAAAAATATTAATGTATAAAGATAATTAATTACTTTGAATTATATTTGTAATAAATTGATGGGATTTAATATATTTCTTAATTATTGTGCATCAATTTAAAATTATAGTTAAAATGATAACAGACTAGAGTATTTTATATTTTTTAAACTTATTTCACTCGGCATAATATTTTTGACATTAAAATTCTATGTATATTATTTTGCTACGTATCTATGTGCATTCACCGGGTTGGAAACTTGGGAATCTAGTCCAGTTATCAGTTAAAGGATACCACAAAAAGAAAAAGCATAAAAAAAAAAACGCTTTTAAATTGTTCAAAGTCAAAAAAACTTTTAATTTCGTGGAATAATTGTCAAATGATGTATGGTGAGGTTTGTTTGGAAGCATCGAAATATTTTCAACCATTGCTTATCATCTACCTTTATTTAATGGACTGCAGTTTCTGGTGGAAGCTTCAAGCTTGTTTTAATGTTTTCCAATTATCCTTAAGAAAAGGATTGACAAACTCTAACAAATTAAGGAGGTGTTTGGTTTATCAGTATAAAGATAAGGAATGTAAATCAAAATTAATAATATTTATATGTACTTATTATTATATGTACGTATTGAAAATAAAACAGTCCAGTATTAGAAAATAAATCATTTTTTTTCCACTTGTGATTTAGTCTTTTTAACATTAATGAAATTTATTTGGTTGCAAATAATTAAACAGCGACGGAAAGTGACATAGACTTATTTGGTTTCAAACTAAACAGTGACTAAAAATGATATAAATTCATATTAATAATAAATTTATTATTATTATTCTGATTTTAATTTTTGAATACGAACCAAACAGCATCTAAGTATCGATTCTGCGATTTCTAGAAGACTTAGTTTAGCTAATGATGGAAGCTGTATCAAGTACAATGACGATGTCCCTTTGCAGTTTCCAGTTTAATCGACAAAAGCGACATCGATGATCAGATAGATAACAGTGATATTAGGTAGGCCATAATTAATTGTAATATTAAAGAGTTTGAGAACCCAAAAAAAAAAAAGGATCTTGAGAAAAAGACGAGTTTAAATTATTCATAAAAACCGTTGAAAAAATGCCCTTAATTAGTCCCTTGAAAATGTGCTGTGGTTTGTTCTCAGTTGGAAGCCGGTGAGAAAGTAACATGGCTTGCAAATAATTAAGGCGATGAAATAAATGTTCGTCGTGAAAACTGCTACAAATTATGAGGGCATCGAAGTTGATGCATCTGAAAAATATGATCAACTTTACCGTTTAACTATATTAGGATCTTACACATTGTTGGCCATATTTTATCTGAAAAAAGAATATTTAAATAGATCTGATTGTTGACCTCACATATATATATTATGTGATTTTAAAAATTTTTACTTATATTAGTTGATATAATAAATTTTTTAAAATTTAATTTATATCACAAAATTTACAAGTGAGCTCAAAAATCGAATTTACCTAAATATTTGCCTTATCCAAAATATATAAAAGGATATATACTTTGATCTTTAACACTATTTATCCGACAACAACTTTAACACGGTAATAAAAAAACAAATAAATTAATGAATTGCCCATTATCATTATTTTTTATTTTCTCATATATTTTAATTGATTTTTTTATAGTTATATTAAAAAATTTAGAAAAAATAAACTATAATAAGTAATTGATAAATTTGTCTTTAAAAAGTGAAAATATGAGAAAATATTATAAATCAAATTTTATATAACATTGCAATTTGTATAGATTTAATTCAAAGTTTAAAAAGCAAAAAATTATAAGAGATATCAAAACATCAAAAAACTTTTATGAAAAATCTATTATACACAAGATATTTAAAAAAAAAATATTTCAATAGAAAATAATTTCACTTTGAAAAGTGGGCTATCGCTAAGGTTAAATATTCAAATTCAAAATATTTTCAAATGTGCTCTGAAAATTACCAAAATTTGATTATAAAATACAGGGATATGGATTATATAAGGATATTTTTCTTATGTTTTAATAATTGTCACGCCACTATAAAAAATAAAAGATATAAAAATAAAAAATAGTACAAAGGTATTTTAGTTATTTAACTAAATTTTTTTGATGGTGTTAAATTTGTTAATAAATGAATAGTATCAAGGGGCCAAGTATACTTTCTTTTAGTTTAGGTGGATAAAGTGTAATTATCCATCTAATTCAGTGGGGCAAAAAGTCATTAACCTTATTTTTTTCATGCAAAAAAAAAAAAAAAATACTTTGTACGTAAAAGAACTTTTTATTGTGTTTAGATGGAGGATTAAGTGGATTTGAATTTGACATTTTAAGTCATCCAAATAAGTGAATAGATTATTTAGTTGAGTATTTGAAATCCCCTATCAAATAAAAGTGACATTTTAATGATTAATTGAGTATATTTCAAATTTATTCAAATTTTATGTTATTTCAATTTCTTCATATAATACAAATCCACCCATCCTTAATTCTTTTTACATTTCAAATTCTGTTTTGAATTGTTTTTTTTTTTTTTTCGGGGATGGGCTTGGGATTTCTTATGGAGAGACTGGAATAAATGTGGAAGTAAAAAGGACACGAGAAAAAGACTCATCAATTTCCTAACAAGTAACATGGACTGTCAGTGGAAACGAATTCACTTCACTAGCATTCAATCACTACTTCCAGAAAGAGGAAGTAATCGTAATTCGTAAACTTCTGTTTTTATGTTTAATTGGCCATTGTATTTGCACATATCATGTGATAGTTTTATTATTATTATTATTTTCATTTTGATGACCACAAACATATCAATATATCATTTGTGTATGCAAACGGACGGTTTTCGAATAACTAATATTCATCTGTTTCGGGTTCTGGTAAAAGAGGGAGGGGTGGTTTTTAGAATTCTCAATTAGATTTTGTGAGTCGGCTTTTACAAAATTTAATTTCAACTCGTAAAATTATTTAGGCTGAACTAAGTTCATAAATATGTAATTCATACTCGATTCATAAAATTATTCAGGTTTCGAGTCTTGATCGAATTGACCCAAATTTACCGTACATACATTATTGAAAATTAAGAAATTAAGAGATAAATTAGAAAAGAGTATCTCAAATTTCAATACTAATAACTAAAATATAAAAAATAATAATTTATCAATAAATAATAATAGGTATGCACATACAAAAGTTGAAAAAAAAATACGTAGAATAAATTATTATGACTATATTGGCGGGAGTCTTTATATTATATATATATATATTTATTTATTTATTTACTTATTAGGATTGGGTTTCATTCGAATTGAGTCCTCAGAAAGCCAAACTCTACTTACATTTAAATTAAACATGATATTTAAACATAATTTCAATCCAACTCACTTTAATATAACGTTCGATCTTTTATTTGTTAGACCAGACATGCTGAGTTCGGGCCTGCCCAACCCATTAACAGGCCTAGTGGTTTCTATGATTTATTTCTTTGAACAAAGTATTTATACGAAATATGCAGCATTGCCCCATAAATGAGTTTCACGTGTGCTGTGCCTGTTTGTACTCCTACTATAAATGCAATGAATATGCATCTTATTCCAATCCAACTACCCTTTTTCTGTTAAAATATTATAATCTAATTAAGATCTCTATTTGATTAAATTTTTAGTTTATACTCATAATATGATATATATATATATATATTAGTAAATTAATCAATTAGCAATAATCTTATTTGTTTTTTCACAATGATAAATTATTAACACTTATTTTTATTTTTTTATTAGACACATAATGTGTAATAAGAGATTTATTGAAATTCAAAATATTGAATTATTAAAACTCTAATTTATTTATATGTATTTTAATAATTTAATTAACGATTTAAATATACTTTGATGTAACTAATATATATTCTATTATAAAGGAAATTGTAATGAATTTACAACAATACAATTTAAGAAGCAAATCAGTTACAAAAAAATTAGTTAAATAAAATTAAAATTTTTTTGTCCTAATCATACAAATAATAACACAGGGAATGAACTAGCTAGTGGTATGAGAAAAATTGAGAAAAATAAATTTCTCCAAATTATACAAATAATAATAGCACATTGGTATGACAAAAATTTAACCATTTTATACATTTTTCTTCCCTTTTCTCATAACATTAGCTAGTTCGTTCCCTATGTTGCTATTATTTTTATAATTAGGACATGTAATTTTTTTAAATTTGATTTAACTAGTTATTTTCTTTTCTTTTTTTTTTGTCAACCCATTTGTTTCTTAATTTTATTTTTGTAAATTCATCACAATTTCTTTTATACTAGAATGTTTGTTAGTTACATCAATATGTATTTAAAATGTTAATTAAATTATTTTTATACATAAAAAGAAATTAAAGTTTCAATAATTCAAAAATTTGAGTCTTAATAAATCAAATATTAGTTTAAAATTTTAAATATATAAATAAAAATAAAAATAAGAGTTACTAATTTATCAATGTAAAAAAAAAAAATTTATTATGCTTGATTTATTACTAGAGATTTCACTCATGATTATATCGATTATTTGAAGAAAAAAAAAAAACTCACTGTTTGTTCGGAGTGAGTATTTTAAGTCATTAAATGATTAAAAAATAGTAAAATTCTCCAATTTCTTACTCTACATTATGGAGTGAATAGCCAAGATTTCTAGTCGTTTTTAAATGGTTCTAACTGTACCGAGCAAAAAAGAATGCTTGTAACTGTAGATTGTGATCTCATATGAGTTATTCGAACATGTAACGAAAGTCCAAAGCCGAAGAGTGGCAGGAGGCCCAGTTCACTAACAAAATAGTCATTGAGCCCAAATACCTTTACTCTTATAGGAGGGTTGGGCCCAAGTACGAGGCCGCTACCCCTTTAAATACCAAACACACGCTAAAAAACTGAAGAGAAAAAAGAAAAAAGCCCACAAATGGAAACCTCCTCTTCTTCTACTTCTTCAGCTGCTATACAGTCTTTCTTACAAACCCTAACAAGCCGAGGCTGGTGTTTCAAGGACGTCGATCAAATCAAATCTCTAATCACAGCTGTATTATCCTCACGTGGAAATTCCTGCACCGTTGATTCAATCGAATCAGAACTCGTCAACATGGATTTGCGATCCATCGGCGGAAAATCATTGCCGGACATTTCTCATCTCCGCCACGCCTCCCATCTTCAAGGCAAAATCAAGCCCAAAGTCCTTCAAGTAAATCTACACTTCACATTGCAGTTTTTTTTTTTTTTTTTTTGGGGTAGATTTCCTTTTTGTTCGTATTTTGATCATACTACGTCGTTTTTAATCCAATTCGCAGATAACTAGTGTAAGAGATATATGCAGGAGTAATGAGGTTGAGAGTTTGGGAAATTCGAGTAATAAGCGTTTATTGAGATTCAAGCTTTCTGACGGACGCTCTGAAATTACAGCCATTGAGTATTCTCATATACCTTCAATTCCGGATGATGTTATCCCTGGCACTAAGGTTTCCTCATTTTCTAATGAATCTTATTTATTTTGTTTATTTTTCGAATAATGACATTGTTTTGGTGCCTGTCTATTATATAATTTCAATTAGTTTTTGAGTGTGTTATAATTTTCAAATGAATGTATAATTGTTCGAATTCATTAAATACTTAAATGGACTGCGGAACTATATTTATGTTTTGTCAGTGATTTTATTTGCGTAAATGCTGGTTATAATTATCGTATCCTCTTTTGGGTTGTTTTATTTCTTGTTGTTATACTTGTTTTGGCTCGTGTTATTATTGGCAGGTTCTACTGGAAAACAAAGCCATGGTCCGAAATGGAATTGTCTGCTTAAATACCAAAATAATTAGAGTTTTAGGAGGTGTAGTTGAGTCACTGTATGAGGAATGGCAAATGAACAGAAAATATTCAGGATTTTCACGGTCGTCCATGCGACCATCAAATGAAAGTGCAGATAGTGGTCCTCCCCCATTTGAGAAGTTTCAAATTGGTGCATCTTTGCAACAGCGCAGCAAATCTTCCCGTCAGTACTCTAATCCTATGTTCTTTTTTTTTCCCCCTTTATATTATTTGCTTTGCCTTTTAACATGCTGGTCCTCTGGAGCCTTTTTATCGTACAACAGTGTAATCATGAAGAATAAATGTGAAAGGAATCTCTTGATGATACACAGTAAAATAGGGATTTTTTTCTATCTGTTCTTGAAAGTTTATGTGATTCATTGTGCAAGCAAAGTATATTTTATTTCAACAGTTAGAAAAATCAGTCTATTTCTAACCTATATATCCTCAGTTGTAGAATATTCCAAGTCACCTTTGAATAGCTCGGGGCCCAATTCTGGAATGGGTGAAAGTTCCATGTCAAGGCAGATGAGTATATCTCACAGCCACAGCATGAAGGTGCATAGCAAGAAAGTTGAAGTCCAGCCACCAGCTCATGTTGAAAATGCTGAAGAAAGGCCAACCAACTTTGACGCAAGGGAAAAAGAAGGTATGGTAGATAGAGTTACCTAGTATTTTAGAAGTGAGGCTTTTTTATCTTAGAAATCATGGATGGTAATTAATGATCTATAGCTTCCTGAAAAATATGAAAACAACAGCATGGTAAAAGCTCAGGAACATCCTATTGTGAAAATCTAGGATCAATCGTGATGGTAGGCAGATGTGGAAGCGGGAATAAAAACTATTAGTAATTCTTTAATAATAGGTATTGAACTATAGCAAATCTATAAATGTTCCATCTTGAGTTTCAAAAGGTTCTATATGGTATGATGAGTCATGTTATGAACAGTATCATAAAGGTTATTTTCTGCATTAAGATGGCTGAAGTTTATGATGTGATGGTGAGTCTTTATATCTCTAGGAAGTTAGAATTCTGAGGTCTGATAATGGAGGACGAAAATCAACTAGAGAATACACTTCACATGAGCTTTACACTTTTGAGTCCAGACTTGCATCACAGATCAAGGAAGATGCAAAGTCAGTAGAAATTTCCTGCCAATTATGTCCATTCAGAAACAACTAGAACAAATTTATGTAATCAAATGTACTTGCCTAACTGCTCGGACTTTGATTTCTACTTGATATCTAATAAAGATGTGTATAAGAGACAGTAAACCTGCATGAAACATCAAGCTATTATCAACACCCAGGTAATAGATATTTGTCTGAAAATACGTCTAAGAAGTATTTATTCGAGCTCCTAAATTGTTCCTCTTAAGGCTGAGTCAAAGTATTTCCAACATTTGCTACTTGTTCAATTGGCATTTCTTGAACTCTTCATGGACCATATAATTCCTGGGTTAAATGAAGACACTAAGATCAAATTTTTTTCATTGGCTTGTCTTGTGTAAGTATAGGTTCACGTGATGCAGGTCTCTATTGCTGCTTTGGGAAAGCTCTTTTTCTTTTCAGTACTGTATATAGACTCAGTATTTATTTGTGTGTTCACAGTGGCTGAATTTGTCCCTGTTCAAAACCAAGCAGCTGCTCAAAAACTCCTCCAGAGAATGAGTCAGACCAACCGTGATAATCAGCATTTCCGAGGGAGGAGACACAGGGGGAAGGAAAAAGAGGAAGAATCTCCAACTCTCACTTTAGATGAGTGGGAAAGGAGAAAAACCGGGATAAGCACTTCAACAGCACACAGCCTGGCTGATATCAGTCAAGATGAATACCTTGCACGACAGCTTCAAGAAAAATTTGATTTGGAAGATGTTCATGTAAGTACCTTACCAATATAACTCATTACTATCTTGACAATAGGCACTTCATCTCAAACATCATTTCCTCTGTTGCTTTCTCACGCTCATGGTTATTAAACAACCTCTTCATCGGTTTAAATATTTTAGGAATTTGGATGTGCATTTGAGACTTCAGAGGCTAATGGAGTGAAAAATTCAAATTTCAGATATTCTTCCGACACTGTGTTAGTTTAGTTGATTATTTTTTTCTTTCCACAGAAAATATGCTTGATAATTGAATAAGTTTTTGATCTCTGATAATTTCTTAAGGGGATTATTGCATAGCTGGCAGAAGCATTTTTCTTTTAACTTCACAATCATGCATTACGGCAGAAAGCATGCCTGTCTTGTGTCATTCCATTTTAGACATTAGCTACGACCTTTCATGCCATCTAACTTGCATATACTGTATCATCTCGTCAATTTTATTTCCATTTGTTCAGGTTCAAAAGGATCCCAATGTGATGGAGGCAGAGGATATAAGAATGAGCATGTTTAATTTTTTACAAAGAGATGATGCTAGAGCCCATGGTAGGATGGGATTTAGAGCAAGAGGTAGGGGAGGAGGAGGAAGTAGAGGAGGTAGGGGTAGGGGCAGGGGCAGGGGCAGGGGCTGAATTTATTTTGTTTGGCCTCTAGATCTGTACATCTTTTTGGCTTTTGGTGATTGCTCTCCTATTGGTGTTCACAAGCAACTTGCAAGTGTCTTTTAACCTCCAAGGTTCAATGGAACTCTTGCTATTGTATCTTGCTGCTTCCACTCTAATTTCCAGGTTCACCTGAATGCTATTATAACAAATGAAGCAAGACTCTCCATTTCTTAGGTACACCTCTGTCCTTTTCTTAAAGGGTACAGATTTATGTTCATCTAATTTTTCTTAACTATGATTTAATATATGATTTGGTGAAAACTCAATAACAATAAATGTTTTAAGAGCTAGTTAAGCCTGTTATTGCTATCTTCATCTGATATGTTTATCAAGTTACTTAAGTAAATAGCATTTATAATAGTGATACAAGCATCTTTTATAGTGACTGAAGTTCTTTCTAGATTAAACACAAATCAAAATAATCATTCCATGAAAGGACAAGATAGATTTGCAAATAGGTTTCTCTTTCATTTTCATTTCTGTAATTTCGAGTAATATTATTTTTCATTTCAGTTCTTGCTGAGTGGCTGGATAAGTAATTTCATCATAACTCTGGAATCGTTCTAATGCATGTCCTTTCAGAATTTTGCCAAAAAGTGCAGCATTTTTTATCATCAGGTGGTTTTGCCAAAATGTTGGTGAATTTGTTGTGCTGACATTTGATAATCTGCAGTCCAGTTTTTATGAATTTTTATCATATGCAATACTACTCTTTATGAGTGGCTTTGTATTTGATCTAGTCATTTACCACTTAGTATATATTCCTTGTGATAAATGAATAATAGCCGAGTTAGGCCAGAAAATCAGTTGATCCTTTTAATGAAAAACTAAATTATCGCATGTTTTTGCCAGCGTTCAGATCTCGAGACAGGTACTTTTTAATGTTTTCCTGTGCCTTATTATCTTGAGTTGGACGGCTAGCAGCTTTGTTATAATGGTTATCCTTGTTTCTTTTGCAACATGTCTTTTTCATTCATGCTCTTGACCATCTGAAGGCACAATCTAAAATCAGGAATCCATATAGTGCACTGCAATGGTTAGATTCATCAGAGGGAGCATGGACCTAATACACAACCTTGTAGCTCTATGTTGCATTTGGAGGTCACTTTTTGAAGAATGGAAGACAAAATGCGGCAAGGGCTGTCAATACTAACAGTTAAAAGTTTGATTTGTATTGTTGTTTTGTCAACAATGGAGTCTGGTAGTGCAGTCTGCAACTAATCTACCAGATTTTAGCGGATTTTGCAATTTTCTATTTTGATTTCTTGGTAAATACTAGTACCATTAGTAACGTGCATAAGATGGGTTTTTAACCGATCATGTTGCTAATGTTTACTTCAGGGATGTCATTTTGATAGGGTTGTGGCATTTCTTAACCCTGCAATATGGACAGACATGATATTTGATCTCGTTCGCGCACACACATATGCATTCTGTTTACAGAAATCTTGTAGGATTTGGAGTAATATCATCTGATTCCAGCCAATGAAAAGAACCAATTAATTTCATGAAAGAAGGGGAAAGAAGTTCAACGCCAGCGAATCACACTTAGGGGACCCACTTTCCCTCAGTCACTCGATGGGTGCAACATTATACAGGAGACAATAATTACAAACTGCGCGTATTTTTGGTTGAAGTTTTTAATATCGAACAAGTGATTCCTACTTTTCACTATTATTCCTGGAAGGAAAATAGTTAGTAGACCCAAATCTTGGATTTACGTGTATACTTTGTAATTAAAATTTAATCTCATGAAATTTTGTAAACATTATCTCATGTTATTTATGTTATATGGTTTAATTTATATCACAGAATTTATAAGTGATATTAAAGGTTGACTCTATTTAAATATTTCTCATCGTGCATAGAACAAACTTCACCTGGCGAAATAAATAAAACTAGTTTGATTATTGGTTTTCAAATGATTGGAATTCATATAAAGTTAAAAAAAAAAATAAATAAATAAATAAATTTGGCTATATGATTTAGATTTTGTTATTAAAAATCAATAATCGAATTTTTAGTTTTATTTTTTGTTTTTTAATAATCTAATTCCATTTTTCATTTATGTATTCAACACTTTAATGTTTTTTTTTTGTTTTTTTTTTTAATTTTTAGTCTTAGGTTTAGTAGTTTTAAATTTAATTTTTGTATTTAATTTTATACTTAGTTTTTAAATTACTTAGTGAATTTCAGTTAATCATATAAATCGAAAAAAACTTAATTAGCCAACCAACTAAAGAAAAATTTTTGATTCAAATTTAGTTTAATTTTCTTGTCTCTTAAATAAAAAAACTGAATTTTTAAAACTGAAATACAAAGCCGATTAACACCCCTAACTTTGGATTCACTTTTTTCTTTGAAAGACGAGATTAGGATTCATCATGATAATTCTTGTGAAACCCCACAAATTTACTCTAATATTTTCTTGTTGGTTATGCTTAGTTTAAAAAAAAAAGAAAAAAGTTAACTCTTCATTTGGACAAAATAATTTTTTATTATTTTATAATTATTTTATTATTATTTTTATCTCACATAAATCACATTAATAAAATTACACTAATCATTATAATAATATTTTAAATAAGTAATCATCGTCCAAAGTGAGAAGCATTTTGCATTCGAATTGATTAATTCCAGATAATTTTTTTATTTTGTCCCTCGCTAATTGGGCACATTAGTCAACTAACTCTTATTATTATTACTATTTTTTTTTTTTGTCCTTTTTAATCAACTAACCGATGAAGGTACATCCAACATTTAACTAGTTTACTCCTCCACCACCACCACCACCACCACCATCACCACCAAGAAGCAACAATAGAGAGAGACTCCAGCCGAATCCAGTGACGACTTTCAAGCAGTGAAAACAGAAATGGAAAACCATTTAATCCAACACATAATCGCTGGATGCGCATTGGTTTCTTCAAAGAATTGTCATTTATACACAGAAAGAAGTCCCTTGACCTCTCAGGAGCTCTTGCTGGCTTCTTTGTCGTGACCCTTCATATTGCAGTTAATTATAGGCAAGTCCCTCCATCTCTCCTCTCCTATTCATCAATATTTTGCATATATTTTATGGGTTTATGTGTAGGTAGTTTCTTGATTTTATTTTTTTATTTTTGGTGGGATTGGTGAATAATTTTGTTGTAGATTTGGGGCAATGTTGCTAGTATTCTTTTTCACTTCTTCCAAGCTCACCAAATATGGAGAGGAGAAAAAGCGAAAACTTGATGCTGAATTCAAAGAGGGAGGCCAGAGGAATTGGTAAATAGAATTTAAGTGTTTTGATTTATTTTGGTTTTCCTTTGAATTTTCTGAAATTTTGATTTTCTGTTTGTCATTGAATTCGTTTGGAGACACTATTTTCTTACATGTTTAGATATTTTGCTTCAAATCAAGAGTATGGACAACATTCATTATGTCATTTAACTAATCTTTTGTATCATGTGATATACATCTGATATAAAATCAATTTTTGTATCCCTTTTCATGAAATTCGATAATTTCCATTGCAATTTGTGGACTAGCCTTTAATTTATGAGCATAAAAGGTGAAATGTGTTACCAATTAGCTTTGATTTTGAAGAGCTATAGCTTAAAGAAAAATATTTTGTTCGTAGTCAACAGAGTAGATGGGAAAAAAGAAAAAAGATGCAATGAAATCCTCCTCTTAGAAAACTTGCTGGGAGATACATGACTAGACATAGTTGTTAAAGTTGCTTATCTTGGTATATGTGTTGGCCTGGGGATCTCGAATGCAACCTCGAGTACTTCAGCAGTAGAATGTTGTATATACTCATTATGCCTGCTGTCCCTACCAAAAACTACCCATCGTGGGTAGCTGTCTTATATACAGTGTTCCGTGAGAGATGCTTAAATTACCAAATGCCATATAGGGGTGAACCGGTCTGCAAAGGAAATTACAGGAGCTGATAAGACTTTGAATTGAGCAGACATCTCGTACTAACCGATAATAACTTTCCTTGCAAGTTTTTTTTGGTGTTAAACCTGTGTTGGTGCTATTTTTTATTTTCTTTCATTTTCTCTCCCAATCTCTTCTTTACAGGATACAAGTTCTATGTAACAGTGGCATTGCAAGCCTTTTAGTCTTAGTTGCATGGAAATTTACTGGTCACCAGGACAAGTGCCTGGATTCTAAAGAATCTGGCCTTCTGGTATCTTTAGTTGGTGGCATTATTGGCCACTATTGCTGCTGCAATGGAGACACGTGGTCATCAGAGCTTGGGATATTGAGTGATGAGCAGCCTCGATTGATCACAACCTTCAAGGTTTGTTGTATTTTGCTTTATCTGTTTTTCTCTTCCCAGTCCTCCTGTTTCTCCTCTGGACAGTAGAAACTTCTTTCATCTGTAGCCACTGCCATGAATGTTCCTTGATGTTGTTGAATTCATTTGGTTATCCCTTCCCTGTTCCAGTTTGAGGTACTTCTATATCCCTTAATGACCTTGTGATTTTCATTTGGTAGATATATTTCCTTCGTTACTGTTGTATTTTGTATTATCATTAGCTTTTTGATGCATTGTACTTAAAGTTGAACTATAAATTTCAGTCTGATGGATATTTTTAGGCTGCTGAACCTTCAGATCTAGCAATAAGATGTTATGTAATGGTTTAGTTTTGTAATTTATTTGTAATGTGTGTTACCAGCCTTGGATGATGACTTGTTTTTCTTTCTAACAAATCTTCCAGTTTGCTCATCTGTTGCTTAGCATAGACCTTCCTTTCCAATTTGATTTAGCTGGTAAATCTGTCTCATTTTTTGATTGTTGAAGCTTGAGTAAATCCGTCTGAAGCTTTTCGTCCATTTTATCAGCCAGTGAAGAGGGGTACAAATGGTGGTGTGACCAAAGCAGGACTTCTAGCAGCTGCTGCAGCAGGCACTGTCATTGGATTAGCATTTGTCCTGCCTGTTACGTTATTTTACAACAACATGCAATTCTGATATTGCTCTGAAGCAGCTATTAGTGATACCACTCTCTGCCCTGGCAGGGCTTTGTGGAAGCGTCATAGATTCATTGCTGGGAGCAACTATGCAATTTAGTGGATTTTGCAGTGTCCGCAATAAGGTAACTTGTATATGGTTTTACAGAGAACTAAATTACTGATGTCAAGACTTTGATGAATCGATACTTCCTTTACTGCAGGTTGTTGGAAAACCGGGACCAACAGTAAAGAAGATCTCTGGTCTTAGCATTCTCGATAACAATGCTGTGAACTTCGTCTCAGTATTGCTAACTAGCGCCTTGGTTTCCATTGCTTGCTTGTACATATTCTGATCACACCAGCTGACCTCCTTCCTTTTCTTCCGAGTATCTCTTATTTTTCCTCCTTTTTGAAGAAATTTTATGGGAAGGGTTAGGCTAGTACTGAGGGAAATAACTTGGGCCTCGCCTTTATTCGTTTCTGGCAACCTTGCTGTTGTTGTTTTGTCTGATTTAGCAATCTCAGTCGAACAATTTTGCAATCGCCAGGAGAATCATGTAAAACTTTGAAGGTCCTTTGCCCCCCTTTACACGTACAATAAGATGAAAAATGGCTAAAAGTCTTTGCCATTTTATCTTTACATGTTTTGTTAAGAGACCTCTGGCTCAAAGCTTTTGCCATTCCATCTACACGGTTTTTTTTTTCTAAGGAAACTGAAGGATTGAAAGGTGCTTATTTGTCACATAGTGGCAACCAATGAATCAAAACAAGTATGTGTGGGGAGAAAAAACAAATACTACCAAGTATTACATATAATATCTTGAGAATTGAATGACAAGTCACTACACATCTATTTGACAGTCAATGCCAAACTTCATCTTCCCACTCTATATATGGGAATAGAGTCCAAAACAAACACAACTGAAAAATACATTTTATTGATTTATTTTAACATGAGATCATCAAATGTATGATCCTCATTATTTATTTATCAAGCGCACACAGCAGCAGCAGATGCAGTCTAAGCAGCATTCACAAGTCTCGTAGCAGCAGAAACAGCAACACAATGCGAACACACTGCAAAATCATGAAATCGTCACCACAGCTTTCACCAACAAATTACGTCTCGGAAAATATTTTCATATTTAATGCAACCAAAAGATTACGATATTCTAACAAGACCATAAAAATTCCTAATAATATATTACTATATTATTCCGTACAACGTTATCATAATAAAGTTTTTGATTTGGGAGAAAATATGCAAACAAAGATCAAAAATACCAAAATATATATAAAGGAATGATAAGAATATAACAAACCAAGCATAAAGGCAGCCCCTTTCTTCACGGCGTCTTCGGATGTGATCTTGATAAGACATCTCCTGATAACTTGGTGGTGCTGTTGCATCCATTTTTTCTTTTTTCTTTTTCTTTCTTTCTTGTTGTGTTTTAGTAACTTTAGATAGCTGAAAAAACAAGAATAAAGTAAAAACTAGAGTAGCTCTCGACATGAGAAAAGCAACCATGAATTCAAGATTGAAGATAAGATCAAATGAATATTGTGCTAGTACTTAAAAGATGACTATTATTGATTTGGTAGTTGGGAATTAAAAATGGCCCAATTCACAGCAAATTGGAAATTCAATGGGAAATTTTGTTATATTTTATTCTTTCTCCATTCTTATTTTTCAAGAGATGTAATTCAAATGAGAAACCCGTAAACAATATAGTGGGCCAAACAAACCTATCTTCTTTGTTAAGTCATACACATATCTTGTAAAAAAAAAAATACACATGCAGATTGAACCACAGGAATGTAACCTTTCCAGATATGTGGTAGTACAAAAACATGAAGCAACACAAAAAGGGGATTCAGGTTGTGCTTGAAAATTTTGAAATTTGAAATTTAAAATTTAAATATTAAGTGTTAAATTTGAATACTGAAATGAAATATTTTACTCTGTGTATATTATATAGTTCGATTATAATATTATATTTTTTATAGTAGTATACTTATTTTAATAATTATATTTTTAATACAAATAAATAATTTATTAATATAGAGCATGTATGTGTGTGAGAGATAATTATGTATAAGTTTGTATTTATGTATGTGAGAGAATGAATATAATGTGTGTAAGTATTTATTTTTGTGTGGAAAAAAGAATATAGTGTGTGCAAGTATGTGTTTATGTGTTAGAGAAAAATAATATAGGAAAATTCTATAATCCCTTTTAAGAAACAATTCTCTTGTACTTTAAATGTTTGTATAGTACAATATCATGTATTTTAAATACTTGTATTGTACAGGTTTTTAAAATTAAAGAAATGGTTCCATCGAGAGGACTATAGAAGTCCTCAATAATATAATGTGTGCAAGTGTGTAGTTTTGTGCAAGGAAAAAAGAATATAGTATGTGTCCTATGTGGTATGTGTGAAAGAGAGGTGGTGTGCAAATGTGTCTATATGTGTGAGAGATAATGAATAATGTATGTGTTTATACGTGAGAGAGAAGAACTAAATTAAAATTGTGTGTTCAAGTGTGTGTTTGCGTGTATTAGGCCTAAATTCAATTCAACTCACAAAAAATAAGTTTCAACCCACAATATTTAGGGTCTTGTTGGGTTGAGCTCGTGCCAACTCGACCCAATTGACGGTCCTAAGTGTATGCAAGTGTGTAAAAGAGTGTGTGAATGTGAACTAAAGAAGGAAAAATGGCCGAATTAGTTCCTCAACTTTTTTACTTTAGCCGAAATAGTCCCTCAACATTTTTTTTAGCTAGGATAGTCCTTCAACTTTTATTTTTTAGCCAAGATAGTCCTTTTGTGGTGGAACCACCACAAAAACCTTCTTTTTTTTTTTTGATAAAAATAACATACAACCCCTATGGTTTAGTTGTTTTCTACATTAATCTAATTTAAAATTTTACAAAATTTTATGGCTAACTTTTTTTTTAAAAAAAATATAGTGGTTGACTAAGGAGATCTGGCAGTAGGGCTAGTGGATGGCAATTGGTGTCGGGTGGGTAGGAGGAGGCACTTGGGTGAAATAGGTTGAAGGGGTGGTTCTGGAGTTGTGATAGTTTCGACTTGGAGAAAGAGAAGACGGAAGGGTTAATGAAAATATATATTTTTTTTTTTTGTAAAAAATAAATGTTTCATTTAAAAAAAAAAAATTATTTTGATGTTTTTTTTTTCCCTTTTTCACCCCTTCAAATTAATTTCTTTCTTATTTTTCCCATTTTAAACTATATGGGGGTTATGTGAAAAATAAGTAAATCTCAAAGGATGTATGTGGAATTCATCAAAAAAAGAAATTTTTTTTTGTGATGGCTCCACCATAAAAGGGCCGTCTTGGCTAAAAAATAAAAGTTGAAGGACTATTTTGGCTAAAGTAAAAAAGTTGAGGGACTATTTCAGCTATTTTTCCAATAAAGAAAAAATGAATGAATTTTGCTATACGAGCAAGAATTCATCAAATTAAGTGATAGATTTTTCATTTAAAATTTTGTATAAAAATTAAGTGACATTTAATATATTAAGAGGTAAAAGAATTCTGTTATCAACGACACACTTAATACAAAAAGTACTTAATAAATTAATTTTAAACATAATGAAATTGTCAAACACCTCCTCAATTAGGTTTAGTGGTTATTTTGTATTATACAAACATTATGAATATAATGATATAACACTCCAATGGAACCTAGGCCTATCAATGGGTCGGGTCTAGATCCGGACCAGACCCGGACCTGTTTATCCGAGTAATCATTTATAGCAAATTTCGATTACCCGAATTTGATCCGAACCCATTTAACTATTATAATAAATGGGTCGGATCTGGATCTTGGTGTTATGATCCGATTAAGACCGAATCCGATTAAAATATTTAATATATAATAAAGTTATTGTATATTAGTATTATTTTATATGTATATATGCATATATATTATGTAAATTACCTAGGTAATTTATATTTAATGTAAAATACATACATAACTATTAATTATGAACTCAATATTTTTTTTATAATTATAAAAAAAAGAGAAAATTCGATAAGTTGTAATAGTTTTATAAGATATAATTGTAAAAGTTATAAAAAAATATTTAAGACTCGGATCCGGATCCGACAAAACTCGATGGATCCAGATATGAATCTACTTTTGTAGACCCGTCGGAGATCCGAATCCGAATTTGAATCTGATTGTATTAATCAGATTTGAGTTTGAATGTGTTCGATCAGACTCAAATCCGACCCGTTTGCTGGCATGATGGAACCACAAAATATTTGTTAGTACTTGCTAAATTGGACAGAAAGGAAAATCATTCAAAAGTCAAAACTAGCATCCTTTAACAAACAACAAATCATTAAAAAGCAGGTAGCATATCTGTATCAACAATCAATTAGGAGACTTTTGTTTTTCTTATATGTACTTTTTGTTTTTCTTAGTGTGGTTTTCATGGTAGTAGGTTAGTTTGCTTCCGTTGAATTTAGGGTAAAACTAATTTTATTTCTTAAAGTTTTGCCCACATTTTTTATCTTCAAAATTTTACAAAGGGTAAAAACTAATTTTATTTCTTAAAACATCTACCGTTTTGCCCACATTTTTTATTTTTAAAATTTTACAAAAAATAAATCACGTCCGACTTAAAAATAACATAATTTTCGATTTCTATGCCTCTATTCTAAACCAACAAAAATTGCTCTTTCTTATAAATTTTACAAATAAAAAATTATACTAATTTTGTATCAATTATCTTAATTCAGTAAAAATTTAGAAGATGAGAGATGTGATTTTTTTGTGAAACTTTGTACACCAAAAATGTCACTGAACCAAATTTTAGGTACTAATTTTTTTTTTACCCTTGAATAAATTATCAACTAAATTAATTAATTGTAATATAAATGGGAAGATCTTTTTGATGTATATATCGAATCAATAATTAATAGAGGGAGAGAGGAACTCGAATCATGTTATGTAATTATTACCAACTGTTTGGTTTACCTGTACAATACATTCGTGAATAATCACGAACCTCACGTGAACAAATTACAATCACCGTCGGAAATACCTACTTTGATAATTAATTTACAAGTCATTGTTTCTCTAATTGGCACGATTTCATTCCAAGTTTAGAGGGGAAAAAAGGTATAATAATTATAGGAAAAAAGATCAATTTAATTGTTTATGTTTCAGGTATTAATTAATTTAATTTCTTATCTATTACAAAAATTAATTTGATTTTTTATTTTTACAAAAATTAATCAATTTAAAACTTGTGATGAAAATTATTAACAAACTAATAAAATTGTTAACAACACATCTATTACAGGTTAACACCCACATGATTATCACATAGTTTGTTCTATTAATTTATCCGTACTTTTCGTCACAAGTCTTAAATTGATTAATTTATTTTAAAAAAAAATAAGAGACCAAATTGGTATGCTATGATAGATAAGGTACCAAATTGGTCAATATCTAAATATAAGAAATTAAATTTCTTTTTTTTTTCCTAATTATAAGTAACCACTAAATGAAAAATCACTTTTAGCTAAATATATTTGTCTCAGAAAATATTTCTTTCTCAGGGTGAGTTCGTTTGAATTGAAAATGTTTTTCTGAGTAAAATATTTTCTGATTTGGAAAATATTTTACATGAAGGGTGTGTTTGTTTGAATTGAAAATATTTTTGAGAAATTTTTTGGTGCCAAACACCGGAAAATATTTTTCAATTTTCCTTCCTTTGGCTGAAAATAACTTACGGAATTTTTGAGTGTAAGTTATTTTACGGATAATTCAAGAATGACATTAAAAAACAAATTCTTACTTTTAAAAAACTCGTTTGCTAAACTTATTTTCGTTTTTTATTCTTTTTCATTCGTTTTTCTCTCAATTATGAGTCCCACACTAATATAACTATCATTATGCATATTTTGCTACTATATTGTACTATTATTTAATTTTGAACAAAATCAATTTTTTATTAATCACAATTACTTGTAAGGTATTTATTACAATTGTTATAAGTTTTTTTAACTTGTATTCATAAAATTAAAGATAAAACCATTAAAATTTTTTATTTCAAAATATTTTCATTTTGTCAACCGAACACTGGAAAATTGTATGAAAAATAGACTTTTTCATGTCCTCAAGAGTACAATTTAAATATTTTCAATCCAAACGAACACACCTGAAAAAAATAATTTTTCATACAATTTTTCGGTGTTCGGTTGACAAAATGAAAATATTTTGAAATAAAAATTTTTAACGGTTTCATTTTTAATTTTATGAATACTAGTTAAAAAAACTTATAACAATGGTAATAAATACCTTACAAGTAATTGTGGTTAATAAAAGATTGATTTTGTTTAAAATTAAATGATAGTATAATATAGTAATAAAATAAGCAAAATAATAGTTATATTAGTTTGAGACCCATGATTAAGAGAAAAACGAATGGAAAAGAATTGAAAACGAAAATAAGTTTAGCAAATGAAATTATAAAAGTAAGTATTTGAGATTTAATGTCACTCTTGAATTATCCGAAAAATAACTTACGCTAAACAATTCTGTAAGTTATTTTCAGTTAGAGGAAGAAAAATTGAAAAATATTTTACACCAAAAATATTTTTCGTTGTTTGGCACCAAAAAAATTTTTGAAAAATATTTTCAATAGACAAAACGAACACACCCTCAATAGCCCAAATTTTCTTTTTAATTGACTCCATTTTTTTCTTGAGTAATGAAAATTTGCAAACCTGAAACTTAAAAATGTCATTAAATCTTCGGATAATTCTACCGCTATTAATGATTCAGATGAGATGTTTTGAAGATTTGGACTTTAACCTACAAACCTATATACTACTATAGTTCTACTACAATTTTTCAAATAATTCACTTCTAATAATTCATTAGGAAAGTTTATTAATTATTCTTCTTTTTAATTTATTGATAAAGAGTTACATGGATCGGGTTCACGAGTGGACAGATGTCTTGTGTCAGTCTACGGCGGATTGGTTTACCTAGAGGTATCAACGGGTCGGGTTATCAAATTATCGTGTCGTGTCAGGTGTGACCTATTTCTTATCATATTCGTCTTGTGTCATGTCGTGTGAGGCCCATTTCTTATCGTGTCGTGTTCGTGTATGACCCATTCGGATTCATGCCGTATTCGTGTCTAACCCGTTTACTATTGACAGAGAATATTAACCTATCTAACAATTACATAACTTGAGATCCATTTGTGTTAAAATCTCAAATTTTAATTATTTAATAACTCAAACAATTATTAATACTAACCTTATTATTAGAGTAATTTAAAACGTTATTATTATAGTAATTAAAACGCATAATTAAAATTATTGAAAAATTTTAGATAATATTTAAAATAATTATTATGTTTGATTTAATAATCTAATATTAATTCTATTATTCGCAATCTTAAAATATACTATATTAAATTATAATAAAATAAAATTTTCAGTAAAATTTGTTCATACAGTAACATAACGAATTATCGTGTCAACCTACGGGGTGACCCAACCCACCCTGTTTAAATTCGTATCATAAACGGGTTGACCCAATAATGACCTGATAAATTTCGAATAGTATTTCCTACCTGTTAATTTCGTGTCGTGTCAGAAATTACCAACCCCTGGTTCACCTAACCTAAGGATCTTCATGATACATGTTTGGCCTTGTTCCTCAATTTATGACTGCTGGTCAATCAATTCGTGGATTTGGGCTCTATTCTTAAGAAATTGAAGCCTGTCATCCACTTGCTTAGCCAAAAAAAAAAAAAAAAAAACATGGCAAAACTTCAAATTAATTAGAAAAATATTTGTTAATAATTTAACTAAGTTCCACTAATTGATTATGTTTTAATTTTTCGGAAAAAAAAAAAAAAATTATGTTTTAAGTCATCCATACCTAGTTTACTAGTGCTGCTGTCCCTGGTGAAGAAAGAAATGGAAATGACAATAAGTCAAAATGTTAATTTAAGATAGCATACATCATTATGTTAACATTAATAACAATCTGAACAAAAGGTTTTTCTCAAGAAGAGAAAGCATTTGAGCAAAATGAAACTTTGTTATGGCAACCAAAGCCAAAGGGGTATACTTGCATATATATATATATATATAAAATATAACTATGCAATCTCATGAACTTGTAGTTCCACACCAATGACAGACTTAAACTCCTGCTATAGTACTATTATACATGGCAACTGCCTTCACCATACCAACCTGGAATTTTAGTCATCATCTAATCAAAGCATATACTCAACCTTACAATTTCGTGATCAAGAACGACGTTATGTGGAAGTTGACACGAACAACATCTGAAGAGGAAGATGACATTTCCCGAGGGTAGCATATATAAGAGCAAGGTACAACAGCTCTGGATGGTAAGGAAGCCATAAGGTGTAGTCATCCTCGATACTGCTTGAACTGGCATTATAACACAGGATCATCCTGTTTACATCCTATAAACATTCATAATGAGGGATGGCACCTGTATATGTTGCAGAGATAGTTCGATCAATAACCTTTATACCTCAGATCCGATGAAAACATGGGAAGAACGGGACTCTATTGTGCGATTAGCAGATAACAACACAAGAGGCTGATTCTAGGACACCTGAAAAGCCACTCGCCATTGGTTGGCAGCTAGCAGCAGTTTCAAGGCGTTCCCAAGTCAATCTTTTCATCCGCCTCTCAGCTGCCAAACTTGACTTCGAATGTTCTTCCTCAACCTTGCTTTGGCAGGCGAGGGCCAACTCTTCATCCATCTCAGAAAGTACTTTCCTCAAATTCTGTGTAAGGTTGAGAACTGCTCTGTTCCAGTGGTTCTGGCTGTTCCATTCTAAAGCCGAAAAGGTCATAGGCATGATCACATGTCGCTTATGTGCAATAAGATTAAGTACACGTTCATTGTTCCACAAAAAGTGTGCTCTCTCAGCTACCTAGAAATGATAGAAAAGAAGTAAGAAAACCACAAATATTCAACAATATACAGTCTTTATCTGAATTTATATCAGAATCCAAACCCTGTATTCTAATTTGAAAGCTATGTCTGACATAGTTAAGTGTGTCATTTCACGACTTACCCAAAGACTCACAAGAAAGCAGGAATGGGAAGTTGGGAAAATGAGCACAAATCATATTCCCCTAATTAGGTCTGAGGACGAACTTGTCAATCTCATCGAGAAAGAGGGTGTTTCGATTTCTACAGGTAGATTAGATATCTGATCTCCTTGTTTGTTTGATTTAGTTATTTAAAAATGAGCAGTCAATGAAAACAGACAAACCCTTCCCATGAAATTTTCTCTGAGTGTCCGTCTCACCTCCAGGTGATGCCTTACATATAATTTACTCTTATCCCAGGAAAGGAAAGAGTTGGACGGAAAGTGTAAATTAACGTCGAACAGTATCTTCAGCTGGAGAACATTTTTTATTCCTTTTTTGTTTCTGTAGTAAAGAGAAATTAACACCAGCAAACTTTACCTGAAAATGGAAGCTATTAAGGCAGCATACTATACGCTGAAACAATGGAACCATGATCTTCTCAAACTCCACCATGTTAATCATTTCCAATAGCTCTTCTAACTCACTTATAAACATTAATTGCTTCTGACTACTTGTCACAGGCCAGTACTTCAGAAGCCCCTTTATTACTGTTGTAGCCAACTTTTGATCCTTTTCGACAAACTCGAACAACACAGTAAGCTAACTGTTGATGATAAACACCCAGTGATTTTGGTTTATGTAGAGGAATTAAAACCCCGGAAAGGAACATCTTGTGCTCTTCCTTCAGTGGTAAAGCGAAACCACTAATTACACTCCCAAAAACCTCTAATAGTTCAGATATTCCATTATGTCGTTCAGTTTCAAAAACAAATCGGTAAAAGATATTGCTCACAGCTTTTCGAATAAAAGGTCTGTGCATCATGAACTTCCCATAGAGTCGATGCAAAATTGATTTCAAACAATCTCTTTCCCTTGGATCATCAGAGTCGAACAATTCAAGTATCCTTAATATGAAAGAATGATCAATATACTTCTTAGCTAGCTTTGCGTCCAGGGAGTTTTGATTCAGGGAGCGGAGAAATAGGTCATAGACAAGCTGCAAATGACACCAAGCTGGATCAAATAATGGTTCTTCATCTTCACTTTCACCACGAGGAACATGAGACTGATACTTAGGTGGAAAGATCTCTGAACAGGTTAGCAGCACACATTTTACACATTGCAGCAATTGCTGATTCAGTGAATTTGGCAGAACCCGAAGCAACAAAATCACCAAGTTCTAATAATATCTGGTGTTTAAGGTCCTTTTCTGTGAAGCTCTTGCTTGGATCCCTGAAGTCATATACTGAACAGCAGAGGTTCAACTTACTTACAAATAAGCTCTGCTTATCTGCATTTGGAACATCTTTAAAAGGCACATGTGGCTCAACCAAGTCCCCTCCAGTTGTGATGCTTGTAGGAAAAATTGCCCAAGACTTCTTTTTTACTACATTCAATCTGCTCGATATCACATTGCAAGTATTGGTAAATTGGATACCATTTTCTGAGTTTGTAGTAGGGTTGCAAGAATCACTCCCAACAGAAACTAATGAATCAGATTTTGACGACTTCCTAGGGAGTTTTGCTAAAATTTGCTTAAGCATAGTAGCAATTCTTCAATCTGCAAGAGTTGAACTATCCCAATCAAAAGACAGTAGTTTCAAGAAAAGGAACCAAAGAACAAATAACGACAACAAGACAACAATGTAATATCTTGGTTTTGCAGAAGAAAGAGTGGAGAACCTTGTCTTAACCAGAATCTTCCAATTCTAGCAAGAAACTTAACAGAGAACCATCCAAAACAATACACTGAAGATGACGAAATCTGGCACATTTCTAAATGCATTACTCTTCCTATTTCTGCATCCCACATTCATTTGGGTAAATATTTTTGTAAGTTATGCAAACATATATACTGCTACAACACAACAATTGCCTCACCAATTATACCTACCTGCTAATATTATCATTTATCAGTCATCATAGCTATAGAAAAATCTTCAGAATATAAAAGGGAAAAAAGAGAAAAAGCTGAAGAATCACAAACAAGGATCAGTTGAGTCGGTTACTCAAATAGACAGCAATGATATCCAAGATCAGGCTCTGTCAAACAAGACTCTGCATAAACATCTACACTTACATATATGCTAACATTGAAATGTAGGTGTAAATTACAGATCTGGGAAATGGATGCCTGCAACATACAACAACACAGATCCACTTCTCACCACCAGAAAAAAGATGAAAAAGCAAATCAAGGAAAAAAAAATCCCAGATCATATAACACAATAAAGACAAGAAATCACTCCCAATTAAAAGAAATAAGAAAGCTATCTTTTTCAACTCTTGCCAAACTCTGAAGAATGTAAATGGTTTAAATGCATTTTTAAACCATCCCAACAAAACTCATTTCCCTATCCAACCAACCAACCAAAAAAGTTGCAAACTTGAACATTCAACAAAAGCCAATCACAACAAATCTTGGATTCAAAGAAAAGACACCAAGAAAAGAAATTAAAAAAAAAAAAAAACTACTATATACAGTGAGACAAAAGAGAAAAAGAACCTGAGCTTTGCGGGTCTGTTTTGAGAAGCAGAATCAGAGATGGACTAATAAATAAGTAAAGATTCCTCAGAAAATTGAAGTGGATGATAACTGAAGAGAAGAAACTTAGCTAGCTGCTACTCCTACTACTACATGAGGCAATGAATCATAAAGTAGTAAACTTTCTTTTCGTATTTTTCTCTTTTGGTAGTAGTACAAGATTTGTGATCAAAGGACATCATAATGGGCATGGAGGACCCATATCTGGGTACCAAGGAAACATATTATTATGTGTGTTTTGTGTTATTTTTTTTCAGTATTTTTGGTTTGATTAATGAGGGGGCTGTTTTTGTTTTTGTCTTGTTTCAACTTGTTTTCATGTTGTAAACAAGGAGTGTTAAGTCTGTTTTCAAGTGTTTTTAGTGGTGGGATGTATTTGTATTTGTATTTGTATTTGTATTTGTATTTGTATTTGTATGGTAAATGGTAGTAGTAGTATGATGAGATTTGTTTAAGTGGTGGATCCATTTAGTAGTCCTCGATTGTTGTGCTAAGCATGAGAGCAGGCCGGCATTTTTTTTTTCTCAGAAAAATGCAGGCTCTATTATTTCACGAAAAATAATATCATAAAAATTCGATCTTGACTCTATTATTTCATGAAAAATATTATTATAAATTTAATTTTTAATTTATAAATTATGTGATTAAAATTAAATTTTATACAATTTTATTTATATTAAATTATATTATAAATTTTATAATATTTAATTTACACCACAAAATTTATAAATAAGATCAAAAACCAAATCTTCGTAAGCATTTCACTTATTTCGTTGGTCTCTACTCTACCCTTCGCCAGCACCCTCTCTCTACCTTTGGTATTGCTACTGTGTTCAGTCTTGATTTCAGCATTCTTTCACAATTTGTAACAGTTAAATGTTCTCGCCGTTCTCGATTTTTTGAATAACGAATAATTCGTAAACAATTATATTGATTCTCGGAAAGAAAGTTAAACTGACATATTCGTAGGCCTTGTATTTACCAAAAAAAACAATAAACTTAGATGGATATCTAAGTGATAATTTATACATATAATATATGTAATATGATGGATAATTATATAAATACGAAATGGTAGTAACTGAATTTGAGATGGCATATATAATTAGTGTGATTTCACAATATTAGTGGTAGGAATTTGACCTTACATAGACTATGTTGGTGTTACACGGTGTTCTGTATGGGTGGTCATTTAATTGAAGGGGGGGTGGTTATGGAGGGATTGATCCACTAGAGGAAATGTGAGCCACGAAATTTTAGATATTGGGATCTGGGACTGTGGGCAAGCCCCTTTAGATTTTCCTTTATTCATGTTTGCCTTCAGATGCACTATAAAGCTTGTGATTACTACCTTTTTATTTTGCTTTTTGTGATAAACTGATAACACCAAAGGAAAAGAAATTTATGCTACTACCATTTTGAAATAAAAGGAAGTTAGATATGAATATAGATTTGAAGTTTAAACTTTGGAATCAGAGTTTTATGTGTAAAGTGTACAAGCAAAGAATATCTATATATTGTTTTAGAGTTTATAAACTCAATTTGGCAAGAAACATGCAACCTGAGACTAATTAATTTATATGACCAGCTTCGTTGAAAAGTTAATTCATTTTGTTAAGAAGATACTTATCATTTCTTATCAATGATTGTATCACAACTAATGATGCCTTCACAAGGGTGTTTAACATTTTAAACAGTTCAAAGATAAAATAAATATCTTTCAGTTAAACAAGTTTTTTTTTTTTTTTTTTCTTTTTCTTTAATTTTCAGTTGAACAAGTTGGTAGCCTAGTATGTTAAATAATCCTTCAAAGAATTGGAGAATCGATTGACGGTTGCTACGTTACTGTTAGTATACAAACATTATATACAGAGATGTGTATATATAAAAATGTAGTTATGTAAATAAAAACATGTACAGAAGTTATCTAATATGATATGAAGTCTTAGAAAGTATACTATCACTGCAAATCTACGAACAAGCCCATAGAAGTGTTATTGACAATTTCAGTGTAAGTCATTCTTCTTCTTTTGCCATAAGTACTAAGAAATAGTAGTAGTTAATTAACAAACTCTATTATTATTATTTTTTGGGATAAATCTAAATATGGTTTGAAAGGATAATTTTTTGTGAATTCTATGCGAAGTAATATATTAGCACATTACGTTTTACTTTCTGTATTAATCTATCGTAACACTTGTTTAACACATGTTAATACAATAAGTGAAATACAAGATTTTATATTGTGGCCTGTACTACTTGTGGAATCAAGGTTTACTTGTGCAATCAAAGTTGATAAAATAGGATGCCTAGAATTGTCCAACTGCTTGGTTTTGAAAACTAATCATTGTGTCTAGCAACATGAAATGAGTAACAAAACATGCAAAAAAAGCCATATCGGCCGTGGTTTCTGTAAAGGTGGCTGCTTTTTGACAATTTTGAGATCCATTGAATCAGTTTTGCATCCAAATACAATATGTAAAAGAATTGTCTTTTCATAATGACCTAGCTCCGAATTAGTTTCCACTGATGGGAGGATATAATTGCCAATTGTCCGAAATCCCAGCCAAACTTAAGTTTTAACTAAAACCCAATTGATTTAAAATTGAATTTTGTTTAAATGTTAATTACACCTGATCATCTCAGTTTCAACTGCAAAATTATCATCATCTCATCCGTACATATGTAGAAGGCTATATACAGTGCCAAAAGTTTCATGACGAATTTTCTATAATAAATTAAAAAAAAAAAAAAATCACCTTACTTCTTTATCTTACTCTCCAGTGAGTCGAATTTATGACTAATAAGTTATAAGAAAAGTATCTCACAACTTAACGTGAACTTGATTGTTACCTTGTATAGAGTTAGATTGAAGGATGAGCTCTTTTTTCCGGGGTTTAATTTATCATGCAATAAGGCCCAAAACCAAAAAAAAAAAAAAACAGACAGAAGGTAGAGTGTCTAAAATTTCTATTAAAAATTTAAAGCGGAAAATATTATATTTAAAGCACTGTTGGTATAGCTTCCGTCTTTCTTTATCTGTTTGTATAAATCGACTGAAATAGTCCTTATACTTGGTCCTCCAACTTTTATTTTTAGCCAAGATAGTCCTTTCATGTGAAATTTATAAATAAAAAAATTATGGTGAAAAGTTGGCTAAAAATAAGTTAAAGGACTATTTTAAAAAAGTTGAAGGACTATTCTCTAAAAGAAAGTTGAGGGACTATTCTGGCTAAAGTGCAAAAGTTGAGGGACTATTTTGGCGATTTTCCCTATCTGTTTTTATATTTTTTTAAACTCCCACGGCATTGGACATAAATATCTCATCTCTTTTCTCCACCTGAGCATATATCTTAGTTTAAAAAAAAAAAAAAAAAAAGGAAATGAAAAGAAAATGAAACTTCATTCCTTTTTGTATATTCGACAAGAAAAAGAAAAGGAATTGCTATATGTGATTCTCTGAATTGACATTTTAAACTTGATTGACCTTTCCAGACCCAATAAGAAGAAAATTTTCTGTTAATCACTTGATAGTATAATACGAGTAATTACCAACAATTTTAGGATCATCCATAAAGTAAAAAAATTCTTATTTTCCATATACGTTCGTATTTTATAGACAATAAACAACTGCATTAGTTAAATAAATAAACTACAACATAAGAGACCTTGCAGTAAAATACTGTACAGTAAGTCCAGCACGATTAGCAAACTATTCTCACCCATTTCGATTCAGCTGAGTAAGCAAATTGCATATGACGATTACTCCAGAAAAGGCAAAATTGCATGTGAAAAAGCTAACTAGATTTTTTATTCTCACCCAAATTGAAGAGATATCATCATCGATTGGTTCCTAATTATGTGAAGTCTCGTTACAGCCAAATTTGCTTGTTTTTTCACTGCAATTACGTTGCGTGCACTTGCACATAATTCATTCCACCAGTTACAGGATTCCTATGAATTACACGCAGAAGAAAATTTCAGGCCGATGCAGCAATTACCAATTACCAATTACCACTTCAACAAGCAATACGATAGTACCAATTAAAACTAATATTTCTTGCCTAATAATCTTATTCATCATGCACAAAAATATCTTCGTTTTGTTGGTCGGTTCATCCCTAGTGTACAATTGAAGAAAATTGACGGAATAGAATCAATATTCTACCAATGAAAGTAGAAAGAAGAAATTGGAAATATGGATCACATAAGCTGCAGCCAGCAATCATCTATCCCAACCAAATTTTCAATATTGGTGCTTGATAAATTAGCTTGGGTACTAAACTGAAATGAATAATTCAGCACATGAATGGCTTGGTACTTGGTACAAAAATGAGATGGACCACATGCCCATTAGACCCTTTTTCACTATAAATAATTAAAAAAAAAAAAAAAAAAAACATAATGAAAATTTTGCATTAGTTGTCACATACATAAATGCTAATCCAGCTGGAACTTCCATGGAAGCTATAGAGAAAGATAGGGAGACAGAGAACAGCAAGGGCAACTTACAATGCTTAAAATATTCCCTAATTCTTCAAAGGGAATAAAAGGAAAAAAAATAAATGAAAATAGAAGATATGAAGGAATATATATATATATATATATATAACTGGGGCAATTCAGTAGATCAAAGAGCACAAGATTGACTCTAGAGTAACTGTTGATATGATCACAGCAACAAAACTACTTCCATCCCTGCTGCAAAGGAAATGCCACTAGGCGCTTTCTGCTGGAAGCTGACCCATGTTTCCAATCCTCTGCGCATATTTGGGTCTCCACTCAGTCCTTCCCTTGACAATCTCTGCCCCACCCTCAAGTCGAAGCAAGTGCTGGCACTCAACATACCCAGAATTAGCCAAATCACCAACACCATTCCCTAATACAGAAGTAAGGGACTGCACCACACTGTCCCTCCTGCACTCCCTCCTGTACTCCAAAGTCATTGCAGCAAGCTCATGACTCTCCAAGATGGGTAGAGGAGCACTCTGCAAAAGAAGATTTCTAAAATTAGATCACCAAGAACACTAGACCAAAAGAACGGATACAATGCCATTATCATAATCTAGGGACTTGCTGGTTTACTGAACTGTAGCCAGCAAGTTCTCATTATTGGGAAATCAGCTTTCACAAAGAACAGTACAGCCACCTAGAAAAATAAAATAGGAACCATGTTATGTCATGGTTCAGGACAGAAGTCTAATAAAGCCTAGCAATGGACACGTGTAACTAAAAATCTCATCATCATTCTACATCACTAGCTTGTACGTGTCTCTGTGTATACAACCTCACAAATTCAGGGTTAGCAATTTATATTAACAAATCACAACAAAGGAATTAATGAGATTGTTCAATGCACCATAATGTATATTGAATGATTCCTGTGAGCAATTTTGTAATATCTAAATCATTTGCTTCAAATAATTTTTGGCTCTAAACTCAAATTTCTAATAGGAAATTTCTAATTTTTCGAACGCTCCATCCAATAAATCGATTGTGATTCAATTATCACATTCCTGGTTTTCTCTAGGTTCTAAAACAAAGCTTACTCTAAAAGGAAGAGAAAAATAACTCCATATTGACATCCCACGGTTTTTTAGTGGAAAGCTAATATAATAAAGTCCAAGAAAGTTTATTCTAAATTACTGCAGAACTGGACACTTCATCTTTGTACGAGGAATGTACACATCCAGTGCCAAAAAGCTAGTGAAATGGAGCCATATCCATTCCTTCCCCTTTATCATCATTTAAGAATATATATATACACACATATACATATACATATATATATATAAGACAGCCAACTTATTTTGGGCAAGCATGCCATTTAAAACATGCCAAAGTATAACAATTTCATCTAACAAGATAAGTATCTCCTTCAGATATGTTCATCTGATAGATTCAACTAATTTTTGGGAGTTCATCTTGAAAAATCAGATGGAGAAAATCTAAGAACCTTAATTTTGCAATTTCTCGAGTTTGATTCCCAAAATAATTAAAAACTCCAGGGAACTAAATACTCCCGAAATAAATTGGCATCGAATGGAAATAAATAAATAAAAGAACAGTTTACCTCGAGAATCCAGCCAATGTATTTCACATTGTTCACATGCTGGTTTACATCTAAGTCGCCCCATCTTGGCTGCAAAATTCACACACACTGCTTCATTTAGTAAACAGCATAAGACCACAGTGGGAAAGATAAAATTAGATAAGAAAAGAGTATCTTTAAGAAAGAATGAGTTCTTCATACAGTTAAACCAGTACGGATATAATCTGCTGTCTTATCATCAAGTTTTGGTAACTTTCTTCCATCCTCATCCACAATAGGAGGTGAATCCACAAAATAGCCACCTATTTCTGCTCTAACCTCATCTGGGATTTTGGCCAATCTCCGTGTCTCTTTATTCATCATCACCCATATACTGTCATAAATTCAACCCACCAATTACACAATAAGAAGATCAGTCAGTAAAAACCTTAGGATGTAACAAAAGTTCATCAGAAGAACGCATCTTCCAAATCAGACAAGAGAAGGCCCCAGTTTGGTGGAAGATCACAGCAGACTAAAAATGAAAATCTAGGAACATTTATTTAAATGCTATGATGATTCATTTCATTTCTTTTTTTGACAAGTAAAATGATTTATCTAATGAACAACTTTAAGAATTCTAACTTACCTAGAAGCTCTCTTGTTAATACATCCCCTGTTTTACAATCACGGATCAGCCAATCTCGTCGCATACCATTCTTACCAGATGCCGCAACCCACGTGTCCATTTGAACAACATCACCCCTGTAAGAATTAATTTACAGTTCAATCCATCATCTCATACAGATATGAATCACATTGTCATGTATTCTAGACATTTTATGGTAAAGAATCTACTGGTTTTAGAGAATTGTAGAAATAAGGTTGTTTGGCCCAAGTAATGCAAGAACATGCAAGTGCACCACATCTGCAACAGAAATACTACCATGCAAAAGCATTCAAAGAATATTTAAGAATCCTCATTTGTAGACACAAAATCGGGTAAGATAAATTTACCAAAGGTGGTTACATTAAAAATGAGTTTGCGCATGCATGATATATGTGGATATTCACACGTATATATGCAGAGAGAGATTCCACTGCTGCTCATAGCCTCATACAAGAGAAACAGATTCCTAAGTCAAGGCATGCAACCAAGCTATAGAAGAGTGTTCAAATTTGACCCAGAGAGCATAGGGAAAATTCGATCAAAAGCCATAACAGTAAGGAACTACAGCAAGAAACCAAGCAACTCCTTTAACTGTTAGCCAAAAACTCAAAACCTAATATAGACAACTGTTGCACTTAAAAAAACAAACTGAATAGATGCAATCCTAGTATAACATTTAAGCCATTTAAACTTTACATGACGTAAATGTCTTATGACATAAACGCTCTTCATCAAAAGAAGTATACAAATAGAACTTGATATGACAGATTAGTGGTGTGAACTGAAGCATATATGCATGCAACTCACCAAGTGGGATAACGGTCAACAAGGACTTGCATTTTGGAGACCACCCAAATCAGATTTTTCTTGCACATCTCTGGAGTAGAACCAAAGCCATCACCCAGAAGTCCCGCAGATTTTACATGGTTCAGTGCAGTTTCCTGCAAAGCATGGAAAGCATGAAGTGAAACATACAACCAATACAGTTTAACAGTGGTGATATCAGAAACGATATACTCCTTAGCATTAATCATTAAGACTGCAAAAGTTCATAGTGACAGAACTGTCGAGCATACCTGAAGATGATTCATTAATGTTTCTATAGACGCAGTTCGATCAGCTCCTATTTCATATGATCTGATGCTGAAGTTTTGGCGAAATACAAGACCATCCTGCACAATTCTCCCTAAACCAAAGGAGTCGACAAGCATGTCAGGCCTCTTTGGCTTCCAATCAAGCATCATCCATTGCTTCTCTGCCGCTAAGAAAATAGTGGTGATGGCAGCAAGGAGCATGCTCCAATCAGGCAATGTGTTGATGAAAGTCCTTGGTGGAGGTGATGAGAACACCTCATCACCAGTCTTATGGCCTTCCACGACTCCAACCTTAGTTCCATTAACCTTGGAAGGAGCTTGTGCACTGGCCTTCACTTGTAAATTCCCAGAAGATGTGGACTTTGACTTAATCCCACGGGCATCCACACTTGTCGGGAGACTGTTACCTCCAAGCTTCCCAGAAGATTTTGCACCAGAGTCAGGTGATGGTGAAGCAACTGGGAAAAATGACGAGGTAGCAGCAGTTGCAACCATGATGAAACTACTGTATGCTCAAACAACCGAGTCAAGGAACACGAGGTCAAAAGTGCAATAATTTGTAAAGTCAGCGAATTTTGAACTGCCAAGGGTGTTGGCAAGAACTATTTCACTGATGACCAAAATTCCCCAGAAAGTAACACGTCCCCTCTGCAAAGCCAAGCAATCTAACAGATGAGAATGTAATCAAATTCAACTGAAAGAAAATTCATTTAAAAGATAAATGTAATGTTGCTACTGCAAAAACTTCATTTGACAAGCACCCCACCCAAAAAAAAAAAAAAAAAAGTGCAGAAAAATATGCAATACAGATTTCTTAATTTTAAATTATGCGATATTCAGGACAAGTTTCTCCTGTTTCCTTCAATATTCAGGACATAATCTCTATCATTCATAGTTTTGCTCGGTTTTTACTCAGCTAACACCAAAACTCAAAAATTTTCCGAAAATAAAAGCAAACGATTAAATTATATCTGAAAGAAACCAGAAACACGTCTTACCCAAAAAAAAAAAAAAAAATGCATTTGCTCAAGTTTCCATTAAACAAGTCCAAAAATACAAAATACCACGAAAATGACCTCACATCACAATCTATTCCATACAATAAATTAAACAAAACAGATCTCAGCATGCAACTCCGAATAAACATACCGCTCAAAACACTGCATTACATTCCCAAAACAGAAAACCAAAACATTTCTTCCCATTTTACCCCTCCATCCACATAGAAACCACATGAAAAAAGGACCTTGCAGATCAACAAGTTCCAATTGAAAAAACACCAAAAAAAAAAAAAAAAAAACCTCAAAATTTTCAAAAAGAAAAAAACAGTACCTTTTTGAAGCTCGAAGACTCCAGAGACGAAATGATGACGAAATACAAGTTGACAAAATAATAAAATTAATCAGAGGGGGTCCATTTGCTGATCTGCAAACCCGTTTTATGGAGATTCGCTAGAGCTTTCTAGGGTTTGCGATCGTCTCCACGTATATCTTTGTTTTCTTCTGATTTTTCGGAGTTTTATTAGAATTTTCTCTCCTTTTTTTTCAAAATTGTAGTGTGTGAGTGTGTGAGAGAGAAAGAGAAAATGAAGGGGCCAGCGGGTTTTAAGTGATAGAGATTTTGCGTCGAGCGACTCCATTTTATAGTATATCCACCTGGCCTCCCGCCTTTCGTTTCAACTTTCACTTTTTGAACCTGTATTTCCTCTTATTTTTGAATACACCCCTATCATTATTATTTCACATTTATAGAGACTCTAGCATTTGATGACATTTTAGATGCATTTAATTCGACGGCGAGGCTGAAATTGATCGCAAACAAATTTGTTGGTAGTATTATTCACTGATTAATGACGATAAATGCTTGTTTTTATTGAACCTTTCACATCTATTTGACATTTACTTCTGGATCGAAGTAAGAGCTATGTGAATTCACAATATCAATTTTGTGAGATGATCAATAAAATAATATGTCCAGAGTTTTTATTTCCTCCCACAGTTAAATAATATCTTGTTGGTTATATTTTAACTGTTGTATTAAATTTGTGTATAAAGATTTAAAAAAATTAAATTTTATTAATTTTATAAAAAAATAATTCAGTTTGATTAAATTATATTTTGACATCAACCTTCTCTGACTATATGACTCATTCTCTCGATTAGGGTGTTTATCTTGACTGGTTGATTCAAAAAATTAGCTGAACTGATTCGATCTGAATCGAAAAAAGGGTACCCTAACCACAATTTGAAAGCGGGTCGGATAGAGAGTCGGGTCATTCAAGTTGAGGGTCGGGTAACGGATCACATTTTTGTGACTCGCCGGGTACCCGACCCGATCAATTTCAGAGGGTAATTTTGTAAATTTTATTAATAAGGTTTCATTAGAAGTAAATACTTATTAGGTTATTGACAGCCTATCATTTCTTCTTTTTCAATTCCTTGTCTTTCTGACTTCTTCTTCCGCCTCAATCATCTCTTCATTTTTTCTTCCTCGCATCATCATTTTTCACACTCGTGTCTGTTTAAAATGTATTTTACGATTTAATTATTGTTGTTATTGGCTTGTTGCTACTTGTTAGTTTGTTGCTATTGGGATGTATTTTGTAACTTAGATTTAATTATTATTGATTTAATTGTAAAATTAACTTGTTTAACTATCATTATTTAAATTTTTATATTTTGTTACTAGTGAGAATCGGGTATCCGGTCAACTCGACCCTCTTTTGAGGGTACCCAGTAGGCTGGGTAGCCGCTTTGTATGGATCGGATAGAGAGTTAGAATTTTCTTGACCCGATCAGTGAGGATCGAGTATTTTTTGATAACCAATCCATGAATACCCATACTCTCTATTAATACCGTAATAAAAGAGTACTTCAAAATATATTGCCTTTTATGTTAAGAATAAATTGAAAAAGAATATTATTTAGTATGATAAATAATTAAAACAAAATAAATCCACTATCTAAACAACAAATAAAATAAAACCTAAGGAGGTTTTATTAATAAAAAAAAAAATCCAAGTTGGTATACCGCATACCAGAGTTAACTGGAAAAAAAAAAAAAAATAAAGTTGGGTGTTGCATAGACCGATTTCAACGTTTGGAAGACCAAAAAGGAAGAACAAAAGGAGAAATTGTGCTCCCCCTCCTCGGGTCAATGCGAAGATCGGGCCGACTAATTATATGTGTATGTGAATTAATTAGGACACCTCAGTTTGTTTTGTGTGAATTTAAAATTAATAACTTGAAAATAAACCCATCCAATTATTCCACAAAAAGCATACTTTAGGCGACAAGATTCAGGTAAATCCAAAACACAAACAACAAAACAAATATTACAAGTGATTAATGGTCGATCAGTTTGAAGACAATCTATCTTTTCCCCAAATACTTTACAAAATCAGATGTTAGTCTTTGAAGTTTAAATTAGAAGGTGGTTAAATCTACATTTATTCATTGATATATTCTCAATTAGTGACTAGAAGTATTGTCAGTAAAATTTTAGGGTTAATTTTACTTTACCTTTTAACGTTAGAGCCATTGTTATTTTAATCTTTAATGTTAATTTTTATACATTTAAATCCATCGTTAAATCCAATATCACAAAAATATTCTTATTATCTCTTCTTTGTTTTTTGTTTTTTACTTGATTTATTTTTTTCATTTCTCCTATTTTATCGACATAACATTTTATCACTCATCACCATGTTAAATTTCATCAAATTTTATTTATGAAAATAATAAAATATTTTAAGTCTCGTGAAGAAGAGAATAGTTTTCTGAACAGTATAAAAATTTCATCACTTATGCAGTATCTTTCTTGCACTTTGTTAACTTTTCAACCGTGAGGTTTGTTTTGATTAGTGTGTGTTAATTTAATTTACATATAATAATTGAAAAATGACAGTTTGAAATATAATATATTATGTAAAATAATAAAAAAAACTATTGAAACATATTTACATAATAAAAAATTTATACGATCACTTTTAGGGAATCATTGCCTTATACTTTAAATATTTGTATATTACAACACCATGTACTTTAAAAGATTGTACTGTACAAATTTTTAAAACTAAGAAAATAGTTCTTTAAAAAAGACTATAGAATTCCCCCATAAATAATATTTGCAATACAATTAGTAACGTCTTGTGTCTAAACAGGCCCTTTTTTATTTTGTTTTGATGAATAATTTCATCTTATCTTGTCTTACTATATAAAAGGAGAATCCTATTTGGTAGTAAATTTTTATTTTAGTATGGTGGTCTCTTAGTTTAATTTCTTAATTAGTTATTAAGAAAAAAAATTTAAATTTTTTCTAATTTAACAATAATAAATTTTTATTATTGTTAAATTTTTATTTTTGTATAGTGGTCTTTTCCTTTAGTTTCTTAATTAGTTATTAAGAAGAAAAATTTTAAAAAATTTTCTAATTCAACAATAATAAATTATTTAATTATAATTATATTTATAATTTTTTTTTAAATAACACACATAAACCGTACTAAAATCACTAGTAAATAAAAATTGGTTGGCGTTTTTTTGTGTTTTCTCAATAAGATCCAGAACTTTGTGGTTTCCACCAAGGCAGTTCATTGTTTAAAATTTTTAAAATTTTCATTTAATCATCATCTGAGTGACGTTTTATTTGAATCCAGAATATGTTCCTCTGACTTTTGTAAACTTGTCGACTGCTTCGGAGGGAATGTCTGTTTGTTTCTTTTTTTACCATCTATAAATTTTTTCTTGCCAAAATTTCAAATTTCATTCATTGGAAATACTCATTCGAAATAATCTACACCTTTGTTGTTTTTTTTTTTTTTCTTATGTTGCCAATTAACATCACTAATGATAACGAAATGTAATCCAAATTCACACCTTTAAGACAAAAAGAAAATAGTGGAATCAAAACCATTTATTTCGTAGAGTAATTACAAACTGGTTACATGCGAAACTTGTATTATTTCAATCATCATTATTTATAATATTGATATTATTTGAAATATTATTTAGGATATTATGGTATTAATTTTTGAAATGTGATATGTGAGAGATAAAAGATTATTAAAAAAACTTATTCGAGAAAAGATTGTAAAATATTATTTAAATAAAAAAATAAAAAAGTTTACGATTTGCAGATATCCTATTTTATATATATATATATTTTCAGTATTTCTACTTTGCAGTATTAAATGAGCTTTTATACTTTTCCAATTTTAAGACTAGCCTTATTATGGCAATCTCATTATTTGTGCGCCCAACGAGAATAGTTTAATAATGGGTTAAATGCAAAAAATCTTTTTGAATTTACACCTCAGTTGCACTTTGTCTTTCTCAACTTATTTAATAAGTACTTTACACTCTCTTTTATATTTTGGGACAAAATTACCCCTATTATTTCAATTATTATTATTTTTCTTTTATTTATTTTCTCTATCTTGTGTTTCTTTTTTCTTTTTCTTTTTTTCATTATTCTCTCTTGCTACTACTAAACAATTACATAATTACTTTTAACAATTAATTAATTAAAATTCTAAATTTTCACATGTATCTAAATAATTTAATTTATAGATTAATCATCCTTTAATACAATAAATATACCTTGTTGTAATATAAAGTTTGTGATTAACTATTAATAATAAGATTAACAAATAAAAAATAAAATTTTTGGGTTAGAGGAAATTAAAAAATTTATAGTATAAAAATAAAATTATAGAATGAAAAAACATGTACAACTTTTTATTTATGATGTAATATCAAAAAAAAAAAATAGTAAGAAAATATTACGACTGGTTAATATAAGGGATTTTGGAGTTACGGTAAATTTAATCAAAATATGACCTGTGAATGATATGGCATCAAAAAAAAAATTTGTTTGTACACTTAGAATATATATTTTAATTTTTTTTTAAATTTTTTTTTAATCTTTTTATAGTTTATTTATTTGGTAATTATAGCATTTGTAAAACTCATAAAATCTATATTATACTATTAAATATATGTTGCTTGTATTAAAAAAACTTATTTATTCTATAAATTATTTATACATATGTAAAAAAATTAGAGTTTTTTACTAACCAATTACTTTTAGTATAATAATTTAACAGTAGCGAGAAAAAATGAGTAAGAAGATAAAAGAAAAAATATAAGAGAGAAAATAAATAAATTAGTAAAAAGAGGAAAAAAAAAATTATTAAAATAATAAGAGTAATTTTGTTTCAAAATATGAAAAACTAAGAAATAAGAAATAAAATATTTATTAAATAAGTTGAGAGATCTAAAATATAACAGAGATATTAGTTAAGTGGGTTTTATGCATTTAACCCTTTAATAATTTCACAACGGTTTCAATAGCCGTTGGACTTGTAGAGTTGTAGTTGTAGGTAGGAGTTGGCTACACGTGGTCCCTCATAAAGCTTTTCCAGCTTGGCTTGATGGTGGTTTGCCACCAAGATAAATTTATTAGTATTTCTTCATAAGAAAGATTTCCAAATGAAATTATTGAAATGAAATCTAAGGAATATTTATTTTAATTTCAGATTGGCTTTCTTAACCACAAATGTCAGTTAAAGTTTGTGTAAAGTAGTAGTAACTTTTTTTTTCCTTTTTTTTTTTTCTAGTTTTGTAAAGTATAATAAGACTTTACTATATCTGTCACTGTAAATAATTTATTTTATATTAATTTATCTGTTACCTTAAAAATTAAAGAAAATATTAAACTAATTATTTTTTCAACGTTACACCTTAATGTCATATTATTGGAAGAAGTATTATATAATTAAAATTATTAATGTAGAAAGATAATGTATTCATTTTAAATTATTTTTATATAAAATTAATATAATTTAATAATTTTTTGAATTCTAACACTAATATAAAACGACAGTTATAATCAAACGAAAAGAGCAGGACTTAAGAGTAAAGTATGTTGAAGAACTAATTTTGTATTGTTCAAGTACGCATATTTAACTTTGGAAAAAACTTACAGAAATTCGGTCTTTGATCACACTTGTAGACCTTGAGGTCAATATTAAATTTTATAAACGTATATTGCTTGCATCAGTTTATATCATAAATTTTATAACATTTAATTCACACCATAAAATTTACAAGTGAAACCAAAAATCACATCTACCTAAGTCTTTCCTTTAACTTTCGCTAGCTCACTCCTTTTTTTTTTTTTTCTCTTTTGTTGTAATAAAGTGTACTACCACTTTATTGACTCGTGAAATGAATCTCTGTTCAATGGGATTATAAAATACAAGTATTTAATGTCTAAATTTAAAATATTAAAAGGCCATAGCAAATCAAAATGTATCAATTACACGCTTTCGTGCTACTCGTTACCAGACAATGTTTTTTAATACCACCAACCACATGTTGATTTTTAACAATAATTGATGGGGAAAAAAAATCAAGTTTAAGCTTCCTGATTATTTCTAACTACTAATAAGAGGTACACTCGATAAATTAAATTTATTTATCACTTATTTTGTATAAATTAATTTTACATTGTTTAAGTAATAACAAAAATATTCTAGATTATTTTGCAAATTATTGCGTTTAAACCTATTAGATGGGTATTAATTATTTAGTTAATTGGTGCTCTCTATTTATAGTTTGTATAGATGATTTTGCATTTGGTTTCCATTTTATCTCTTGAATTAGTAGTATTTTTGTGATTGTAAGTTAAATTGGAATCTTTTTTTTTGTTTAAACAAATGGCAATATAATTAAATTGGAATCTAGTGGTAAGTTAATTTACCAGTTTATTAAATTCAATTCAAACTATTCGAGGATACCTCTTCTTTGGAGTATGGAGCTCTCGTGATCACATGTTTAATTAATTCGAGAAATTTTCGAGAAATTTTTGGGTTAATTGGATTCACGGGTAGGTATCGTGAATTTCTTAGTTTACAATCATCTACAGGAGCGATCATAACCAATTCACGATACCTAAAATCTCCTACAATATTCAAAATTATGTTTTTTCATCCCTTCAAATTTTTTAAATTATTATTATACTATTATAAAAACTAGACTTTGTCCCTCAAAAATTTTAGTGAATATAAAAAAATGTAAATGTTCCCTATGTATATATTTATATAGTCTTATTCTCCAAGAGTTTCAAAAATATATTATACACTTGATAATTTTTAAAAATTTCAATAACTCGCTTTAAAATTTTACAAAAATTATAAAATCGTCTCTCTAAAAATATGTATATATAGTTTTTGCCTCCTAAAGTTCAACTCCTGTATCCGCCTCTGGTCATCCACATCACCGTGAGACTATTAGGAGGAGATTTGTTTTACGTTATAGTTTTAAACAATAAGGGTGATTGTGGATTTGAGATTCATGATAGGTATTATGTGAATAATTATGAATTAAAGAGTCTATAACACGTTTCATTAACCAATTCACATAAAAATATTCCGATTAATTCCCCTTTGTTCAATTCTCTAATTAAATACTCTAACAAGTTTTGGTTCTGCATAATAATCCCTCACGCTAAAAGAATCTTATCCTACTCTTATCACATGCCCATGCAAACATCAAAAACAAGAAAATTTTTTTTTTTTTTTTTTTTCTGGACAACTTTGTGTATGGCCAAACACGTCGCCATCTTATTGTTTGACAAATTTTCCTCCGAAAAGAATTTGTTGTTAAACATTTATGCAGACTTTTCTGCAGTTTTCTTCCGTGTATTAAAAAGATGGCTATTTCTGGGGTCTTCGGAAATAGTAAGTTGAAGGATACTTCCAAAATGACAAAGAAATTAAGAAACGGCAAGTCAACAATGAATTTAAAGATGAAAACTTGTTGTTCTTTTCCAATTAATTCATCAAATTTGCATTCCTCATTTCAGAATTTTGAGGCTTCCATCATTTTCACATTGATTGTAAAATGTGAAAATGTTTGTAATACTTTGGAAACACAAATTGTTAATTACTATGAAGATTTTATAACCTTATACATTAAATATATAATATCTTGCAATCATTGTTCAAATACATTTTCCAGCCATATGTTATACTTATTATAATTATTTTAAATTAAAAATAATATGAATAATATCCTAAATATAATGGCACTCCAGCCTTAACATAACTTCTAATTATTCGAAGTTGTGCTTGGATTGATAAATTTGAAAGTAAATTTGAAATTTAACTATTTGTTCGAAAAAATTATAACGTCAAAATAAATAAATTTTAAACTCATTCAAATTCAAAAATATATATATAATAGAAAATTTTAAATAATTTTTTAATTTAAATAAATTTAAAATTTATCTATTTGATCTTATAAATTCTTTAATAAATAAGTAAGTAAATTTTAAATCTTTTCTTAAATTGATGGATCCAAATACAGTGCAAAATTATTTTTCATGAGGTAGATGAAGTCAAGCTGCCAACTTGTTAGCAAAAATTTTTTTACTTGAAACCTCACAAAAACAATGCAGAATTTGTATGTACTTCCACTCAAGTACCTACGAAGTTAACTCAAAGTCAAAGGCCTGTCTGCTATTGCAGCTCCTAGTTTCAGTCTTCAGTGATCAGAAATTCAGAATTTAAGTCCCGAGGAATAAAACAATTCATTCACTCTTACGAGCAGTAATCAGACTTTAGAATTCACGTAGTGAATTTCATGAGGGACGACTTATAAAGTTGTTTAAAAAAAAAAAATATCGTACAAATTTACTTACTTTAATAACTTAAACTCATAATTTAAATTATAATTATAAGCAAAATACATTATTAATTAAGTTGCACTTCATTATTAAGTTGGTTAATTACTTGTCATACTCTTGTCCCGTATTTAATCTGTATAGGTATTGAATTAAATTTCAAATTTGATGAAGTTAATTCTGTATTTATCTCCTACAAAAATTTAATTTTTCTTGGTTGCATAATCACTAAAATCATAAAATAATTGCCCATTAGCTAATTTCGCAATCAGGGATTACCAAAACAACCAAGAGAGCCAACTGTCTTGTATATTATAACTATTGTGAAAAAATAAGTTGTCAATTACAATTTCTCATTTAGTTCCACTTTGGACAACGTAGTTTTACAAGGTATTGACTATCACTATGATTGAAGGTATTACGTGCACTAACCAGGAAAGTTTTTGACAAAACTTGATTTTTTCAATCACAATGTGAAAAATCGAAATTTTTGTTGCTGGACACAAGTTTATAGCAATAAAAATGTACTATTTGATCCATACTTTGCAGTTGCACGATTGGAGATAAAGTACTAGAGAAAAAAAATAAAAAATACTTGCCATTATAAAAAGCCCATGTCCATAAATTTCCAATCAATTTCTAGTTTAACAAATCAGCTGTGGAAAAAAAGTTTTTACTACTTACTCATTAATGCGAAAATTATATTCTATACCGTTAGATGATTGAAAAGTAATAAAATTTATGTGTTCAATATTTTTGATAACTTTAATATTCATTTTGTATTGTGAAGTGAATAACACATACTTACTATAACAGTGATGAGCACAATATGACTAGTCTTCACTAGGTTTTTTTTTTTGGTTGGGTAATGAGTGTTCACTTGCTATTATTGTGAAGTATTGAAATATAGTTGAGGTGGATGTGGATCCACAAGCTCATGTCATAAAATAGAACTTGATTCTTCATATGAAAAATATTAATTGCAAAAACCGGTTAGGTGTATATATGCACGAGTCCGTATAGTGACGAGTAGTTGTTGTAAGCATTAGCCATTAGGATCTAAACTCTAAAACTGGCTTTGATTTTTACAGGGTAACATTGCCGAGCTATATTGACTAGTTTGGGGTACATCTTTAATTTTGCCGGCCCATTGGTAAAATTTAGTAGTACTAATTTCTTGGCATCCGTTAATGCAATGCAATTACTATCAAAGAACAAAAATTGGACATCTTTTGGCAAAGGATTCTTCTGTTAAGAATTGAGATGTCTTGAAGGTAAATTCTGGTCTTGAATTTATCTGTATTGATTACACATTGATCTATCTAAAAATTTACGTGTCTTGAAAGTATAGTGTTGATATTAAAGGCCAATTGTTCGGTTGAAAGGGGGACACTATTTTCAAAGATAAATTCAGTGTTGTCTTATAAATAAAAAATTTAAAACTGTTTAAAAAGGAGACAATAACTTTGTTTCAATAATTATTATTTAAATTATTTTGATTTTTATTTAGAATAATATTTGTCTGCTTTTTGAATTTGATATGTGGAAGATAAAAATGTATTCAAATAATCATCGTAAAATATTATTTAAAAAATAATAAAAAATCATCTATCCAAACGGAGTACTATTTTATTTTCAAATGTGGAATTTAATGAACTTACCTCCAATTTCAATTTTTTAATGCTACACAATAATTTGGATTTGAACCACATTTCGAGCTATTAAACAGATCTCAAACGTGTCACATTAGCTGATCACAAAGGATGCTATAAGAGTAATATAAAATTTGTTGAAGTTTTGAGTGCTAAAGATTCATTTTGGGGGGGCTATTCAAGAGTGGTGGTGATGACTACATTTGGAGACACAATTATTAACCAATCTTGGGAATCAACGTGGAGGATACATGTTAGTGTACAAATCGGGAGTTTCATTGAAGCATATGTAGGGAGTAAGGACCACCAATTAGGTCAATTTTTAAGTGTTGTTCTTAGCTAACAATCAACTGTATTAAGTGTCCATGCACTGGTGACATTTAATCACTACTTTCGGTGGACATTAATGTTGTATCATATACCCATGCTAGCTTCCATCGATATAGACTCGTGAGGGGGGAATTAGTCTTTGATGACAATTAAAAGGTTTTATATTCAATTCTAGCGGTTTAGTAATTTACTTTAATGTTCGTGTATTGTTTGTAAATATCATTATAAATCGTTCAAATGTGAGTTAGTGATATGTTTGTTAAAATTTTTTTGTTATTCATTCTGTATTACGAAACAAGTATTACAAATCGTTCAATGATTGAAAAGTGATGAGATCTTCTACTTTTCAGTTATCTAAACGACTGTCATACTCAATTCACATTGTAAAATAAATAATCAAAACTTATCCCGTATCCTAATCTTCAAGAAAGAAAGTTTATCTACCTCTCTTACACTTTATCATTAGTCGAAAAAAAAAAATGACGATAACATCTTATGTCAGCGTAATCCATGCTTGAAACATTTTATTATGCAACTCTAATTCAGGGGCGGTTCAATGATTTTAGGGACCTACAGCCAACTTTAACATGAGCCTTTTTTTCTTTTTTCTTTTTTCTTTTTTAAAAAGAAAAAGAAAAATGATCTACAACATGAGGCCTTTCTTCTTCTCTTAATAAAATCAATATAAACCTTTGTACAAAATTTATTTTCTAATTTTTGAGATGAAAAATTACTTAATTAACTTTTACAATCAAAATATTCTTTATCTGTTTATCGCTTTTGAATATTCTTATCAATTATTTTATTTTTCAACTATCCTATTTTTAAGTCAATCTATGAACTCGTATTTATAATATGCTTATTGCTTGTTTCATGATTTTTTAATTTATGGCTAAGATTTCTTCAATCTTTACCACCTTCAATAGCTAATTTACCGGTGTTAGAATTAGAATTAAATAACTTGCAACAAAATTACAAAATACTCCATCCAATTCCTTAGAGTAGACTAACCATCTTTTTTTTCATGTTTCTCCCAATTTGTCAATTTATATATAATTAAATTGTTGACAAATATCTTATTCAATTAATGCTTGGAAAAATCTACAATAAGTCTAATAGTATAAGAGACAGACTAATAAGTCACTCAAATTTATGTCACTATTATTCCATTGACTTGGATCATATGTGTTATTAGTAATGTAATTATTTAATTTTTCTGAGACTTTTATTGAGTTTCTTCTTCTTATATTTCATTTTGTTTAATTCAACAACATTACTAACATTTTTGTTCAAAGAAAACTCTTTAATATTTTCTAATTCATTTATGTTAATACTTGTTAAAAATTTATCAAGAATTTCCTTTTTAGAATGTAGTAAACTTTCAATTCTTCTCTTTTTCTTCAAGTTCTGCATGACCAGATTCACATATTTAAATTATTAAAAATCACAAATAATAAAATATATCGATAAATAATATCAATGCATATTTAACAAAATAAAATACTAAGCAAAGAAAAATAAAGGTTAGAACAATAAAACCTAATGTGAGAATTGATTGCAAAATCATCACATAAAATTGCTTCAATTTAGCCGGATTAGTGGCGGGATGTTATAGACGTAAGTTCGAATTGGAGGCTAGAAATTTTAGGTTGCTATGCGGCAAACATAATAATAATAGTACTAATAGTAGATCACTAAAACTAAAACACTGAATTTGTGAATGAAAGAAGAACATCAGAATAAGTAAAGGATGGGAGTACAGATGAGAAAGGAAGAGTTGTGGAGAAGTAGGGAAGTAATTAGTTGATGAATTAATATGGAGTCTTAATTATAATTTTTTTTTTATAAAAAAATCTTTTTATAATTATTATTATAATTATAATAACGTCTAAAATTTTGGGGTCTAATAATTTTGATTAATTAATAAGAAGTGAAGTTTTTTTACAATTATTCTTTACATTATAATAAGTACTAAAATTTTAGGCCCATCAGTTTCGGATTAAGTAATAGGGAGTATTGATTAGATTTTTTTTTTTTTTCTAAAAAAACTCTTATAATTATTATTACTATAATTATACCAAGACCTAAAATTTTGGGTCTAAATTTTTCGGAAAAAATTTAGCCGCCTTAGCCTTGAGCCACCCCTACTCTAATCCCTATGTCCAAACAGCAGAAAGTTGATCAATAGTCCATAGCATTGATTAAGCCCAATTGTCATGTTCTCTTGTTGTTTTAAATGGGCCTCTTTTACGTGTTACAATTTGAAGTCCTCGAACCCCATTACGGAAAAATGTCACAAAACCAAGTGGATGAGGCCCATAAGTTTGAGGCCTAATAGACCAGCCAACTTAGAAACCATAAATCTTTTATAGATGGACCCAGGGTAATGGGAGCATTCGGTGAATGTCTTCAATTGTTTCTCGGCGACAACTCAGGTTCAGATTTGATTGTCTCCAAACTGAACGGTCCAAATTAATCTTTGTTGGGCTTTATTTCATCTCAATGGTTGTCTAGAGCATTTCCCCCAATTATTTTCAAAATAATATTTTATAAAAGATATTCAGTCCATTCGAATATAAGTTAAAAACGGTATTTATGCGTGACATGTCCTTTATATAGACATCCGAGGTGAGGGGATCATTCCCTTAACTCGTACTGATGAGAATTTGACTCCACGAGAAATTGAACAAAAAGCGGCCGAATTGGGTTATTTCTTGCGCATACCAATTAAAATATTTTGAGAAATACATGAAAAATAGACGCTTTCTCAGCAGGAGGAAAAAATACAAGAATCATAGTATATTAATATATTTTTCAATCACTTTTATTTTTAATCCAATACTCATCACATAAAAAATATTACTTTAATAATTATTTCAATAACATTCCAAATAACATACAAAAATATATTTTTACTTATAATTTGCGTAAAGCATGTCCAAATGAGCGAACTAAGATTAAAAATGAGAAAATTCTATGCTTGATAGAATATTATGCTGTTGTATTTCATTAAATGTTTATATAATATAAAATAATGTGTTTTGAATATTTGTACAATATAAATCTTAAAGTACAACGGTAATGATTTCCTAGGTGGATTATAGAATTATCCTAATAATACAATTGCCTCCGTTTTATTTTATCTATGATTTTAAATAAATTGTTTTGTTCTAAACTATCCATCGCTTTCAAAAATTAATATAAACAATAAATGATATTTTTCAAACTTTACGTTAATACAAAAGTTAATGTATTCTACCATTATTATCACCTATCCTCCTTTATCACTTATTGTTTTTCTCACCCTTTTAGTTGTTATAGTCAACCATTTATATTTCTAATACAAGGGTAATTTAATCACTTTGTATTGTATTTTTTATAAAATTGAGATAATTTAATATATTTGTTAATTTTCAAGCACCATTTCAAAATAACGAAAATACTTAGATATATTCTGTATTTGATTTTCATTTGTCAATTTTGTGATTTGAATTAAAAATTCTGAAATAAATTGCTACAAGGCACCAATATACATAAAATTTAATTTTGATCACGACGTTTATGAATAAGAGTCGAGATTGGGTCGATTTATCTAAATATTTTCAATTTTCTTAATAATTAATTGTTCACGTGAATAGCAAGTGGCTTCGCCAGAGCTCGCCGTAATTATCCTCGTATTTTTCTCGTCCTTTCCTCTCTACCAATACCGACAAGTAGTATTCCTAATCTCTCCTTGTAATAATCGTTTACTATAATAATAGCTTAATTAATATTATTGCTTTCCTCTCTTCTTCATCCAATAACAATACGCCACCTAATATTGGAGGATAATAATAATAATAATTATTCAAAGCCCTTTCTTCTTTTTATTTTAGTATTTAAATATATTACATTTGTACACGTCTACGAGGATTCGGTATAGAATTTCTACATTGAGAGCTGACATTTTCATCAGAGAAGAAATTTTAACTGGTACTTTTTCTTCAATAATTTTTCTTCTTTAATTTCGTGAATTGATTTTTAGGACAGCGTTGATTGATGAAAATTTATGCTTTTTCCCTAATTTGAAAACTCAGGGTTTCTGATTTGATTGGATTGGAAATTTCGTAGTATAGGTTAAATTTCATTTCGTTGTTATCTAGGTTATAGTTTCTGAGAAATTTGATTTTGGATAAATAATTATTTCTATAATTCGGATATTTTGTTTGATTTTTTTTTTATTTTTATAAATTTCTTTTAAACTTTTAAATTGAAGCTTTGAAGAATTGCTATATTGGTGTATTGTAGTTGAATTGAGTGATGTGCCTGTTCTCCATATTATTAGCTTTTATGGTTCATGGTCAATTGAGCTATCGTGTAATTGCTTTTCTTGCCCTCTGTGCTTTCTCTGGAGGAGATTGAGGTTTTCCGTAACAAAATTTACGGGCTATTGGTGCCGTAGAGAGACGATCTTTGCTTGTTTTATTGGTATTCAATTGTGCCAGACTTGAGACTCTATACAATTTGAGGGATTGCTTTAAGAGCTCCGTTATGCTCCTTCTCTATGGATGTATATCCTTTTCTTCATTTTTAAGCAATTGCTTTGAAGACAGTTTGGAGGGTTTTCTCAGTTCTGATATTAGTTAGTTTTGTGGTTGAAATTGTTACCGAATTCATATGTTTTCAGAGTTTCTTTTCAAAATTACATTTTGGATTTCGTATATTAACAATTTGGTTTGCATAAGGTATGTAAGAGATATTTGAGCTTGATTGCAGCAGGCACGTGTGCTGTTACCCCACCTCCCGTGTCTTTTTAATGAGCAAGATAAATATAAGTGTATCAGTGTCCTTATAATTTGTTTCATGCAGGAAAAACTCGATGGTGTTCCTACCCTTGAAAAAAGGCAGAAGATATAAGTTGTAGCTCGTATCTTTTTAATATTTTTTCATAGATAATAATGTGTTGTTTAATCCTGTATATGTCTTTTGTCAATTGCTTATTCATAGAGATTGCAAAATTTGATTCTTTCTCGTCTTCCAGGTACGGAGTACTTGCAAATAGCTCATCTCACAGCAATTGTTTTCTGCTTTTTTCTGTATCAATCTAAATATAATAGAGATTGTGATTGAGAATGTTGCATGTGAAGATCTGAAAGACGCGGCATCATAAATATCTATTTGGTCCTTTGCTTTCAGTTTTTGAGGAATTAATGGCTGTTACTTCTCAAGAGACTAGTCAAGAAAACCCTACTGATAGATTTCCTTTGCTCATGGAGCGAACAGAGAATCGTGAAAGTAATGAGCACGTTATTGACATAGAACGGGTCAGTGAAGCTTCCTCCTCAGACTCATCGGACAATGATTCTCCTTGTGGCTTGAATACACAACATCGTGAAACTGGATCATCAGGTAGCAGCCACGTGCCTTTGACTCCGCCACCTTTGTCTGCACCTAGTGGTTCTAACTTTAGAAGCTCCTCACTTTCAAGGAGAAGTGAAGGTTTTGGTCGTCGATGGAGTCCATTTAACACAGTGCTATGGATTGCCCTTGAGCTTATATTCACTGTAGGCCAAACCGAAATCATTGCAGCATTGGTAGTTCTATATCTGTCAAGACACGAAAACCCACAAACTCCATTGTTTGCTTGGGTTGTTGGTTATGCAGCTGGTTGTGCTTTAAGCCTTCCTCTCTATTACTGGCGCTATATTCACAGCAATCAGATCATTGATCAAAGGTTTGCTCAATCACATCAAGGCTCTAGCCGTGGCAATTCTACATCAGAACCCAACTCTTACATAACTATCTCGTTGACTAGGTCCTCAGAAGAGGAAGCTGGTCAGAATACATCTACAGGCACTTGGAATGGTCAGAATCTCCGTGATCCAAATGCTAGGTATATGTTTTGATGATTTTGTATGATGTATCAGTACTTTTAATTCTGCACAAGGATACAGTTACTTACTGGTTTAAGTACCTTCTTAATTTTGTTTGCATGTGATGACTCTTCTGCCCTACCAGTTTGTCTGGATGATTAACCATTTCATTCCTATAAAATTCCTTCTCAAGAGTTGTTTGCTATTATTGCATTCTTTTGTTGGCTCATTCTATTTTTTGTTTTGGGTTAAGAGGCCACTAAAGTATTCCAGATTTTTGGTTGTTGTTCTTTTTTTTTTTTTTTTTTAAAAAAAAAAAAAAAAAAAAAAAAAATATCTAAAAAAGGATTTTTGGTTATTCTACTCACCACATGGAAGTCAGTCGCAGCCATATGGTTGAAATGTGTAAAACAGATGTATTGCACTACTGTGAAACTAACAATGTAAACAAGTCACCCATTTCCTTAAGCAGTATGTTGCTTCTTAAACATGAGAAAATTGTCATGGTTTTATGTATGGCTGATGTAGCTTTTCTAATTGTATGCTTTTTCTTTTCAGGTTGACTATACTGGTGGACCACTTCAGGATGGCCTTGGATTGTTTTTTTGCAGTTTGGTTTGTAAATGTAATGTTTGGATATTTGGAGGGCATTCATCTTCATCTGATGCCCCCAATTTGTATAGGTACAGGCTGCTTCTCCATTTCTACAATTTTGCTTCAGACAGGGTCACCTATCCTTCAAGATCTCACATGTCTCCTGAATCCTTTGCAGGTTATGTTTGGTGTTTCTTACCTTCAGTTGTATTGGGTATGCCATGCCTTTCATTTTGTGCGGAATGATATGCTGCTGCCTGCCCTGCATCATTCATATCCTCGGTGTTCGTGAGGATATGAATGGAATTAAAGGAGCCACTGAGGAATCTATTAATGCTTTGCCAAAGCACAAGTTTAAGTTGAAGAGGAGTCAAAGTGGCAGCAGTACGGACAATGGTTCTGGATTTGAGGAAGGTGGATTTCTAGCTGCAGGAACAGAGAAGGAGCGTGCCATCTCAGGGGAAGATGCGGTAAGTCAGTTGTTTTGAGGCTTTTCAAAGCCAGAATGTTACAGAATGGGATGTAGGATTTCAGTTTTATATATATATATATATCTGTAATTTACTTGACTTTATGTCTTCAGTTGGTGCTTTATTGCATGCAATTGGTTATGAGAATGATGGTTAAAACGGCTATCTTCTGTTATATGTTTTCACCCATCATGTTCCATTGCTTGTAGTTGTTCAATCTGGTAGCAGATGAAAGTATAATAGTTCCAAAATCCTCCATGAACTATGGGAAACAACAATATAGATTTCATTTGGACCCTCTTATGATTATTCTGAGAATTATTGCTTTGGACTGGATCAGGTTTGTTGTATTTGCTTGACAAAATACGAGGATGATGATGAGTTGAGGGAGCTCCCATGCTCTCATTTCTTCCACACAGAATGTGTGGATAAATGGCTTAAGATAAATGCGTCGTGTCCCCTCTGCAAGTATGAAATTGGTGGCCGTGGTGCTGAGGATGCAGCACCTGTAGAACCCAGCCAGCAAGAGTGAGGAGTATGAAGCATGGGTGGAAAATGCATGGCACCCGTGGCATGACTCATGAGCTAGCCCTTCCACTGAAAACTAATCTATATCCTGTTCTTGGCTATGAGATGATGGTTATATAGTTGAGTTCATCAAGTATCATCTTACAGCTTTTTGAGTCAAGATTTGTGATGTAGAAAAGTGGTTTTATTTGTCGAACGCAATTCACAAATTGTGCAGAAGTGCTATGTTGTCAAGTTGTAGATTTGAGTTATTTCCTATTTCTTTTTGGGATTTGTATACTCCTTGAACTTGCGGAACAAGAGATACATAAATCTTTGAATAAATCATAGTTTCCAACTAATGAATTCAAGCACAATGAGTATAAGCACGATCAATGCTTAAGTTTAAATCTAGTAATTACTCATAATACAGTAAATATTTAAAAATATTATATTTTATGAAGCTCAATCGAGCCCATTGAATTAGTGTAGGCAAATTTTTAGTTGGATCGAGTTTTCGGGTTTTCGGCTTTTGGCATAACCTTACTATTGCGTAGTTTGGGTTGGACTATATAGAAGCCGAATTGAAACAAGCTTTTGCCCAAGCAGACCTTGAGTTGTTGAGTCTCATTTCCAGGCTGCAGCCCTATCTTTCGACATTGTCACTAATGGTTAATTGCAAACCGCCACTGAACTTTGTCCATTTGACAATTACCCCTGAACTTCCAATGTATGCAATTATTTAGAACACGAGAGCGTTTTCAAACAATCACAATTGCTTGCTACCTTGTGATGTTGGGATTAAAATTGACTAATTTGATCTTATTGTGCTTAGGGTGTTGTACACTGTCAAACTTAATCCTCTATTGTATTTTCCAAACTCCATTAACTTTAAGGAGAATTAAATTGTGGAATTTTGTTTTAGTTATATATGCTTAGATGGTCATCAACGCAATATTACTTCAAGGGATTCTTCCATGGATATTCATTATTCACTTAAGGTTTAAATTAATAAAAATAAATAAACTACTACAGTACTTCATTTAATTAAAATTAAAGTTGAGAGATCATTATTTTGGTTAGTAAAAAAATATATATTAAAGGACTATTTCTGTCATTTTACCCAAAGGATTTAATACCCCAAAAATTTTAAAAAAAGGGGTATTGGTATCATGGCCTTTATATACACCCCATTTTCTCCTTCTCTGCACTCCACATCTCACTACTACGCACGCAAACAAATATAGGTCCCAAACTCCAGAACACTCTTCTCCGCTGCTCCACAGTGACTATTACCCAGATTCATGCTCAACCCACCCCCTAACCCTAACCCGCCGGCTTCTCTATCCAATTAGCCGTCGCCATCTCCATTTCTCTACCTCCCTTTACTCGCACAGATACACACAGTTGTTGTAAGTATAATTTCCGAGGCATTTTGGGAAAATAGGTTGAAATTGCGGAAAATGGTGGGAGGCGGAAACCGGAAGGACGATTTAGTGATAAGCAACAATAACGTTTTTGCGGCTTTGGGAACTTTAAGGAAGAAGAAGAAGGCGTCCGATAAGGATAAGGTTGGAAAGAGTAAGACTTCCTCTTCTTCTAAGAAGCAGGAACAAGTGGAGCCTTCGCCTCAGGTTTTTTGGTCACCGGCGCCGTTGACGACTAAATCGTGTGGCGGATGTGGATGATGAGGATGATGATGATTATTATGCCACCACCGCTCCTCCCCAGTCTGTTTGGGCCGCGTCCGATCAGCAGCCCTTGCCTAAAGAGAGCTCCACTCCTGTTGAGGTCTCTTAGTTTTTTTTTTTTTTAATCGATATTTAACTGATTATCATTATTTCATTTGGTGTTTGTTTTGCCTCGAATTTATAAATGGAAGTGTAGGTATTTCGAAATGGTTATGATTTTTTTCTGCAGGGGTTGTTTTTTACTGTTTAAAAATGTCAGTATGATACTGTTATACAAGTATTTATGACCTATGTTTAGCATAGAAGTTTTCTGGAAAACATATGGAGGTAAAAGAAGGGGAAATGAAGGAAAAAAGATTTTGATGGCGTACTATTAGGCATGTGTTTTGGTATTGATAATGATGGCTGAAATCTAGTTATATTTAATTATTTTCTGTGATGTGTGTTTTCTGACTTTTTTACTCCTTGCTTGATGGATTTACTTATATAACTAAATCAGAATTGCCCTCTATGACTCAAGAGAACGAGTTTGGACGATGTTAAAGGATGGAATTATAAAGAAAAAAGAGAAGATTTTGATATGATGAATGCTTTGGTCCTGGGCCGCAGCTTTGGCAATACGAATATGTTGTATTAGCTTTCGAAAAACGAATGCAGTTCAATATCCTATGTCGATAGGAGCATGTTGTATTAGCTTTGCATGGAAATTTTGAGGCTTTATACTTTGATGAGAGTTCAGCCGGCCACTTCCTCGAACACTTGTTCACTTGTTCTAGTGACAGCACATCATGCATTTGGTAGCAAGATATGGTTATACAGATTACGTGGACACCCCACGTTAGCTTAACCGTGTTCCATAAATTATTGAACCAACAACTACACATAAATGGTTTGATGTCTTTTTATTTTTGCGTTCTTTATCTTGATGCCACTTGTATTCAAAACATGGCTCTCCAATCTTGGGAGAATTTAGAAGCAGCGTTCGGTTTTACAAGAAAAATGATTTAGAAACAGCATGATTATCAGAGAACTTATTGTGTATAGTATTGAGAAACAGTCTCTTGAAATTGTGTTTTTGGGGAATTGTTATATGGATCATCACGTAGCTTTCTTTTGTATTTGTCTGTGTGTATTCATAGGCTTTGAAACATTATCGTACTCGAATATGGATTTCTGTAGGCTGGAGTTTTTTTAAATTCAATTCTTCCACATTACATTACGACCTAGGTGCGTTTTTTTGGACATTTATTTTCAGTCTTCTGTAGATTATTTATGTTTCTTCTAAAAATGATTGATCTATCTACCCCCAGTTATTGTGTTGGTCTCATTGGATTGGGGCGAAGTGGATGAAAGTTAACCTGCAATTTATTTTCTCCCATTTCTTCTAGCTACTCCCCACCCCAGGGCTTCTTCCTGTTTTGGTATAACTCTTTTTTGTTCTTATTTTTTGGGTTTTTCATTCAACTTCCAGGTGCCGGTGTCTTTTTACCTTTTATGCTTTGTTAACAACTACTGCTTCATGGCTAGTGGATCTCTGCCAGTGCGGTGACAGCAACCAACCCCCGGAGACATTATTCTTTAACAACATCTTTAGCAATCTACTCACTCTTTGAATTGAATTTCCTTTTTATCCTCAATTTTTGGAACCCTTAGTGATATTTAAGAAATATATGTCTTACAATAAGGAAACACCACAAAAAGTCCTGTTTAAAAGGAATTATTTGATATCTTTTTCTGAACTGAAAACCTATCTTTAATTTCTTGGAGAAGAGAAAACATTGGCGAAGATTTTCCAAGTCACCCAACAAAACCTTATTCCATTGATGTCAATTCATTTCTTGTTGCATGAGCTTTCTGAAACTGCTGTTTGCTAGATTCACTGGATTTCTGTGTTTCTTTACCTGTGGTTGTTCGTTCGTTGCTTTTATATGCAAGGCCACTCTCTCTGGTTTTCTTTTCAGGACTTTATTCTGTTTTTTTTTTCCCAAAGAAATGTTAAAATGTGGATAGTTATAGTTGATGTTGTTTTTTATGTTTTTTGAATTGGTGACTATCCAGAACAGTGCCAAGTCCTTGGATCTCTATTGGCTTCTTCATGTGTTACACTAGCGATTGATGGTTGTTTCTGTTCGTTGATTTGGTCGATGATGGTTATTTATAATGTTTCTTTATAAGTTAATGCACCTTTTTGTCCCCTTGGGTTTCACTTTTACTACTGGTTAGGGCATACAAGATGGCAGAACTTCTTAGTGTAGTCTGTTTGTTTGACTGATCATATTTTCTTTCCCCTTTTTTTGGTGGTTGACAACCAATTTTTCTTTTTCTCCCATGTACTTTTTCTTTGTAAAGGGGGACTATTGAATGATCAAGTCTATGATTTATGGATATCAGGAAAGTGAAAGTGAAGAAGAAGGTGTTGATGAAGTGGATGATGATAACGAGGAAGAACATGAGCATGAATCTGAAGTAATAGTGGAGAAGGAGCCAGTAATTGAGAAGCCTGCCGAAGTTCTGGCTCCTATAAAGAGACAGAAAGGCAGTTGTCAAAAAAAGAACTGAAGAAAAAGGAACTGGCTGAGCTTGAAGAAATGCTTGCTCAATTTGGGTATAACAAGTCTGATGAAGTAGATGCAACCCAGGGTAATTTATTGTGTTCTCTATTTCTTCATTCTTCTTTTTGGGAGGGGGCAACTGAATCAAAAGGAGTCTTTTGCTAACACTGCAATATATGATTAATTTCGATGGATGATCAGTTCCTGTGAACAACTTTAGAATTGTAACTAACGACAAAATTCTTTGTTTATAAGGAAATTTCAATTGTTTTAGTTTGATGCTTCTTATCCCTTTTTCAGTCTTTGGTTTCATGTTAACTCTTTATGCTCATTCTTTTATGTTTTTATTTTTTTTTTCCGCCCCCTTCTTGACTATTCTCTGGGAAGGTGGGGGCTTGTATGATGATTGAATTCTATGCATGGCATCATCTGAAGCATGCACTTATCTTTCTTAGAACAGAATGTGCTGTTCTAACAATTTTTACTTGCTTGTGAGCCAGGTGTATAGTGTCTTTGTCACAGTTGCCTATGTCCTTTGCATGGTTGGGTGTGTTATTGAATACTCATATAAGCATTGGAATAATTTTCTTCTTCTGTTTTCAGGCACTTCACAAGACAAGAAGGTAGAGAATTCCACTGAGGAGGTCAATAAAAAGGAGAACAATGCTTTGGGGGAGAGCAAGAGTGCAAAAAAGAAGAAAAAGAAGGATAAATTGTCAAAGGAAACCAAAGAAGAACAGGATCAGCCCAGTGGTACTGAAGTTGGAAGTGGAACTGATGGGATCATCGGGACGGGGGAGGGAGAAGATGGACCTGTAGATGTCAAAGAGAAGATAAAGAAGGTGGCATCTATTAAGAAGAAGAAGTCTAGCAAGGAAATGGATGCTGCAGCCAGAGCTGCAGCTAGTGAGGCTGCTGCAAGGAGTGCAAAGCTAGTTGCCGCGAAGAAGAAGGAGAAGAATCACTACAACCAGCACCCCCACACAAAGCGGTAAATCTTTTCGAGCTGAATGAGGATGTGTTCTCTTGTTCATTTGTTAAATGCACAATAACAGAGTATTTTTCGATTTAAAGGGACTCTCAAGATTTTACTTTTTTGTTTAAATTGAGTGAAAATTTATGGATATCATAATTAGGTTCATCCACTTCCTCCTTTTGGATAATACTTTTTTGGTGTAAATTTGGTATAGACGCTTACCGTATCTTGATCTTTTTTGCTCCAGTTGTGTCAAAATTGATTGACAGAACTGATTCACTGTAGGTCATGAAATTACTATCAGAATATGACTCCCATGTGCATCCCCCCTCGGTACATCGTATGGTTATGTAAAATGTCTTGGCTTGTGTTAGTAGGAGCCATGGATTAACATCTAACAAGCAAATTAAGAGTAATCATTTTGCCCTAGTTTGAAATTAAGAATATTTTAGTAAGAAATGCTAAAAGGTGATATTTTGTTCTGATATTCCCATGTATGGTGAAGATGGAGGTTCCTTGATTTGCTATGTGCTGAATGAATTTAGATTTATCCTTTGGGTGACAATCATTTATCCTTTTACATTTATGTTATTCTTTAGAAAATGAATTTTGAGCAAAAAATCATATATTTATCTCTATGTATTGAGATTTCCTATTTTCAAATGCCTGCTAATTTTCATTCTTGAATATTTACTCGAAAAGAATATTCATTCTGAACAGATCTTCACTTCTTGTAGTAGGAGAAAATCATGCAAGCATATACTAAGACACAAGTAACATAGGTAGGAGAAGGGATTTTACGGTTTTTCCCCCCCTTGCTGCTCTCTAATCAGTTAGTCCGGCCACCTTTTTATACCAGTGCCTGCCCTACTAGGCTACTACCTCGAACAACTCTCTTCCCTTTCTGTTCAGCAACCTCCCAACCACGACTTCTGATTCAAATGTTGTGTTGTTAATTGGTGAGGGGGCATTTGTAGGTATAACTATTTAGTCAAATCTATGTAAACGTAAATTTTCAATCTGAACAAATGCTACACATTCACATTTCTGCTGTCTATACTAATTTCCACTGTACCCCGTGAACTTCTTGTGTTTTTCCAACCATTTCTCCGGCTTCGGCACTCTGGAAGTGTGAATTGCGAAAGAAGATGGACAAAAGATGTACAGGTGACAAGCATATACGCTTATTTAACTGGAGATATTCCCTCTATCTAAACAGAGCCAACTATAAAGTCATACAGATGGACTGCTTCACATGGATGTTTTACATCAGTTCTATTTGATACCTTTGGTTGAAAATGTCAAGGTAAATATCATTCCCTTTTTTGTTTGATCATTCTTTTTTCTGGTAGTACAAATTTAGGGTATAAAGTCAGAAATGCTAATAGTGAAGTGTTGTGAAATACATAATATCTTTCAATATAATGTTAAGGGTTCTAATGGTAAATCAACGGCGTCACCAACTTCCTTGTACTAATCCATGCACTCGTTTGGTTCGTGAATGGGATAACAGAAGATGATACATACCAAGATTCATTGTCCCTGAAATGACTCATCATTCAGATAGATTTTTAGTATGATGTAAAATCATGAAAAATATCAAAATCAACTTCTTTGCACCAAAACGATGCATGAAAAACTCCTGCATTTTAGTTTGACATCTTTGCATGTCGTCCTGAAGGGACCATTATTTAATCTCTATTTAAAACCAAGTTTTCTACTGTTCTACAAACAAACCTAATAGTAAATTAAGCGACATATTTTTTTTCTTCCCCTCATGGCTCCAAGAATCCAAGAACTACATTTCCCTGATCTTGATATCCCAATAACCATAGACCATATCACTCCAGTCCTCCCATCAAGTCCCATTCCAGCATCCCATGGCGATACGCTTTATCTCTCGAATCTTGATGACATGATCGGATCACGAGTTCTTACTCCTACTGTCTACTTTTTTCAATCAAATAGTTTATGCCAAAACCCAAAATCTGTGATGACAGTTCTTAGAGAAGCTCTGGCAAGGGTCTTAGTCCCTTACTACCCTAAAGTTTTCGGGTAGGATTAGGGAGGCGAAAAATGGCAAGTTGGAAGTGTTTTTTGGACCTGAACAAGGTGCACTTCTGACTGAAGCTCACACTGAAGTCTCTCTAGCCAATCTTGGAGACTTGGCTGTTCCAAACCCTGCATGGAAAACATTGATCTATAGGTTCCCTGATGAACAATATTTTCAAGTTGTAAACATGCCATTATTAATAGCACAAGTGACTCAATTTAGCTGTGGTGGATTTAGCCTTGGGCTGAGGGTGTGCCATTGTTTGTGTGATGGGCCTGGAGCTATGCAATTCATAAATGCATGGGCTGCCACAGCAAAAGCTGGCTCGTTGGTTGTGAATCCAAAGCCTTTTTGGGATCGTGAAATATTCCAGCCCCGTAATCCTCCTAAGGTTGAACATCCACATACAGAGTTTAGGAGCATGGATGATGGATCAACCTTCACTAAGAGTCTTTGGGAAGTCAAGCCCATTCAAAAATGTTTTCGGATTAGCCTTTTTGAGTTCCAAGCCCATTTGAAAAGCTTGGCCCAATCCGTTGGGAATTTGCCATGCACAACTTTTGATGCTATGGCAGCCCATGTTTGGAGATCATTTGTTGAAGCATTGGATGTTAAGCCTCTTGATTATGAGCTCCGCCTAACATTTTCCGTTAATGCGAGGCCGAAGCTCAAGGAGCAGCCGCTGAAAGATGGGTATTATGGCAATGCCTTTTGTGTAGCGTGCGCGACAAGCACCGTGTCTAGCCTTCGGAACGGATGCCTTTCGGACACAGCCGAGCGGGTTAGCGAGGCCCGGTTGTCCATGACGGAGGATTATTTGAGATCTACAATTGACTATGTTGAGGTTGATAGGCCCAAAAGTCTGGATTTTAGAGGAAAACTGTCAATAACCCAATGGACTAGGTTTTCCCTTTATGAACATGCTGATTTTGGGTGGGGAAGGCCCATTTATGCTGGTCCAATAGACATAACTCCAACACCTCATTTTTGCATTTTGTTGTGCAATTTACAGCATTTAACAACCTGAAGGAGGTGCTGATTCTGAAGAGGCAATGTTGTTGTGCCTTTGTTTGCCAGAATCAGCTTCGATCAGATTTGGCGAACTTTTGTCGCTTAAGGAGTCGACCAATGACACTGCTAAAGACCGTCCAAATTAAGGCCCATGGGATAACGTTCACTGTTTATGATTTTTATTTTAACGAATAATTTTACGATCTCGATTTTGAAATAAAATTATAATAAGGTATTTAACTAAATCGTAAAATTTTATATAAGCTACTATTGTTGTCAGTGTTTGAATTGAGTATCGATGTATTTTGATTATTATGATCCGCTATTAATACAGTTTCTCTAAGTCATTTTATACTTTTTTTAAAACGCACAACCTTTTCTATCTCATTATCTTACTATAGTAATAGCCTAATTGGCATTTGATATCTTGAACCATATTGAGTCCTACTTCGTAATCAAATTTTTGTGACTCTTGCAAAAACTAAGAATCTTTTAATTTAGCAACAAACGAACAGAATCATAACTATACCAGCTTCGAAATTTGATTTCATCCAAGAGAATAAAAATGTTATAGTAAAGTACTTCAAAATTTGTTGTTGCACCATATAGGATCACTTGTTTAGTCTTACGGCTGTACAAGATGAAGTACATATAATCACTTTGTTTGTTCTTGTTATAATTTTGTATTCTTGTTATTGCACCATATTTTGGTTGCAAGATTATATAATATTGAGTTAACAGATGTTTGGTTTATGGGTACAAGGAGAAAAAATGTGGATGAAGATTAATGAAACTTATAGATGTTGTTTGGTTAATCAATATAGGAGAACGAAAGTGTTAAAAATACTCAATTTTATTATTTACTTGTGACATAAATTTCAAATTTATTATCTTATCAATATAATAAAACTCATTTTTTATTCAAACTAAACAAGTAAAAATAATGACATAAACCCATACCGATAATAAAATTTATAATTTTCATTTTGATTCCAATTCTCGAATATAAACCAAACACCTCATTAATCTTATCCTTGCAAGAGTAATATTGAACTCAAGGAAATAACGATTTGCATGCAAGCCACTTAAAAAAAAAAACCCTTAAGTCACCAACACCAAGTAAAAGTGTGTTGTTGTTGTTATTTTTTTATTTTTTTATTTTTTTATTTTTTTATTTTTTTATTTTTTTATTTTTTTAATCCCTTTGATATTTGGAAGGATATTTCACAATTTGAAAAAAATGTCCATCTGATCACAAAATTAGATCATAAATTACTAATATATAACCCGAAAAAGAAAAAAAAAATGAATGAAGAATTTTGCTAAAAATAAAATTCATTTATAAATATTAGAAAAATAATAAATATTTAATTTTGGTGTGCTTGGCAACATCCAAGGGCAAGCAGCAAGCTGCTCATGATGAGACTGTATCTTTCAGTTACTCTCTCCCTTTATTCTTCCATCAATCTTTTGATGCGATCGATCATTGACGCCTCTTTCGATCAATAAGGCCTCACAACATTTTTCAGAAATATATCTTAATTTCACCCACCCAATTTTTCATATTTGTATAGTTTATCCTGCATTTTCTTTAATTGGTTCTTGATTGAAGTTTTTCCCGACTAAAATTAAAAATAAAAAAAAACTGTAGAAAATATCCCCCATTCTGATGAGAGATTGGGTTTTGGTAATTAGGGTTTTTCAATTAATGCTTCGAAATTAAATTAAATTTGTTTAGTCGGAAAAAGAAAAATTTTGAAGCGCTGGGTGCGAATCAATCTCGGCCGACACCGCCGTCGCCGGCTGGTGGTTCACCACTATGGTTCTTCCTTCGGCCTAGACCACCTCAACCCTACTCTCTCCAATACCTTCCTCAAATGGAGTCATCCACCGTCTCATCTTCCTCCTCCGTGGCTCCACCACCACCTCCTCCTCGTCCTAATTCCTCGGAGGAGCCGGAGTACTTGGCCCGCTACATGGTAGTCAAACACTCGTGGCGCGGGCGATACAAGAGGATTTTATGCATTTCGAATTGTCAATCACTATAATAACGTTGGATCCGGGGACGTTAGCGGTGACCAATTCTTACGACGTGGGGAGTGATTTCGAAGGAGCATTGCCTATAATTGGGAGGGATGAGAATTCGAATGAGTTTAATATAAGTGTGAGGACTGACGGGAAGGGCAAGTTTAAGGCTATCAAGTTTTCGTGCAAGTATAGAGCCGGTATATTGACTGAATTGCACAGAATAAGGTGGAACAGGATTGGAGCAGTAGCCGAGTTCCCGGTCTTGCATCTTCGGAGAAGGACATCTGAGTGGGTTCCTTTTGTAAGTTTCTTTTCTTTCTTTCCATAATGGATCATTTAGAATCTTATTTTCTTGCAGGGTTGAACTGTTTTGGTGGGGTATCATCTTAATTATCTTTATGTTTATTCAAGTTGAATTTTGTTATTGAATAGGATGAAACTAATTTGACTTAGTTAAACCTCTATAGGATTGATTGAAGCTCACTATTCAAAATACAGATCACATGACAATTTTTGGATTAACAAGCTAAAATAATGTGGGATAACTAGGAGATGTAGGATAAAGATGAACGAGAACGAGATCAAGTTCCTTTAGCTGAGGATATTGGTTGTTTTTGTTGTCTTTATTGGTTGACAATTTGACATCTTTTGCTTATGCTCTGGGGGGAATTTTACCAGACACTGGGAGAACTAGCTATTTTGCTTTATTCCGGACGTTGAACTACTAAGAGATAATACGTTGCAGTATTTTGGGTGTTATGTGAAGAAAGGCTAAAGGTTATTATCTTACTATATGACTTTACCACTTTAGCTCCCATTGGAATCTTAACATTTGCCTAGAAGTATTGGAGAGTATTTGTTTTGCAAAAATGTGTGTGTTTTTTTTTCTTTTTAAAATTGAATATCCTTTGGGAGGAATTTTCACATTTAGTTATTTTCTTTGTTGTAATCAATTTATTCTTTTCATTATATTAGCTGATGGGGTGGAAACTTTTCATGCTGAATTGTCATAATTATCTTTGTTACTTGTCATCATTTACCTAACCATGTCTTAGTTGCATCTGACATAGTTTCATATCCTGAATTGTTGGATTACCTTGTGTGATTTTGAATTCTGGAATTTATTTCATACAGAAACTAAAAGTTACTTATGTTGGAGTTGAACTTATTGAACTAAAATCTGGAGATCCTCATTGGTGCTTGGACTTCAGAGACATGAATTGTCCTGCCATTATTCTGCTCTCTGATGCGTATGGGAAGAGAAACGTTGATCAAGGGATTTTTGTTCTCTGTCCTCTATTTGGAAGGAAATCAAAGGCTTTCCAGGCTGCTTCAGGAACTTCTAGTGCTGCCATAATATCGCTTTTGGTATTCAGGCCTTTGTTTTGTACTGTGGCCCAAAGTTTTGCAATGAGGGTTCCAGATTGATTTGTTTTTACTTTTCAAACTAGCGCCCATCTGCTTTTAGTTTTATAAATATTGTTCTTGCTGTCACTGCTTGTAATGATCTGCTCTGATTTGATGATCTGGAATGGAGCCCCCTTCAACTATTTCTGAACATTTATGACCAGACTAAAACTGCTAAATCTATGGTTGGATTATCTTTATCTGTCGAGAGTACTCAGTCACTTACCGTCACCGAGTATATAAAGCAGAGGGGTAACTCTATATTCATTTTACTAATCTCTCAGCCATTTTTTTAAATAGTGGCTGTTAACCAAATTAGTCTTCTTTTTAATCTTTGGTGGATGAAAATGCAGCCAAAGAGGCTGTTGGAGCTGAAGAAACCCCTTTTGGAGGTTGGTTTGTTACAAGATTGCGATCTGCTGCTCATGGAACTCTAAATTCTCCGGGATTAAGTTTGGGAATTGGGCCGAAAGGTGGACTTGGGGAAAAAGGTGATGCTGTATCGCGTCAACTTATTCTTACGAAGGTCTCACTTGTTGAAAGGCGCCCAGAGAACTACGAGGTAAGTAGATGCTGTCAATAGTTTTTGGCTTTAAAGAGGTTCTGTATGTTCCAGCTTACTTTTCTTACATATTTGGAGGAGATGTGTATTGGTCTGGTACATTAGTCTGCAATAGACCAAGGTTCCTTTTTCGAGGATGCCAAATATCATGAAAGAGGAAGAATGACTAGAGAAAGTAATAAGTCAGCCTTTCAATTTCTAAGACTTTTCACTGAATTAATTATGGCAGTATATTCCTGTGTAAAGCTATTTTTGTCTTCATTTGGCTGTTTCTGACATTGCCTGGTTTCTACAAATTCTTTTACGGCTAAAAATTGTTCTTTGTATCACAAGTATATTCCATGTTACTATAAACAGTGGCGGTCTGTGCAGATACAAGATTGACTTGGATTGCAGACATCGTGTTCTCTTTATGCTTGACCTTGATATTCACTTGGAAAATACATATTATGAATCAGAAAAGGATTCATAATTTTGATCAGAAAAATGAAAATCAAGAATTTAGAGACAATAAGAACATGCATCAAAGCAGATGGACTTGTTTAAGCTTTCTAATAAAAAGAGGGTAAGATAAAATGAAGGGAAACCCTTTGTAGTCTTGAACAAACTGGATTTTACAACAGGTTATGTGTTGTATTAAGGCTATCCTAAAGAATGTGGTCTTCTTCAAGCTGACAGGACATTTTGAGAGATTGGTGGATTCAACTTAGGTTGGTTTTATCTTGTAGAGTAGCTATAGAGAAAGAAAAGAAGCCTTTTTGTGTACCACTAATGGCTTTCCTTATATATAAATAATTGTAACTTGTGACTCAACTGGAGTTAGGAAAAATTTTACCCAACGATATGCGATTCGCCATGTGAATCCTGATTCTCAGTTGTAGCATGTGGCTAAGCAACTTATTCTGATTCTCTTTTGTATTGGTGTATATTTTGTTAAAGTCTTAAACTTGTCAGTTCAATCATTAAACTAAAAAGTTCAGAATACTGGAATTCTGCTCAAAGGAATCTGCTATTTGCCCTTTTTTGGCTCAGCTGTATGGTTTCTTATGTATGCCTTATGATGAATTCTAGATGCCTTATTGCTCATCATAGGTCACAGGGCTTTATTATGAATCCTTGAAGGATTGCGGAGAAATCGGGAAAAATTTTCTTTAGGGTGTGTGTTACTTTGTATGGCTTGGGAATGTGCTTCCTTGCATAACTTTTTGAATGGAAAACTATATCTTCCTTGGTGCACTATTGGGATTAATGCAGTGTTTCTGTATTTCTTTTTGGTCTCTGGAGAGGACTGGTTGTGTTTTAAAGAATTTGTAGAAGATATGGACACAGGAAAATATATGAGTTCCTTATATCTACTATGCATTACTCTCCCTGGAAGTTTACATGTGTCCAACTTCCGACTTATCCTCTTTTGTGGGCCGTGATTGGTTTGGACATCATTTCAATTGTCACTGTGCATGATACATTACGTGAACATACATGGATCTTTCTAGTTGACCTAAGTTTTGAAAGTCTGTAACGTGAGAAATTTCCCTTTGATTTTTGGCTGTAATGAGCATCAGATAATTGCATTGATTTGAAACAGGCTGTTATTCCGATAAGTTCGTCCCTTATCTGCTGTTAGCGGTCTTGTTCGGTTTACTGAGGAGCCCCAGATGTTTGCTATTGAATTCAATGATGGATGCCCAATCCATGTGAGAATCCTTAGTTCTTAAGATTGTGATAAGTTAGTTTTGAAGGTGTAATTTTTAATTCTATGCTCTTGGTTTCAGGTCTATGCTAGCACATCCCGTGACAGCTTGCTTGCTGCTGTTAGGGATGTATTGCAAATAGAAGTAGGTAGATGTGCTCTCTTGGTTATTTATGTTTAAACATTTTCTTATATGTACTTTCACAGTTAAACGGGTGGTTGAGTGCTCTACCGTCTACGTATTAATTTGCACAAATTGTCTCACTATGCAGATAGAGTTCTCAAAGTGAACCATTTTATGAAAAATGTCTTGTACAATTTGGTTTACATATCTTCTGTAATTCCATTCTGCAGGGTCAGTGCCCAGTACCTGTATTACCAAGGCTTACAATGCCTGGTCATCGGATTGATTACTTATACCACCATGTGGCAGAGTGCATTTACAAATGCAGCAGCTTCCAGCTGCACAACAGCATGTTGTTGCAGACATGGAAAATGCAACCATGCACTTGAAACACTTGGCAGCCGCTGCCAAAGATGCTGTAGTTGAAGGGGGCTCCATTCCTGGATCAAGAGCTAAATTATGGCGCAGAATCAGAGAATTTAATGCATGTATTGCATACAGCGGAGTCCCTCCCAATATTGAAGTAGCTGAGGTCACTCTGATGGCCTTGATAACGATGCTGCCAGCTGCTCCTAATCTTCCTCCCGAGTCACCTCCCTTGCCACCGCCTTCTCCTAAAGCTGCTGCTACAGTGATGGGTTTTATTGCATGTTTACGCAGGTTGCTTGCTTCAAGAAGTGCTGCCTCACATGTGATGGCTTTTCCTGCTGCTGTTGGAAGAATCATGGGATTACTTAGAAATGGTTCCGTGGGGGTAGCTGCTGAGACTGCAGGTCTTATCGCAGTACTTGTTGGGTAAGAAGGTGGTCCAGGGGATACCAGCTTGTTAACAGATACTAAAGGAGAACGACATGCAACATATATGCATACTAAATCTGTATTGTTTGCTAACCAGAGTAATCTTATCATCCTAGTCAACAGGTTAAAACCTATGTCTGCGTCTCCATTGTTGTCAATGTCTATTGTGGAGGTTCTCGAGGCAATGATCTGTGACCCAAATGGTGAAACAACCCAATATGCTGTTTTTGTAGATTTATTACGTCTTGTAGCAGGTTTGAGACGCCGCTTGTTTGCATTGTTTGGACATCCTGCAGAAAGCGTGCGGGAAACAGTAGCTGTTATTATGCGTACAATTGCCGAAGAAGATGCTGTTGCAGCAGAATCCATGCGGGATGCTGCTTTGCGTGATGGTGCATTACTGAGGCATTTGGTGCATGCATTTTACCTTCCTGCTGGTGAGAGGCGAGAAATTAGCCGCCAACTTGTTGCTCTTTGGGCAGATGCTTATCAACCAACTCTTGATTTGTTATCTAGAGTTCTGCCTCCAGGCCTGGTTGCTTATCTGCATACACGTACTGATGGAGTTTCTGCGGAAGACATATCCAGTCAGGAAGGATCTTCACTGAGTAGGAGACAGAGACGCTTACTCCAGCAAAGGAGGAATCGTCCTGGAAGAGGGATAACATCTCAGGGACATCTATCTCCTTCAAATGATAACCTAGAGGCTGTTGATCAAGCCAACCAATCTAGCTCCGGGGCAGCCGAAAGTTATAAAAAATCTTCAGTGGATTTGAGGTCTGGACAGGTGCCGGGCATTCAACCTTCTGCAGTTCATGTTGGTGAGAATTTGCCAAGTGAACTGTCTGGTACAGGGATCACACAGAGTGACCATTCAGCAACTGTTGATTCTTCTGATATTCCTGCAGTAAATGCACATGAGACAGTTGAATCTAATGCTACCAGTTCAGTTGTTTCTGATGCCAATGTAGTTGTTAATCAGAATGGGGGCCTACCTGCACCCGCTCAAGAGACAGAAAGGTAGTTGTTGAGAATGCAAGTGTGGGTTGTGGAAGATTATTGTTGAACTGGCCTGAATTTTGGCGAGCTTTCAGCCTTGATCACAACCGTGCTGACTTGATCTGGAATGAGCGCATCAGGCAGGAGTTGCGAGAGGCTTTGCAGGCTGAGGTTCATCGGCTGGATGTTGAGAAAGAACGTTCTGAAGACATTGTTCCTGGAGGTGGGACTTCAGAGATCATGACTGGGCAAGTTAGTGTACCTCAGATTTCATGGAACTATACAGAGTTTTTTGTTAGGTATCCTAGCTTATCGAAAGAAGTTTGTGTGGGTCAATATTACCTGCGTCTGCTGCTTGAGAGTGGCAGCAGTGGGAGGGCACAGAACTTTCCATTGCGTGATCCTGTTGCTTTCTTTAGAGCTCTCTATCATCGATTTTTATGTGATGCAGACACTGGGCTTACTGTTGATGGTGCTGTTCCCGATGAATTGGGCTCTTCTGATGATTGGTGTGATATGGGGTTCAAAAATCCTAAGATTAGATGGTTTTGGGGGCGGCGGCGGTTCCTCAGTTAGGGAGCTCTGTGCTAGGGCAATGGCAATTGTGTATGAGCAGCATCACGGCACTGTAGGGCCATTTGAAGGCACTGCACACATCACTGTTCTCTTGGATAGGACTGATGATAGAGCTTTAAGGCACCGTCTTCTTCTTCTTTTGAAGGTACATCTAAATTGCTTTCTTTATCTTCTCTCTGTGGCACATTTCCCATGCCCTCGGTTTATTTATTTATTTATTATTTATTATTATTTTTTTTTTTTGGGGGGGTGGGGGTGGTTGAGCAAGTGTTTGGTCCTGAACAAAAGTTGAAAGATAATTGTTCAGGTCATAATTTAGAAAAACCTTTTCAAACCTGTTTTAAGGGAAAGTGTTTCCCAGTATCTCTATCATGTGTATAATGACAGCAGTTGAGACTCATCTAGTCAGATTTATGTAAGGGTGAAATAGTCATTGCATCCTTGGAGCTTTTGAGATCTGTTGTGTACAGTCTCACAAAGCTTGTGCTCTTTTGCACTTTATTTACTAATCAAGAAACGTTGGCTTGCTGCTTCAAACTGCCTGTTTGTTTCTAGAAGAGTTTTTAAAATGAGTAGGTGTCAAAAAACTTTTAGATTTAGGCAAATTATACTGCATTTTGGTCTTGATGGTTACTGCACATATTTGACTGAACTTACTCAAAATAATGGTCACCGTGACATTTTCATCATTTTTTTTCTTTATCATTTAGAGATCTGCCCATTTTTCTATCCCTTTAGTATCTAATTTTTGTATTCTACCATTTTTGTGCAGAATTTTCATGTTTCAGGGCTCCCTGATATATGTGGGCTATTTGCCTAAGTTGCATGAAAGAAGTTTAGTCTTGGCAGTTATTTTCCATTTATTTCTGTTGTTTCCTACTACTATTGTTTATCATGGCACACATGCTCTGATACAATGAGGTTATCTCCTCCATCATGATGAGAGTTGTTGGTTTTGTTGATTAGGTATATCCCAAATAATTGGGGAAGCATCTGGCAATTGTATTAACTTTAATACGAGATACGGACCATTTTCATATACTGCCAAAACATTTTGATGACATTAACTTGAGCTAGAACAGATTCATATGTTTGGTACCAATGGTTTTTCTGTTTGTATAGGTATTGATGAAGGTTTTGTCGAATATAGAGGCTTGTGTCTTGGTTGGAGGCTGTGTCCTTGCTGTTGATTTACTGACAGTAGTTCATGAAGCTTCAGAGAGAACTGCTATTCCTTTGCAGTCCAACTTGATAGCTGCTACTGCATTTATGGAACCCTTGAAGGAATGGTTGTTTATTGACAGAGATGGTAAGCAAATTGGACCAGTGGAGAAGGATTCTATTCGAAGATTCTGGTCCAAGAAAGAAATAAATTGGACCACAAGGTGTTGGGCTTCTGGGATGCCAGACTGGAAGAGGTTGAGGGATATTCGAGAACTACGCTGGGCATTGTCTCTCAGTGTTCCTGAAAAGCGTTCTCACCCCAATCCAGGTAATGTAACATTACTCATGCATAATATATTCCCTCCTTGGCATTCTATATGACATGCTTTCTGTTCTAGGATTTTTCAAAATGTTTGAAACTTACTGGTAATCTTTTTAACTCTACTTTTACAAAGAGTTTTGGGCTTATCGTGTATTATCCTACGCGTTTAAAAGTTTTTGGGAAGGGTTTTATATGTTTAAATTTGAAATGAAAGCACAGAAATGGATTACTTATTTCTTAGTTTTTGTTTATTCTTTACCAAATTTCACCTATAGTGTGATTGAGACAAGATAGTGGGATGGCCGTAAGACAGTAGTATACCTACTGATTTAGCATGACTGGCTTGCATTTGCCCCTATAATCAATTCGAATAGTGCTGCTCTGGGAATTTATTTGTTCTTTTTCTTTTTCTCATGTCAATGTTAAGAAAAAATGAACTGTCAAAGATGTGTGAATATAAAATTATATAAAGTGTGGGCATGGATGAGTCTTGTGATCTATTTTGATGTGCTATTATACATGCATGTATTTTTCATCATCTTTTGCTTTGTTACTATATGAGGTGTCTTAGTAGGTGATTACTTGCGTATCAGGTAGGAGATTCTGCATTGTCCATATTACACAGCATGGTAGCTGCACATTCAGATATTGATGATGCTGGAGAAATAGTTACACCAACGCCTAGAGTAAAAAGGATTTTATCAAGTCCACGATGTCTACCTCACATTGCACAGGTATTCTAATGTTTGTTGTATCTTATTTCATTTTTTGATTGTTTGAAATTTCTTTAAAGTGCAGTGAGCTTGTCATTATCTGTTATTGATTATCTTGCCTAAATTTGCAAATGCATATTTTCCGATATTGCATTTTGTGTAGATTTATGAAAATTTTCTGTGAGCAGTTGTCATTTAAGATGTAGCAGTTGGTCGTTTGTATAGCTTCTGAAGGTATTCCAGTTTTTATCCCCTTTAACCTAAGGCAGTTTGTTTTAAGCAGTTTTGGTTTGATGTTTCTATGGTTCTTTATTCCCATTGTAAGGCCTTTTTTCTGTTTAATTTGAAGTAAGACATCTAGCATTGGTTCATATCTAAACCAAGTCGTCTGTCTTGCAGCTGCTTGTGTTTTTATGATTGTTATATTTCTGAGACTTTATACACTCGTGTTATCTGTATGCTTGTCTGTTTTCCTTTGTTTATTCAGTGCAGGAAAATGTAAATATATACTTAGGAGCACTGTTTAAATTCATATTACTTGTATAACTCGTGATGGTAGGCTATGCTTTCCGGTGAGCCAACCATTGTAGAAGGGGCTGCAGCTTTGTTGAAGGCCGTTGTTACCAGGAATCCGAAGGCAATGATAAGATTATACAGTACTGGCGCATTTTATTTTGCCCTTGCATACCCTGGATCAAATCTTCTTTCTATTGCCGAGCTCTTCTCAGTCACACATGTTCATCAAGCTTTTCATGGCGGTGAAGAAGCTGCAGTGTCCTCTTCTTATGCCTCTGGCAAAACGCAGTGTTTTAGGTGGACTTTTACCCGAGTCCTTGCTCTATGTACTGGAGCGCAGTGGTCCAGCTGCGTTTGCTGCTGCGATGGTTTCTGATTCTGACACTCCTGAGATCATATGGACACACAAAATGCGAGCAGAAAATCTTATTCGCCAGGTGCTTTAACTTTTCTTTCCTTTTCCCCTATTTTAATGAATGTTTTCTGCCTGTGTTTACCTGGTATGGACAGTGTTCAAACAGCTTAATGTTGTACTTTTCTCCAGGTTCTTCAGCATCTTGGAGACTTCCCTCAGAAGTTGTCCCAACATTGCCATTCTTTATATGATTATGCTCCAATGCCGCCAGTCACATATCCAGAGCTGAGAGATGAAATGTGGTGTCACCGCTACTACCTTCGAAACCTCTGTGATGAAATTAGGTTTCCAACTTGGCCCATCGTTGAACATGTCGAGTTCTTGCAATCACTGTTGGTAATGTGGAGAGAAGAGTTGAAGAGACGAGGAGACCAATGGATCTTTCTGAAGAAGAAGCTTGTAAAATACTGGAGATCTCTTTGGACGATATATCTAGAGACGATGCCCCTGAAAGACAAACTTTTGATGCAGCTGATGAGATTCCCAACTTAGCGAAGCAGATTGAAAACATCGACGAAGAAAAGCTTAAGCGACAGTACAGGAAACTGGCAATGAAATATCATCCAGATAAAAATCCTCAAGGGAGAGAGAAATTTCTGGCTGTACAGAAAGCTTATGAACGCCTACAGGTACATTGGCATGTTATTCATTAATGTTTCCAAGGCATGGAATTCGTGCTTGACATTCCTACCCTTCATTCAATGCATGTAAAATGTGAGCTAGACAAAAGAGTCATTTCACATTAATGCATGTTATTCATTAATGTTTCCAAGGTGTGGAGTTCGTGCTTGATGCTCCTGTCCTTCATTCAATGCGTGTAAAATGTGAAGTAGACACGAGTCATTTCATCCTTGCTATACGGGTACTTAAAATTTTTGATTCAGCAATTAAATATTCAAGAGCTTCATGAAAATAAGAAATTAGAAACTTAGAATCCCCTGATTGTTGGAAACATTTTTTGAGTTTTGAAAGTAGAATCTAAAAGTAGAAAGATGAACATATTTACAAGTAATGAGCTAATAAGGAGAGGTTTTAGTGGATCATAACAGAATCATTTATTTATTCTTACGAAATGTCTCTTTGTTGGCGTGTAACATCTTTCTTACTAGCAGGTTGACTTTATCATTTTGACCTTCTCATTCAATTTCTAATCTAGTTTGCATCTAAATTGTGGTATTCTTGTTATCAGGATGATAGTTTTATATGCTTTGATGAAGCCTGAAACAATCTCGATATTATTTATTAGAGGTTATGGTATTTTTATGAAATAGTTCTTCAAGTCATTGGGTTTGGATCCTGTCATTATATTTTTTGTGCTTAATGGTTGTGTACTGCTATCTGCTAGGTTTAATCTCTTATAGTCTGGCAGCCAAAAATATCACTGTGGAAGATAATAGGAAAACTGTATTTTGTGCTTTAGTATTAATGTGAGCACAGATGTATGCTGGCTCTCGTAGCTTATGTTGGTTTCTTATTGCTTTTTACCAATTGTTGGAGGTGTAGATTTTGTGCTTTTAAAAGTTGAGTATTGCAGACTACATAAGAGTATTTGGGTAGGCATATCTTTTGATGCATGAGGTGTCTTGGAAGTTAAGTGCCATTTCAATTTCAGAGGTAGTATCACATGTTATCAACTTGGTTTCTATATGCATACTTTAGTTCATGCCTGCATATGTTATTAGTAGTATTGATTTATTGCATCCATTTCCATTAGACTGACTATACTTGAAGCATTTTTCTCAGGCTACAATGCAAGGGCTGCAAGGTCCTCAAACATGGAGGTTGCTGCTATTACTGAAGGGACAGTGCATCGTATATCGACGCTATGGTAATATGCTGGAGCCATTTAAATATGCTGGGTACCCCATGCTGCTAAACGCCTGCAGTGACCGTGGATAAGGATGACAACAATTTCCTTTCCTCAGATAGAGCACCTCTCCTTGTTGCGGCCTCAGAGCTTGTTTGGCTTACGTAAGTGCTCAATTCCACGAGAAAATTCTAAAGTTGTGCTTGTTTTCAGAATTATTCTTTTTGGGTGTTGATTTGAAATTGTGTTTCTGTCAAGGTGAAACTCGCATTTGTTAAATGCGAGTTCTATGACCTCGCATCTATTGAATGCAAGGTCTAAGAAATTTTTTTTGACCTTTTAATAAAAAAAAAATTCCATGACCTCGCATTCGTTGAATGCGGGGTCTGGAGAATTTTTTTTTTTTTACAGTGCCATTATAATTGGTAGAAATCGCGAAGCCGATTTTTTTTTTAAAAAAAAATTACCCAGACTTCGCATGTGTTAAATGCGAGGTCATGCAAAAATTTCTACTTGAATATTTTCTTAGTCTAGTGGTGGAAATGGACGGTCAAAAATGAACTTTTTGGTTTGATGTTTTGGTCTAAGAAGGTGCAGGGACCCAAGAGGATGAAATATGGCTTGGCTGGTACAAGTTTGCAGAGACACGTTTGTTCATGTTCAACAAATGTGATTATAGTTGGTGCAAAAAATTTACTTAAATGCGAGGTCATGCAAAATTTTTATTTTTTTTTAAAAAATTCAATTTCGTATGACCTCACATTTGTTAAATGCGAGTTCCGCCTTGACAGAAACTCAATTTCAAATTAACACCCAAAAAGAATGATTTTCAAAACAAGCACAACTACAGAATTTTCTGAGATCTGTATTTTGTAAAATTTTGCAAGTTTTACAAATAATTGGATAAGATTAGTTTAATTAATGTTTGCCCCATGTTTTAGGTGTGCGTCTTCATCACTGAATGGTGAAGAGCTTGTGAGGGATGGTGGAATACAACTTATTGCTAATCTTCTTTCGCGTTGCATGTGTGTGGTTCAACCAACCACTCCTGCAAGTGAACCCTCCACTGTCATTGTTAGTAATGTTATGCGGACCTTTTCCTCAATTCTGAGTCAATTTGAAAGTGCCAGAGTTGAGACACTTCAGTTTTCTGGACTAGTTGAGGATATTGTCCGTTGCACAGAACTTGAGCTTGTACCGTCTGCTGTTGATGCTGCCCTTCAAACCATTGCTCATTTTTCTGTGTCTGCTGAATTACAAGATACCTTATTGAAGGCTGGAGTGCTATGGTAAGCTAGGACATTGATTTCTGTCCCTACTATATACTATTTGTAAAATGTTGCCATCTGTTTAGGAAGTGAAATGAGATATTTTGCAACTGTTCTTATGAAATCCTCAAGAAGAGTTATAATTACAACAGTCAAACTGCTACGTTATTTTAGCTTCACTTCTATTCTTCGTTTTGCATACATGTGTCTATGTCTGCAAGAGTGGCTATAGTTTTTTCTGGATACACCACAACAGTTAAATGCTTTGGCACTCATTCGAATGTTTTCTAATTCTGTGATAACATGTTTATTGTTTGGTGGTTTCTACTCTAACGAGTCCAATTGTATATTATTCTCATCTATTAAGATCTGTGATATCTAGTTTTTCTCTCTTTTTCTTTTCCATTTAGGTACCTCTTGCCTTTACTGCTTCAATACGATTCAACTGCTGAGGAATCAGATAAGACCGAAACACACGGAGTTGGAGAAAGTGTTCAAATTGCAAAAAATACTCATGCAATACGAGCGTCTCAGGCATTGTCAAGGCTTAGTGGTCTGCTTGCGGACGAGAATAAAACACCTTATAATCAAGCTGCATCCCTTGCCCTCAAAACCTTGCTAACACCTAAACTTGCAAGTATGCTGAAGGATCAATTAACAAAAGAGTTGTTGTCAAAATTGAACTCAAACTTGGAGTCTCCAGAGGTAAATGCCGCAGGGTCTTGTGTTTTACTGAGGTGTAGTATGTCATATATGTAAAATCACATTTTCTAGTTGTATATTGCATATGTTTTGTCAGTCTGCATTATCGTTTTAAATTTTGAAGTTATTTGCTTTATATTTACCAGTTTTTCCTTTTGTTGAGAAACCTCAGCAGTTTGCTTGTTTAGGTAAAGTTGCATAGATTCATTTCACCTTTTTGTGCATGTATGGTTCTTAGTTCAGAGTTTGAAGACTAAATGCTATATACTGACATGATCTGGTACAGAAAGCAAACCTACTATATGGCACATGCATCATATTAGGTTTGTTGTCAATAAGATTGTGTTATATTTGCCTATCATGCCTTTACCTCTTTTTTCTTCTTTATAATACCTTAGATTTTCACCTGTAGATCATGGTGGTGGTGCATTCTTCTTTCATTTACAAACATTTGGTTTTACTATGCAATAGTTGAGAAGTTGGTTAATTTCCAGAGACTTGGTACTATGCTGTTGGCTTAGTTTTAAATGAAATGCGTTCTTTCTGATTGCTACCTGTTAGTTGTGAGGCTTATCATTTTAGAGTGACCATATTTCCAGTAAAATGACTCATTTAATAGTATTCAATGTGTAAATGCATGTGAATAGCTTTGTTGGTGTTATCATGCTTTTAAGTGCTCGAGTAGTCGGTGTTTATTATGTTTCCAGTTTGAGTTGCGATAGTTGTAGAATTTTGATATATTTAACCACTAATAATTTCTTTGTGTTGCAGATAATTTGGAACTCCTCAACCCGTGCCGAATTATTAAAATTTGTTGATGAACAACGAGAAAGTCAGGGTCCTGAAGGTTCATATGATCTGAAAGATGCCCATTGCTTCGTGTATGAAGCTTTATCAAAAGAACTATTTGTTGGCAATGTGTACTTGCGAGTCTACAATGATCAACCAGATTCTGTAATTAGTGAACCCGAGGAATTCTGTGTCGCTCTTGTAGACTTCATTTCACATTTATTGTGTAATCAACCAAACACTGTTTCAGATTTTCATGTTAGTGGCTCATCTATTGAGTCATATGAGCATCAGATTGATGCTACTAATGGATCATCCAATGGGCCACACTCTTCCGATGATTCCTTAGCACCTTCTGATCATGATGGAAAATTGGTTGACAAGGAGGAAGAATTGGTTAAGAACCTCCAGTTTGGCCTGACCTCTCTTCAGGTAGATATTTATACTTACTTGGGTGCTTTGTGTGGGTGGTGTTCGTTTGGTTGTGCTAAGATCTTCTTTTTATGTTATTTCAGCACTTGCTGACAAGCAATCCAAATTTGGCTTCCGTGTTTTCTTCTAAAGAAAAGTTGTTTCCTCTTTTCGAATGCTTTTCTGTTCCTGTTGCATCTGCTAGCAACATTCCTCAGCTTTGTTTGAGTGTGCTCGCCCGCCTGACGACACATGCTCCCTGCATGGAAGCTATGGTTGCAGATGGTTCTAGACTTCTCCTTCTTTTACAAATGCTTCACTCGTCTCCTAGTTGTCGTGAAGGAGTTCTTCATGTTCTTTATGCTTTGGCAAGCACTCCAGAGCACGCGTGGACAGCTGCCAAGCATGGTGGAGTGGTCTATATTCTTGAACGTCTCTTGCCTTTACAAGGTAAACTGGGTTTTTCTTTGAATTCCCTCAATTTATGCCTTGAAAGAAACAAATGAATCTTATGAATTACAAATTATCATGTGCAGAAGAAATTCCTCTGCAGCAAAGAGCAGCAGCTGCCTCCCTGTTGGGGAAGCTTGTTGGCCAGCCAATGCATGGTCCGAGAGTGGCTATAACACTAGCACGGTTTCTACCAGATGGATTGGTGTCCATCATTAAAGATGGTCCTGGTGAAGCAGTTGTGAGTGTTCTTGATCAAACAACTGAGACTCCAGAACTTGTATGGACTCCAGCGATGGCTGCTTCTTTGTCCGCTCAACTGGCAACCATGGCATCTGACTTATACCGGGAACAGATGAAAGGACGTGTCGTTGATTGGGATGTTCCGGAGCAAGCTTCTGGCCAGCAGGAGATGAGAGATGAACCTCAGGTATGATTTCTTGTATGCTATATTCATTAGTTGTGTTGGATGAAGGTTTTATACTGTTTCTGAGTCATTATTTCATTTTGTAGGTTGGAGGTATCTATGTCAGGTTATTCCTGAAGGATCCTAAATTTCCTCTTAGGAATCCCAAGAGATTTTTGGAAGGACTATTGGATCAGTATCTTTCATCCATTGGTTCCACACATTATGATGACCAGGCTGTTGATCCTGAACTTCCTTTACTTCTCTCTGCCGCATTGGTCTCTTTGTTACGGGTACACCCTGCACTTGCAGATCATGTCGGCTATCTTGGGTATGTCCCCAAACTCGTCTCTGCAGTGGCATACGAAGGGAGAAGGGAAACAATGGCTTCTGTGGAGATTAGAAATGGCAACTTCCCTGGGGAGACAAGTGAAGCTGATGATAATTTAATGCAGCCGACTTCACCAACGCCTAAAGAACGTGTTCGTCTTAGTTGCTTACGTGTCTTACATCAACTTGCGGCCAGTACAATATGTGCAGAAGCTATGGCAGCAACTAGTGTAGGGACACCCCAGGTAATTTTTATGGTGATATTGGATCTTAGCTTACAAGGAGTCAGTTTGGTTCATTGGGGGTTTTCATTTTCTCATAAAACTATTTACCAGTTTAGTTTATAGGTGATCTTTATTTTCAACATAAAACTATATACCTATCTCTTTCTTAGTAATTGTAAAGATCCCTTCAAATTTGACTAGTCCTACTTTCTTGGATTTTATTATTGAGTGGTTTAATCTTGATGAGAATTACTTCCAGGTTGTTCCACTTTTGATGAAAGCTATTGGATGGCAAGGTGGGAGCATATTAGCTCTTGAAACACTGAAACGTGTTGTGGTTGCTGGAAATCGGGCAAGAGATGCACTGGTTGCACAGGGACTCAAGTAAGTACAACATTCATCTGCCTCTTGTATATCATTCTTAGGATTTCTGTATGCATCATATGCGGACATGGGAACCATGTAAAAGTTGTTTTATTTATTCGTTTAAGTTCATCATCCACATGTGACATTTGTCATTGCATCTAGTCTAACTAGGAATTGAACGAGAGTAACACATTCATTGTATCTGCAACAGATTGTCATATGATCCGAAGTAAAATTCTAATTATGATACCCTGTAGGCTAGATTCCTTGTTGAATATGGTGGAGAACTTTTGGCATGTTGGTGAGTTTCAGAGATGCCATCACCTAGAGAATGAAAAAGTGGGTTGATTACCACTGCAATTGGAAATAGATGAAAATGCTGACACCAGTATCTCTCAAATAAAATCTGGTTCAAACTTACATTGGAAAACAGATGAAACCTCTCATCATGCTGCTTGCATCACCTCTTCCACCTTTTTAAGGCTATCTTACTGATCTTATAGCCCTCAGGTCCTTCAATAGCCTTGACAGAATACCTGAGTTGTGCTAAGTTGGCATCAAATAATCAACAATAAGTGAACCTTTCTCTTTCCTGTGCATAAATGTTTGAAGGTTTTTCCTGCTTGACTGCTTCAGCTTTGTTTTGACATGTTTGGTCCATGAATACAAAGCTAAGCTAGGAGCTATATATAATGTCATATCAGCATTCATGAAAACCAAAGGGATGAAATATAAGGTAGAAGATGGGAAGATGAATCTCATAGGAGACATTTGTGGATGGTGGTATAGCTCAACGAGAGCGGAAATGGTTGGTTCGAGGATAATAACCTATTTCAGTGGGCATCTGGGTGAGATGTCTGAGTCAATGGAAGGTATCTGTGTCAGAGTCCCTGTGCAATGACATCACGTCACAATTCCTCTCGAGAGTGGCCCTTCCCCCCCACCTGGCTGCCAACCAAAATTAGTGCTCCTTGGCCAAAGTGCAGGGACCAGGGGCCCCATTAGTGATTTTAGCTCTGAGGCTTTGGAAGCATTACCCTATTCCATACCAACGCATCATGTGTGTTGTCCATGTGTGAGCTTATTAGGCATCCATTAGTATGCATACATATTATTTGGGAGGGTAGCAACAAGAAGTTCTCTTGTCCTATATTTCTAAACCACTTTATAACAGGTTTTCATCTTGTTTCCATCTTTGTCAATTCTAATATATCATATGTAATTTACAGGGTTGGTCTTGTTGAAGTACTTCTTGGTCTTCTTGATTGGAGGGCTGGGGGAAGGAATGGTCTTTGCTCCCAGATGAAGTGGAATGAGTCAGAAGCTGCCATTGGCAGGGTGCTTGCTATTGAGGTGAGATGATTTTATGTACTATTGGAGAATCTGCGTATGTTTTGGTGCATTCTGGTCTCACCTATTGGAATATGTGAATCTCCACCCCTCTTTTCTGGACAAGTTTTAGGTAGTATTGTTTTTTCCCATTTTCTGAAGATTTAAAATAGTGCAAAAATTCCCTATTTGAATTTTTAGACGTAGTCTAACTTTATCATGTGGGGAGACCTACATCATCCTAGATTGTGAGTGAATAATTTTTCATGAAGTAGCAAAACTCTATTTCGATCCTTAATCTACTTTCCACAATTCCACCTACTATGTGTACTTCTAGTCTGTTTCAATGTGTAAATCTGTTATTCATGCTCACTGCTGTGCTAGGGATCTTCAATTGATTAAATATATCACTATTTTTGGAGGACTGGAATTCTTGAATTTCTTGGAACCTGGCTTGGAAAGATTATGGTTTTAGGATTTTTGATACTAACACACAAGGCACTGGTAATCTGGAGATTGACTTTGTTTCAATTGGGTTTCAACTTTAAAATGCATTTTATCTGGAGATTGACTTTGTTGCAATCGGGTTCAACTTTAAAATGCATTTTATCTGTTCTAACACACAGATAAAATGCATTTGATCTGTGCGTTTTATCAATTGGGTTTCAACTTTTAACATTTTGTCATTTCTTGTGAAGGTTTATAGCTTGTAATGTAATGTGTTTCACTTTATTCTAGGTTCTGCATGCTTTTGCAGCGGAAGGTGCCCATTGTACTAAAGTGTGTGAGATACTTAATACATCCAATGTAAGTCTCGACTTCTTGACTCCTAATGTTGCACCATACAGTTTTCCTCCTTTTTCTCCTATATGTGCCTCATCTTCCGTCTGGGACATGAATTACTCATTATGGGGTTAATATGTATTTATATTCTTCTCCTTTTGTGATTATTATGTTGAGGTTTTATGTAACTGTGCAAGTTTTCCAACAATCCCTTTGTATATCTCTGTTTTTATATAAATATGGGCATAGACCAAGAATCCTTTCTCCATTTCGAAATGGATGTTTTTTCTTTTTCGGGCCATTTCAAAGTTATATTCTGATTCATTACATGGAACATTTCTTAACGTCTACAATGTGATAACTCTGCGTGAAAGTGTGTTCTTACAGTTCAAATAAACTAACAACTAAGTTTCTACTTTTTACCTCTCGCTTGAAATTAACTACTAATGTTTATCAGTTATTTATCCCCCTTTAGGCTTATCATTCACCATATTGTTGAGTTTCAGTTCTTATTTCTGAAGGAAAAGACTACATCTTTTTTGGGGAAGAATTGAAACGATAGATTGAGTTTGTCCTATTTAATTTACAAGAGTGGAAATTTTTTTGAAATAAGATGTCCATGGCTTGTTGTATAATGACATAAATGTGATTGCTTCATACTACTCCTTGGGAGTGTATTAGTGGTTTCCAATAAATATTGAACACAAAGAGGTCTTAAAGGTTGAGTTCTATACGAGTATATTGGTTAATTCAGTACATCCTACTCCTAATGTTGATATGCTGCTGGTTGCACATAAAATGCTTCTAGGCTTATCTACTTATGTTGCTTTTACATATGTATCATAAAAGATATCTCCTGTGCAGATTTGGGATGCTTACAAAGACCAGAGACATGACCTTTTCCTTCCCTCAAATGCGCAATCTGCAGCTGCTGGAGTTGCTGGTTTAATTGAAAATTCCTCATCAAGGCTTACTTATGCACTCACGGCGCCCCCACCATCAGCTAGCCAAGCTAAACCTCCTAGTGTGGTTGCAGCTGATTCAAATGGAAAGCAGGATCACGTTTCACAAGTCTCTTAACACAGTGAACGAATGATGCTTGAAAATACCCAACATCATTGGAGATCAGGTTACAGAAAGAAAGATATGATGCTACACTAGTTGGTCAGTCTTTCAGATTCTCATACCACCCTGATTTGTATAGCACACTGTACATTCTAGACTGTTGCTATTGTTCCCCTCTCTCCAAAGAAGCTAAAAGCAAAGAAGTAATGTTTTATAGTGTAAAGGCGGCTTCCCAGTTTTATTTGATTTTTGTAAAGACTTTTTATTGCCATTTTATAGAGTGGGAGGTGATTTTTGTTAGCTTCCTTTCCTTCCAATGGATTGTATACCTTACTGGTTTAAGGAAGATATGCTGATTCTGGTCAGGTTTGATTTTTCTAGTTCATTGTAAATGACTTTGTATGAGCCTCCTAGATGTTAAATTCTTGTCTCTTCTCAAGAAACGAAATAGAATTAGGCCAGTTTGGGAGTTTAAAAGAGAAGAGAGTTGGTAAGGTATGAGAGTTCTCTCCATATTATTTGGGAGTTTTGGAAGAGAAAAGGAGTTTTGGAGCTCATTGGGTATTTTAATTTTGGTGTTTAGCTTTTTATGTATAAAATTGATATTTTAAGCCTTGTATTTCTCTTATTTTTTGCCCGACTAAAGTTCCCACATAGAACTTCATTTTTTTTCTCATTCTTTTCTCTGAAAATCTCAACTCTCAAAAGTCTCAATCTAAAAGAATGAACCTCATTCACGATATTATGTTGTGAAATCTTTGGTCCACATTTTGTTGTACCACTCATTTTTCATTTCTCTCCTTTTAAAAAAAAAAAGAAAAAAAAAAGAAACCTAATTAAAGCTCTAATTAAAGGAAAAATTTAAGTGTTTGTTCCTCTTCTTTTCCCTTCAAATCTCAACCCAACCAAAGGAAATTCTTAAAATGCACCTGAGTCCTTGTTTCTTTCATATTTAACATCATTCATATGCTATATTAGGGCTGTAAACGAACCGAGCTGCTCATTCGTATGCTATATTAGGGGTCGAGTCGAGCCTGCTCGAGCTTGAAATTCTTGACGAGCCGATCTCGAGCATATGTATAATATAATATGCTCGAGTGCTCGTCGAGCTTTTCGAGCATTATATAATTTTTTTAAAAATTTTTTTATTATATGTAAAATTACTAAAATATCCATACTTTTTAAAAAAAATTACATATTTTACCTACGAAAAAGTCGAACTACTAGAGTTCGAGCTCGTTTTACTTATTTTCGAGCGAACTCGAGCTCGAGTTCGAGTAGCAGAAAAAATTTCGAGTTCGAGTTCGAGTAGGACACTATTCGTGCTCGATTCGGCTCGTTTACACCTCTATGCTATATGCTTGTTAGTTTTTCAATTATATCTACTGGCTAGACCGCTGTTTTCAAGTGGGTGAGCCATGGGAGTGCTAAGTTTCCTCCAAGAATTAGAGAAGGCTCCATATTTTTGTTGTCACCAATTTACTTTTGTAAGATTCATGTAGTGATAAAATTTTTGTTTCTAGTCATTACTGCTGCTGCTATTTCTTTCCTGCTACCACATTTTCATTTTCTTTACACTAAACCACATGCAAGAAACTTCTGTTTCATAGTCCAACTTAAAATGCGGAAACTACAATTTCCTTTTTAATACCAAACTATGTAAGCTTAATTAAAAATTTTAATTAATCCAATTTATATGACACATTCTTCATAACTTTGCATATGTGTAAAATCTTATTCACTCACCAATCCAAATCATTTGGCCAATAATTTAATCGATTGCTTGTTTAATTATTGTAGAGTAGAATAATCTTTAGTAAACAAAATTAACAAATTAGTAAATAATTTAGTAACCATCCAATATTTAATATCATTGGTTGATTGGTATTGTTATAAAATGCTACGCTTATTTTTCTTTATTATTACAAAACACCTTGGTTTAAAAAAAAAAATGTTTGTGGCAAAAATGCCATTCTCTAAAACGTCAAGGCGTTTGTGTGGAAAATATTTTCCTGAATACGTGAATGTATACATGTCATGTCACCTTTAAAATTGGTAATTAAAGAAATTCATTTTTTTTTTTTTTCCAATTTTACCTCTCTCAAGATCTAACTGAAATTGAAGAGAATGATAGATACAGATCTTTGTATATAGAGATTACACACAGTTTTTGGGTGGAGATTTTTCTTAAATAAGTAGAACGATGCCTGTAAAAGCGTCGTCGTATAGAGATCGAACGCCTGAGTTTGAGAGAGTAGCCGAGAAGCTCAAGAGGTCATCCTCCTTATTACCCTCGGCGGCGGCTTCTACCGCGCCGAGTAACAGCTCCGCCGGCAGCTCGGATGGCTACTCCATTCCCGCAGCTCAGGAGACGACGCGATCCGTGGCTCCGATTCAATCGGAATTCAACAAGAGAGCTTCGAGAATCGCGTTGGGGATCCATCAGACCTCTCAAAAACTCTCGAAGCTTGCCAAATGTTAGAAATTACTCCCTTTTCTTTTTTAAAGCTGAATTCAATGATGTCTCTATTGAATTTTGTAGAGAATTCACCTAAGTTTAAAAAATTGAGTGATGATATAATTGCGAACTTATCAAATAATAGATGAAATGTTTGGAATAAATCAATGAGTAAATAGTATGAATATTAAATTTTGAGAATTTAAATGTTGGAATTCTAACTCTGTAGTTGTTAATTTTGACATTTTATTTTGGTTTTTTTATGTGGTTGATTTTAACTTTTGATTACCAAGTGCATATGTTTGTGTAGGATATAATTTGCAGATGTTGGTAATAATTTATGAATTATTTGTTGATTCAAAAACTATAGTTCTATATCATTGAGGGATATATTGGAGTAATTTGGGGGAATAAGTTTATTAATTGAAAAATAAAAAGTAGTGGTAAGTGGATGGAGAAAAAGAGAAATCGGGGGAGCAATGGATCGGGTATAAAAGAAGTTAGATGCATTTAGCATTACAATAAATTACAGTACAATCGAATAGTCAAGTGAGTACAATCTAGTGTTAAAACTGCTTTGATTTGGAGGATAACTGGCTGGCATTGGCCTTTTAAGGAATCAACTTTTGTTCTACAGAATGGTTTAAGCATGTCATGGAATGAAGGCCAATACATGATTTGGATTCCGAGTTACCCGCATTTTGTGACTGTGGAAACCTCATGCCATCTTTCTTGGGTGGCACCATCAACTGAACTGCATGAAAAGTGCCAATTAGTTTAATGATGTACATAAAATTTCTTGGGAAATAAAGGAACTTGACATAGTTTCTGTACAATACAGTGGCAAAGAGAACGTCAGTTTTTGATGATCCAACCATCGAGATCCAAGAGTTGACTTCTGTAATCAAGCAGGACATCACTGCACTAAACTCAGCTGTTGTAGACCTCCAGCTTCTATCCAACTCCCAGAATGAAGGAAATTCATCTAGTGACAGCTCTGCCCATTCAACTACGGTTGTTGATAACTTGAAGAATAGTTTAATGAGCACAACGAAAGAATTCAAAGAAGTTCTCACCATGCGAACCGAGGTGTATTATTTAAACAGTTATCACTGAATGGAGTAGCCAGTAGAGTTGCAAAACTTGCTCAATAGTTTCCTTTCCTGAGAAGAGCTTTATTCCTGTAGATGTTTCATTGCTAACTGTTTGAGCTTTTGGGTTGTAGAATCTGAAGGTTCATGAAAACCGAAGGCAATTATTTTCTTCATCTGGTTCAAAAGATTCTTCTAATCCTTTCATTCGCCAACGCCCATTGGCTACCAGAACAGCTGCTAGTGCATCCATATCTCCCCCTCCATGGGCCAGTGAGCCTGGTACTTCATCCCAGTTATTCCCAAGGTATAGTCAACCTTTTTAAGCCTGGTTTTAAGCTTCTTAATGTTAATTTCACTAGAAATAAATGAAGTTATGGAGGTTGATTGAGCATCTTGTCCCTCAAAATTCAGTATATTATTGGTTTCAATGTTCATATATTTTTTACTACTCGTAAGTAATTATTAATTGAACACTTGTTCTTCAGTGGTAACTTGTTTCAAAATACTATAAAATCAGGACAGGTTTAAGTAAGCTAAATATGCTAAATCTGGTTGAGATTCTTTTTTTGATCAATAGTGCTCCATTGTAAAATCAGGTTAAGTAAACTAAATATACTAAATCTGGTTGAGATTCTATTTTTGATCAAGAGTGCCCCATTGTAAAAACTTTTCTGGTTATGAAATAATATGGTGTTGATCCCTTGAATATAGTGTTTTAGCCTCATAAATTATTTGCTTTTTGCAAAACTTCTGGGATCAGCAAAAGGTTCTAGTTATCTGTTTACTGTGAATGTTTGATTATTTGTTCAGAGGTTTGGGTAAAAAGCAAACTAGGAAGTTGGCAATTAAATTCGGCAGCGAAGCAGGCTTTTCAAAGACCTTTTACAAACAAATGTCAACCTTAGCCATATAAATTTCAAAGCTGTTGGCGCTTCTTTCACATTGGTCCTTTCACTGTCACTGAATGCTATTTTTCTTCATTGTAGACATTCTGAACTGCGGCAGACTGTTCAATTATAATATCAATGAGACATGTATATAAGCTGTTTGTTTTGGCAAGAAATATTTTTACTAGAACTTCATAAATCTTTCCAGGAACCAGGCAGAAGGTGAATCACAGCCATTGGTACAACAACAGCAAAGTCAGCAGCAGCTGGCTCCCTTGCAGGACAATTTCATGCAAACCAGAGCAGTAGCCCTTCAAAATGTTGAATCAACAATTCATGAGCTTGGAAATATTTTCACCCAGTTGGCAACCATGGTTTCTCAGCAGGGTGAACTTGCAATCAGGTTGATCCACGTATTTTATTTGCACAAATGCTTGTCAGCCTGACTCATGGTTATAAACTACACAGCAAGTTTAGTTGCCATTGGCTATATCTCTATATGATCTTGATATGAAGTAAGTGGATTCAGCTTGCATAGACTATCTAGCAGATGTAATTTATTAGTTTGGTCACTGCAATGAGAGTCAGTGGCTCCACGAATTGTTCAAGTCCATAGATTGTCCTAAGAAGGTCTAAGATTTCAAGCGTGAAATGCTTCGACTTGCTGCTGTCTCTTATTCCATCTATTTGATGATTACTTTACTGAGGAAGAAAATTTTGAACATTTCACTAACTTCACATTTCTTGTGAGTGGCAGAATTGATGAAAACATGGAAGATACCCTTGCAAATGTGGAAGGTGCACAGAGCCAGCTGATGAGGTACTTCAACAGTATCTCATCAAACCGATGGCTGATGATCAAGATATTCTTTATAGTGATCGTCTTCCTCATGATTTTCTTATTTTTTGTTGCTTAATATACAACTAAATCACTGTAGTGATAGAAAAGGAAAGCTGTTATACTTCCTTTCCTGCAATTTTTTAGCCAGCAATGTGCACCCCCTTCTCTAAACTTGAATATCCAAGAGAAGATCGATGTGTTTTCAAGGACACAGAAAAAGACTTCAAAAGCCTTTGCGTATGGAGCAGTTCGGTTATTCTTGTGCAGGCCCCTTGGATCCCAGTTTTGTCAGCAATGCTGCCAACTAGAAGAGTGAGATTTTAATTGGAGGGAAAGTTAAAGTTTTGAGGTTGTTTGAGATTTTAATTGGAGGGAAGAGAAGGGAAAGGGAAAGGGAAAGGGAGGGAAATGAAGGGATAAAATTTTTAAAAAAATGAAGGAAATGAAAGGAAAAGTTTAATTATTCTACAATTAATTATGAAATATAATATTTTGTTTTTTAAATATAATACAAAAATATCAAAAGTATGATTACTTTAGTAAAATATTAACACTAATAAAATTTTCTTTCTAAAACTTCTAAATAATTTGAAAGAAACTTTCCTTCTGTTTACTGTTTATTAAAAAATTTTCTTTCTTTTCTCTTCCTTCCTAAAATCCAAGTATAACGTAAGGGTACTCTAATTTTTATTTCCCTCCCTCTCTTCCTCCTTCCTTTTAACTTGTCATTCTATTGAAACTCGAGACACTTGTTTGGAGAAAATTTTTATATGAATCAGATTTATAATATAGTGTCATGAATTCTTTGATCCATGTATTCTTTTATTACATCACTTATTGAAATGATGTGGGGTGATGTGGCGAAAAATGAATCAAGGAGTCCATGACATTATGTCATGGATCCAGTCCATGTAAAAATTTTCCCTTATTTGGTGTGCTTTTCTTCTTGCGACTTCAAGTAGGTTGAAAGGGTTCAGAAAGTAATTAGTAATTTCCGTCGTGAAATTCTCCTGGTTAAGAGGTCATCAGGTTTGATCGAGCTTAACTGTAATATATACATGGATTAGCTGAATTATTCCAATGGAAATAACAGTTTGAAATTCAAACTATATTCTTATTTTTTTTCGCAAACTTAAGTACCAATCTGGCATATCACACACACTCAAATATTATTTGACTAAAAAAACGCACGTGCTTTGCGCGTGTAATTTTCTTAATTTGTTAAAATTTTTAATTTTTTAAAAAATAAATAAATATTCAGTGAATGATAATATAAAGTATCAAGTATAAAAAATTCATATATTGAGTTTTTTGACGAAATAGTTATATATATTTTAAATATATAATATCTTTGCTATTTTCATTGTAATTATTTTCACTTTTATTTTTTTTTTTAACTTTTTCATATTATTTGCTATTTGTTACAACTATGTATAAGTTTCATTTTTTCCTCAAATAATTAAACAAATTTTTTCTTTTCTAGGCGTCTAAGTTATAATTTTCTATTGCGTCACCACCAACTATTTCATCAGTTAAAGATATAAATATTTTGTATAGTATTAAACTTTTTAAAATATATCTATCTATATATATTCTTTATCATTATTAAAAGATAAAATCATTATCAAGTATCAAATATCATTTTATAAATAAAGTATTTGAAATTATTTTTTTAGGAAAAAATATTTACAGGAAATCAAATAATTTAGGAATAATAATTACAAAATTGACTAATTAAATTTTTAAAAAATAAGAAACAAATAATCTAAGTAAAATATAAATAGAAATATATCATATAAAAATTATTAGAAATATATCATATAAAAATTATGTCCGTTACATATAGAAAAATAAATAAATTAAATTAATATATTCTCAAAATTATGAATAGGTATATATAGTATATTAAAATCAATATAAAAATTTGAAATAATATATTTCTTTTTATCTTTCTCTGACATGCATCCAACGTCAAGAAAAAATAATTCTTTATCTTATTTTAAAATGCTTACAATGCTAATGAAAGGACATAAAGTTCTGGAGTTATACAAAATTGCACGTTATTACTTTAATTTAAATTTTATATAAATTTCTATCACAATTGATTTTCGTTAATATATTATCTAAAACGTGTATGCATGTAGAAAATATATTAGTGCTTTTTCCTATTTCTAAAACTTACAATAACATTCACTTCAATACTCAATTAATTTTTTGCACTATCCATTCATCTTGAATGGTATAAAATATAGTTAATTCCAATTCAAAATAGTTTGTATTTATCTTTTGGGTTCCTATATTATATTGATCAATTAAAGATAAATACTTTTCCATATATTGAGTAACACTTTTTAAATATATCTATATATTATTTATCATTACTAAAATATACAATCACTATTAAGTATCAAACATTATTTTATAGATGAAGTGTCTTGTTTACTCTAATGAAATCAGAGTGTTACTTTAATAAAAAATATATAATTTTAAAAACATCCAAAATAACACATAAGTTTTATACAATTTTATGTATGCATATATAAAATATATTAATATATAGAATATTTTAATATTTTCATTTTCATATTTCTTTAGTTTATGATAATATTCATGTTATGACTTCGTTGATCTTCTGAACTCTTACATTCATCCTCAATGGTATCAAATGTGGTTAACTCAAAAATTATATTTGATATATTAATTTCTTGCATATAGTAAATATATATAAAAACAAAATTAAACCTAATAAAAATGTATGAATTTATTTTAATCTTTTTTGCCATCTTTTTCAATTAACTTCTTGTGTTTCTTACCAAAATCTTTAATCTACATCTTTCTTACTGATTTATTAAATAATATAATAATTGCATTGTACTTTCCAAAGTTGACATATAAACTCAACCTATATTTACAATTATTTTAGAGTATTTTATAATATGATTTTATTTGTATAATTTATATTGTCTTTTAAACTATTTACCTACTTATTTTTTTCTACATTGTTATTCTACAATTTATACATATTATTTTTGTAGGTATTGCAATAATCACTATAAAATATTTTGGCCATGTATCGTATCATAATTTGAAATTTTATTTACCTCATCAATAGTTATTCTAAATCAATATTTCTTTGTTGTATTGTAAAATACTATAACAACTTGCATTATAGTTTCCAAAGTTGGATCGACACTTTGATATTAAAAAGACGTGTCAAATTTTAAAATTTTAATTGGCATATGATTATTAATTTTGTGATTTTTAAATTAGAGTAAAACTTTAATATTAAAAAGATTTGTTTTTGAATTCAAACCAAATAAATTCATCAGAATGTATAAAATTGTTATGTTAGATACATTTCATGTTCTTCATTTTTTTTCTTTTTGTTAAATGTTTAGTGGAGTGATTCTTTTACCAACGTTATTAACACTAATATATATAATAAATATATAGTTGTATTATAAAATATAAATGGTCTTGTTAGATTAAACAGGGAGTATTTTAGATGTGTTAATTATTCTTCATGAAGGACATGTTAGAAATGAAATTATATAATTATTGATATATTAGGTAAGATAAAAAATGCGAAGAATTAGTAAATTATATTGCGTAGTATTAAATGAGAATTATTTTAGATATGTTAATTATACTTCATTAGGGACATATTGGCATGGAATTATTTAATTAATGGTATTTTGGACATGATAAAAAAAGGGACAATAAAGTAGTAGATTACCGATAGTTAGAATAAATAAGTAGTAATTTAATTATAGTCTCTTATTGGGAATTATATTTCATAAAAAACGGGTATTTTAGACATAAAAAAAAAGAAGAAGATATGTCGTTGGAATAAGATGAAGATTAATTTATTTAATTATATTGCTAATTGAGAATTCTATTTTATTAAGGGTGCATATTTTAGGCAAAACAAAAAAGGAAGGCAACACTTAAATATGGAATATTTTAGATAGATCAGTTGTAATTCATTAAGAATATTTTAGGCATGAAACTATGTAATTAAGGACATATTAGGCGTGACAAAAAAAATAGCAATTATCTAGGATAGGATTGACTAAAAAATAAGTGGTAGTATCCTAAAAAATATTGAGTAATTTAATTATATTTATATATTGAGAATCGAAAATTATACGGATATTTAGGGATCACAAAAAAAGAAAGAAACACATAAATAAGTTTTTCAAAGGAGAATTGAAAAATTATATTTCATTAAGAGTGAGTATTTTAGATATTACATAAAAGGGAGAAATACTTAAATATGTTATGCGAATTTGAAATTATATTTCATTAAGCGTGGATATTTTAGAAATTAAAAAAAAAAAAAAAAAACACTTACAAGGGAAACAAAAATGAGAAGAGACAACTGATATATATATATATATATATAATATATATATAATAGTATAGATAAATATGTATTGTAACAATTTTTTATATAATGATTAGAGAGTAACAGTCTCATTTTACACTTCTAGATGTGTATAATCCAAGATTTTTTTTTAAAGATTTTTCTGAAATAACTGGATAAAGAAACGAAAAAAATTCAATAATCCGTTAAGATACACGAGATTAAACTAGGAGAGTTAAAAGAAGCAAGAACACTGGTGTATCATCTTAGCCGTTACATCCACGTTGTCCCGATCCGGGTCCCACATACGCGATTCAAACTTCAAAATTTCAATTTGAAATTGATAACGTTCAGGTACCAATGATACTGCCCTCATTGAAAAAGTTTTCTGCAGTCTCCAGTCTTCAGAAGAGAAAAATCAGCCTCAGAAAAATGGCAACTCTAACCCCCGGAATCCTCCTAAAACTCCTCCAATCCATGAACTCCACCACCCGCGTCACCGGCGACCACCGTTCCCCGCTTCTTCAAGTAATCGGAATCGTCCCAGCTCTCTCCACCTCTGACTCCCTCTGGCCCCACCATGGTTTCTACGTCCAGCTTTCCGACTCCCAAAACTCCACTTATATATCCCTCTCCGAAAAGGATACCGATCTCATCCTCTCCAATCGGCTTCAGCTCGGCCAATTTTTACACGTCGACAGATTCGTTTTCGACTCCCCTCCCGTTCCCCGAGGTGTGAATCTCCGACCAATTGCCGGTCGACATGCCTTTATTGGATCCCCTGAACCCCTAATTGCCCGCATTTCGGCTACAAAAAATGGGTTTGTTGTCCAGCCAGCATCCGATTCTGACCACCCGGTTGCGGCGTATTTGTCTAAGAATAATGGGAATTTTGGGGACTGCGCAGAAAAAAATGTGGAAGCCAATGTTGAGAAGAGGAAGGCTGGTAGGAAAATTTCTACTCCGAAAGAGAATTTAAATGTGAATGTAGTAGTGGATTATACATCTCAGTTGATGAATTGAAGGGCTCCTCCGATAAAGCTCCACAAAGGTTCTCATCGCCGGCGGCGGCTAAGCAAAGGTCTGTTTCAGCTGGGATGAAAAATGCAGCAGTGGCGGACAGGGATCCATCACCGGCAGGAAAGGTGAAGCGATCTGCATCTCCAGTACCATCAAAATGTGCGGTGCCAAGCTTGGTTGCGGCGAAGGAAGAGAACAGGAGGAATTCAAAGGAACCAGCGATAATTGTGCCGTCGAGGTACCGGCAGCCGTCACCGACTGCCGGGAGGCGGCAGGCGAGTCCGGTGGTGGGGAGGAGGATGTCTCTATCCCCCGGAAGGAGGTTGTCTGGTGCGCTCAAGGTGTCTCCAGCTGTGGACTCATCCGGAAAGAAGAAGATGGCTACCATTGCTGCTGGAATTTCAAAGCTTTCTGAGGCCCTTGTGGCTACTGCTACGAAACCGAGCAGGAAGAGCTGGGACGAAGGGCCAACTGTTGCTGGGGGCGTTTCCTGAGCCGAAAGAGAAGGTTGGGACGAAGAATAGGCCGGATTTTCAAGCAATTTTAAGGACCCAAGTGAGTTTTTTATGTGAAATTTTCTTGAAAATAGCTCGAGTATTTGCTTCATTGAATTAATTTATAAGTTAAGCGTATGAGATTTGATGTTCAAGACAATATTAGTGCATGTTCAGTAAACAATTGTGCTGCTTTCCAGGCTGCTATTTCAAGGCGACTAAGTGATGTTAGTATGCGAAGTCAGGATGATCTATCAAACGATGAAAAAACAAAATCCAGTGTAGTTGAAAGTCCACTGCATAGATCCAGTAATCACTTTACATGAGAAAAAATGGACTGATGGCAGCATTTCACTAGATGCTGTCTCTTCGGACCTGGCAAAGCTGGGGAAGGTAGAATGAATGAACAAATTTGTTTCATTACATTAATGTGCTTTGAAATAACTGTGAACTTTTTGAATATCTATTTTTGGGAGTTATCTTCACATAATTGTAGCACTAATCAATTTCGCGAATAATACAAGAGAAATATAGGATTAACAACGGGCTGTCAAATTCTTTTTAACTTGCAAAGCTGGAGAGTGTTCTTCAACGTCTACTTTTTACAGGAGGCTATGCAGAGAAGAATTGTTGCTTCCGTAGCAGCAGCTGAAGCTTTAGAAGAGGCTATCACCACTGAGTCTATTGTGAGAAGTTTGAGGTAATTTTTGTTTCTTACTATAAATACTCGAGCCAAAGATTGGCAAATGGAATGAGATTTTTGGATTCAAATGAGAATTTTTTAGCTCAAGAGGTTTTAGACATGCATAATGAGAATAGCGTAGGACATTGACTTACTTGCCCATATTATCTTATTTTATTCGGTATTGAGTTGTTGGCTTTGTCTTTTCAAGATAGAGCATTAAATGGTTCAGCTCATTAACAAATACTCAGAGCTAGTTTTGGATTGTGATTGTGGAATATGCAAACACAAGGATGATTTGCTTACCCGTGTCAAGTAAATAACTCAAGGCATTTGAGAAGAATTTCAATGAACAAAATATCATTCGTACTTGGAATTTGTTATCTGTGGAGGTGATCTGGAAAGGAAGTTTGATTTCCAAGGAAGTTCATTCATTCATGAAGCCTACTCCTATCTTTCTATTTGATCTTGTCTGGATCTAAAGTGTTACGTTATCTATATGATTTTAGTGGCTATTCAACTTTGTGATTTGTGCTTTATTTGGTTATCATCGCCATGAACTCTTCTTTTGTTTATTCCGTTGCTAGAGGTTGATATAAATGGAATATCAATTGGGCATAATACATTGAAAAGATTCTTTTCTCATAACAGAAATGAAGAATCTATCAAATTGTATACATTGTTTGGGTTTAATTCTTTACTTTATTATGTGCAGCAAGTTTTCAAGTCTCTGTTTGTTGTCAAGGCCAGAGAATCCTTTACCTACCATTGACCGATTCATGTCGATCTATGAAGATGTTGTAAAATCAACAATACATGCTGGATCCCTGTCAGTGGCTAATAATCGTTGTACAGGAAAAATCCATGAAACCATTCCGACAGAGCACGCAAAATCGAGTTCCCTCTGGGTAGAAGCTGCTCTGGCAACTGATCTTGAAGTAGTTTCACTCTTAACCAATGAGAACTTTGAACCTCTATCCGCGAAAAGTTCATCAAAACAAGCATCTGCTTCTATAAAGAATCAGATTTTGGCTCCTTCACCGGTCAGTGGGACATGGACGAGGGGTAACGGGATGAATGAGACTTTGGATTTTGCCAAGAAATTGCAATCAGAGATGCAAATATGGTTTGTAAAGTTTGTTGAGGAGTCCCTGAATGCAGGTTTTCGGGTGTTTGAAAAGTGCTCCCCAGCTGCCAATGCAGGAGGTCTCAACTGTGGCCCTATTGCTGCAATTCTATCACAGCTGAAACGAGTCAACAACTGGTTGGATCATGTAGTGTTGAAACGGGATGAGCTGCTAAGGGAAAAAATCGAACACTTGAAGCAAAAGATATATGATTTTGTCATTCAGCATATAGGAACGACAGTCGAAAACTAAACCTTGCTATCTGATCCCCATTATTTTGCATGGTTATTTGTTGTTGGGAAAGGATTTGTGTGATTAATGCTATTTGTGCATTGTTCCAAGAAAATGAAATTTTATTTGTTCATCCCTTTTTTTTTTTTTTTCCTGGACAAACATTTGAATATTGCATTTCTTCACAGGTGCAACATGAACGGATTGTTTATGTTCATAGTCGGTGGTGCCACTAGATGACTACTTACCAAAAAGCTACGAATTTTGGTGTGTATTTCCACTAAAACCACCCTTTCAAGTGCAAGTACAAATTTCTAGTGGTCATGTCCTCTATTTTTTTTGAACTGCATGTATAACTTTCTCACGCTCGATATAAAGGCGGAAAAAGCATACTTTCACACTCATGCCTTGTCTTGCTTTAATTCGGTTGTTAGATCAATAATTTGAGATTTTGACATCTAAAGATTCCACATTGTTTTTTTTACCTTTTTCTTTGAGTAATTTTCTTGATAAATATAGTTAAGATGAAATCAAATATTTAGCTCTAAATTCCATTGTCTCATTCTCACAATCTTAGTGGTGTTGGGTTTGCTTTGAGAATCTATAGTCTATATAAAGGGAAAGTCCTAATTTAGTTTGACGGACTTTCCCTTTTATACATTTTGGTTATTTTTTAAATTTTAAGAGTAAAATTTTTTTTTAAAAAAAAATAGTATTAATTCACTACTATATAAATTCTATTACTTCAAAAAATCTAACCATCAAGTCTAACTGCCAAGTAATTTTTAAAATAACATACAGTGTGTGCCTTGCCTTCTTATAGTGATTACTCAAATAAAAACATGAAAAGAAGAAGAAGAAGATGCTTAAATATGCAATTGCAAACACCTTTAAAAAGTATTTTCTTTTCCCTTGTCCTTTATTTTGATGACTCTAGAAAAAATCTTCATCCTTTGAGAATGTTATTGCTTAAATAATACAGCTCCCTCTAGATAGTATTATTCTATCCCATGTGAACAATGAGATTATTTCACTTCAGTGGGATCATAAAAAAGAGGACCCTTAATTATCAAAGATAGGGAAAGTGAAAGCGTGGGCAAATGGAAACCAAAATGTTGGTTAATGGGCTAAATTCCAAGCCTACGAGTAAAGGTTAAAAATATGTCTCAAAAACAAAAAATGAAAAGAAAATTTTGCATGACTCGTGAAATAAAATTCTAGCAAGAATTCCATAAATGATCCCACACAGCTTGACAACACCCAACCCAACCCATTTCTCCCATTTACTTGTCCCAAGAAAATTACCATTAGCAATCCAAAACCCACAATTTTGGTCTTATCAATTACTACAATCAACAAAATCCAATCCAACACAAGAAGAAGAAAGAAAAAGAAGAAAAAGCCAACAGATCTACTTAGATGGACAATTAAATTATCAAAAAGTTTAGCGTTCTATTTTGACAATCTGATTTTCTGTTTGGTGAATTATTTAGTGGAGATACAATATGTAAGAATTATTATAAACAGCTAAAACATAAACTACACTAACTATTGATAAAGAGTATCTCATTGAAAAAAAAAATGCAAAAAGAATTTAAGTTTAAAAATAAAAAATAATCTTAAGAGGTGTTTGGTTCTAATCGAAATCGAAATCGAAATAAAAATCATAAACTCTATTATCAGTATGGGTTAATGTCTTTCCCTGTTGTTTTATTTGGTTTAAATGAAGAATAAGTTTCACTATATTAATAAGTTAATAAATTTGAAACTTATATCACAAATAAAAAATAAAAATAAATATTTTTTAATATTTTCATTCTCATAAAATAATTTTTAAAATAATTAACCAAACATCAATAATTTTAATTTCTATTTTTTTCCCACTTACCCATAAACCAACCATCTAATTAATTTAGTCCCAACAACCCATAGCCTCACCCACTCTCTGTCCTCAAGACTCCAACCCAGCCCTAAGCATTACCGACCATTACCAATTCCCCCACCCCAAAACTTAGGCAGAGGTGGTCTTTTTACTCCATTTATAAATTTTATAGTATAAATTAAATATTATGAAATCTATGATACAAGGTGACGTAGGTAAAATTTTATAAGATTTAATTTTAACCAGATTAAAAAATCGGATTTATGTAAATTTTTTCCTTCTATTAATACCCATTTCACTTCCGAATCCGAACCCTTGCCTTCCTCATTGCTCAGTTCCCAATCTCATATATCCATCTTATCTCACATAAATCCCCAAACATTCAAATCTCCATTTTTCTAATCCATTTCTTCGCCGAGAATTCCATCACCTCTTTAATCTCAATTCCCGGCCAATATTTCCAAATCAAAACCGTTTCCTAATCTGACATCTCACCGAAACTTCCTCCTCCGTTAAATTTCAGTTCTGATTTTGGCCGATCTTCATCGGGATCTCTGTAATTCCCTAATTAGCATTTCTTGTGAATATAAACAAGATTTTGATAGATATTTATACAATTATTTACATAGATAGATAGATAGGTAGATAATCGAGGATATTTTATATAATTAATCCAAACTAGGAGTTTTTCTGAGCTGATTAGTGATTAATTTCTGCTTTTTTGTTCTGAGAAAATTTTGGCCTGATTTGTTGAAATTCTAAACAAAAAAAAAGAAAAAAAATGGTGGGTGGTGGAAACAGGAAGGACGATTTAGTTATTAGCAACAATAATGTTTTTGCGGCTTTGGGAACTCTAAGGAAGAAGAAGAAGTCGTCAGAATCCAAGGGAAAGGGTTCGTCTGCTTCATCTTCTTCTTCCAGGTAAAAGGAACAAAAGGAGCCTGAGCCTCACGTATACTGGGCCCCGGCGCCCTTGACTATGAAATCTTGGGCTGATGTGGATGATGAGGATGATGATGATTATTATGCCACCACTGCCCCTCCTCAGTCCGTTTGGGGCAGTGACCCTGCTGCCCAGGAACCGCAGCCAAACCCTAAAGAAAGCTCAACTCCTGTTGAGGTGTGAAACCTTATTTTGCTCACACTTTTTTTTTTTTTTTTTTTTTTTTTTTGTGGGATGAAGGTTTTACGTATTTGATATTACATGAAAATGTATGAATGCTGCGGGTATTGTCACTTGCTATGAAATTTCACAAGTTTGTGTGAAAAGCATCCCGCAACAGGATGTGAAGGGGATGATGATGTACAATTAGGCACGTCTATGATTGATATGCTCAGCTGAGAGCTAGCATTATTAATTGATTTGAAATTTTCTTCCATTAGGTTTCTAGGGTCTTTTTAACTGGTCATGTTCTATTTTCAGTTTATACTGCTAAAGTGCTTCTGGAATTGCTTTGATTTGCATTTATGCCAATGCATGCTAAAACCAAAAGGCTGAATACCAATAAATGCTCAATTTTTTGGTTTTGAATTTTTTCTGCTTGTATAAGAGCTTTTGGTAATTTTACCATGTTGCTAAGGCTGAAGAGAACATGAGCAACCTTCCTGGGAAATCTTTTAGAACATTGTTGACTTCATGACAGATGATCAGGATTTTGTGGATTTCCAAATATACATGCAGTATAGAATCGAGGTCGCTGGGATCAATGAAAATTTTTTGATCTTCTTATGTGCCGGGTTAGGTAAAACACTTTTTTTGTAAGCTTTCCTTGATTGCCATATGGCGAGCCATTGCTTTTGTTGACTTCATGATCAGGATTTTGTGGATTTTGTCGTTGTCCTGTCGACCAAGATTTTCTATATGGCTTTGTATGTGCCGGGTTAGGTAAAACACTTTTTTGTAAGCTTTCCTTGATTGCCATATGGCGAGCCATTGCTTTTATTCTTCAAATTGCGTCATACGTGTAGGCCTCTTGTTCTTACCTGCCGCAGTTTATTTTCTTTGTAGTAATAAATAATCATGACAACAGAATTGTCGAAAAAAGAGTTGGGTAGAAGATCTTCTTGTCCATTGTACATGGATATCTTACTATAATTTAAGGATGCATTGAATGGGGTGTAAACCTAATATCCACAGATACTTGACTCTCATCGGATGTCACCACTTAGTAAAGTCCTCTGTATGTAATAAAAGAATTGCTATCCCTCGTAGTACCGCTTTAAGCACATTTTGTCCTCAAGACGAAGGGGTCCGTTTGCTGAATTGCCCTAACTATCGTCTTTCAGGCTATCTAAAGTATCCTACTTTCTCATCTTTTTGATTATTTATTTTCCATTATGTAGCTGATAAGGTGACTGTTAAGCTGATATTGTCGTCTCTCAACAATGTTACTGATGAATTACCACTAAGGATTGGTATAAGACCCCTAATACCCGGAGACCTTTTTGTTATTTTAACATCATAAATAATTGCTATCTGACCCATTGGAATCCCTACTTTAACTGAACCAAGTTCCTTAATGGATTTGGAATATCAAGGACATATACGTCGTGTTGGGTCTTGTCCTTTTGCGTCTTTTATACATGTTGCCATGCATGGCATTTCCAAACCATGCTTATCACAAGCTTTTGGATTATATAGATATTATCAACTTTAAAAACTCTCAGGTTCATTCAGTAATAGTATTTTTGCCATGAGAACTCATATGGAAATTATATTGTCTTTTCTTTTCATCTCCAAGAGATATCTCATTATTTTAGTGGAAAACATTTATATTGTTGATGTTTAGTTGAATATTTATGGAATTGAGAGATTTCAAATGAATCTCACTTAAATACAGATTTGAAAAAATATGTTGATTGTCCTTGATGCTAATAAAACATTAAATTTAGTGGTAAGGTGGAAGAGTGAAAATACAATAATAATGTTCAAGTTACTTTTCAAGAAATTGATTGTATGGTTGTAAAATATCCCTCCTCTCTCTTTTCCTCCCCCACCTCTCTCTCTCTCTCTCTCTCTCTCTCTCTCTTCATATGGACTACAAATGACCAAATTTGATGACTTATCAGGAAAGTGAAAGTGAAGAAGAAGGTCTTGATGATTTGGATGATGATAATGAGGAAGAACATGAGCACGAACCTGAAGTACTTGTAGAAAAGAAGTCAAGCCCAGTCACTGAGAAGCCTGCTGAAGTTGTTGTCCCTAAGGAGTCAGAAAGGCAGTTGTCTAAGAAGGAATTGAAGAAAAAGGAACTTGCTGAACTTGAAGAAATGCTTGCTCAATTTGGATATAACAAGCCTGAAAACCAAGATGGGTCCCAAGGTAAATTTTGTACTTCCTTTCTTTCGACTTGTTTACAAGCAGCTGTTGCAGGCACTACTTGTGCAGACAAATACTTGCATTAAAAGTGGATAGAGAATCTGGTTTTGTGTTCAAATTGTCATGTAAAATTGTCGATAAGGATGGTTTTTATTATACTATCTACCTTCTATCAGCCATCTTATGTGCATGTCTTTTGGGAGTTATCTCAAACATACTGATGGTATCCTTACTGCTGTTTTGAGTGTGATGAGGATTCTTTTTATGATACTAGTACCATATTTGTAAAACAACCAAACCAAAGGAATCTTTTGTTTGCTTATCCTAGAAGGTTCTTTAATGCCAGCATTAACAGTTCTTTTTTGTGGGTTTCAATTTGCATTTGGCATTTGGATTTGGGACTGGTAAATACTTTGTTTTTCCTTGGTATATACATTCTTCAATTAGTTCAAATTTCCTTGCACATTCTGAGTTCTTGCGCCATATTAAACAAATATGCTCCTAGTTTCAGACATTTCACAAGACAAGAAGATACACAATCCAACCGAGGATAAAAAAGAGAACAGTGCTCCAGGGGAGAGCAAAAGTGCAAAAAAGAAGAAAAAGAAGGATAAATCATCAAAGGAGACTAAAGAACAGCAGGATCAACCCTATGGCACTGAGGTTGGAAGTGGAGCTGATGAGAACCTAGGGTCTGAGAAAGCAGAAGATGGGCCATCTGTAGATGTGAAAGAGAAGATCAAGAAAATGGCATCTATTAAGAAGAAGAAGTCCAGCAAGGAGATGGATGCTGCTGCTAAAGCTGCAGCAAGTGAGACTGCTGCAAGGAGTGCAAAGATAGCTGCAGCAAAGAAAAAAGGAGAAGAACCACTACAACCAGCAGCCCCTGCGGTAAACCGTTTTTGAGTTTGAAGTGAGCATGTGTTCTTGTTCATTTGATAAACATGCAATAAACATCAGAATCTTTTTGCAATGAAATGACTCTTGACATTTTACTTTTTGGTTTAACTTGAGGGAGAAATTAAACTAGGTTTACTAGATTCTCATTTTTTGCTTCCTTTTCCCTCCTCCTGTTGGATAGGTTTTTGTGTAAATGTTTCATGGATGTTTACCAAATTTTGAACTTTTTGCTCTCATTGGTCCAAAATGGATGTATTGAACCTTTTTTGCCCATCTATTCCTATTGGATGCTGCTAATCCCTGAAGTGAGCAGCACCTTGTAATGTCTTATCTCTGCCTTGCTGACTTCTATCAGTCGATGGTTATATGTTAATAGGTAGCCAGACAGCTTCAGCTTCTTGTCCTTTAAGCAGAAAAAATAGTGCCTCCTACTGGCATTATCTTCTGATATCATCTGACATTGTTCAAGCATAGTGCTCCAGGATATCAGGTTAAAAGAAAATTTATAAGCATATTATATCTGCATTTGGATATGCATGTTGTCATATTTTGGGTGTGAGATGAGACAACCTGTGCTGATGTGTTTGTTGGCGTTGCACTACTAGGTTTATTTAAAATTTTCAAGGTTAGCATATTTTAATTATATCTTCAACACCTTGCGAGAAACATTTTCTGTGTCTTTTCCCTTATCTGCAATACAAGACATGTAAATTACCAGAACTTGGCTTGTGCTTGAAGTTCTAATAGAAATGAACAAACATTAGAGGACAATGGCAACATAGTGACCGTTGTGTTTGCAAGTTATCAGGGAGGATAGTCAGAGTACCACTAAAGTTCGATTCTGCCTTTCTGGTCTTGCTTTTTGATTCCCTAGTTCGTTGAGTCAATATAGTAAATAAGCAATTTGAATCTGTTTATCTTCCTTTTCGTGCTGATTATTTCATTATTCTTTCAACTTTTAGGAGATAGTGGTCTTGAACTATTTCATTATATTCTTCTGATGCTTCAGAAATCTTCTTTTGAATCCCCTGGGACAGTGACACAAGCTCCTAGATACAAAAAGAAACTGTTTTCTATGGAAACCAATACTAATAATTTTTCTAAAAGCTCATTTTGTTCGTCTTTGTATTGCGAGAATCATAAACCATTTATTGGTCAATTTCTGCTTAGAATTCCAAATTCTATAGCGCAAAGGCAAAAAGGTGTTATTTCTAATTGCTTGCTGAAATTAGTGAATGTTGTGATCCCAGATTTTTGCGTACTTGGAAGATTGTTGTGCTGATATTATGGCAAATACGAGTCAAAAGAAAATGTGATATTTAGGTTGACTCTTCACCTCTCACTTCTTTTTTTCCTTGGCCTAAAAACTCCAAATGGAGGGAAAAAATCTATGGGAGCCAAAAAAAACAGGTTGAACATGACATGAATATAGAATGTAGAAGCTTTCCGTGTCCCAATTGTTCAACATCAGCTAATCGAATGATGCCTGACAATATGAAAATTAATCTGTATTACTAAAATAAACTTCAAAGATTGAAAATAAGGGACTTAAATTGAAAAAATAATTGACAGATTGAGTGTTTGGGAGAAAACGATCAATGTTATTACTCTTGATTGGTAAATACAGTATTGGATGTATTTCTCATTTCCTTTACAAGAGTGGCCAAGTGAACTATTTATAGTATCCAAGGGATAGTAGGCCCATAAAAAGGATTATTGTGCTACTGTTACATGTCTGACTTATCGAGTCACCGAACTACTAGACTATCGATCTACTTATGTCAAATTTCAGTCATAATTTTAAGCCGAATTGTTGTATGTGTGGGCTGAACTCCCGAGTAGAATAGTTGTTCGTTCAGGTTCTGTATCAATGTCATGTGGTTCAGGAGATTGGTAAATGCTGCCACATGTCCACATGTTTGAGCCGAGCAACTCTGGGTGTCCTCACAAGCCCCTTCGATATAGTTCGAATCACAGATCGAACTACGCATCGATTGATATTCTTTTTATGTATATTTAATCATCACATATTTTGAGATTTCTTCATTAAATGCTAGTGATTGTACTTTTTCCAAATGTCACTTGCTTGCATGTTTTGGGTGTATTTTAAATTTCAAAACAGCTTGTCATAGTCTTCACTCAAGCTTTTCATAAGTGATTTCTCCTTTTTTGCTTCCAAAATATCCTTAATTCTCATTTCTATTCTCCTAAGAAAAATCCATGGCTTCCGAATCAAGAAAAGGATCTATTGAGAATGTCCCTGTGGAAAATAAATTTGATATTGGATCCGTGATGTTGGGCGGTTAGGGTTCTAAAAAGATAGTGCGAGAACCCAGAAACAAGCAATCCCAACAGATCAGCCATATTTGGGGGGGCGACTTCTGGGAATTCCGAGTCCAAAGTCCCAAAAGCTCAAAATGCTGGTGAATCTGAGCCACTTCTTCAGGATGTGGAGGTGGTGTCTAATAGGAAGCGAAAGGCTTCTTAATCCCCTAAAGTTAAGGACAATAGCTGTTGTTGAAGCTGAACTACTTGTTGACTTAGAACATCCTATTTTGCTGATTAATTCAGATCCCTCCCAATTTAAACCTATAATAATTCATGATTCAAGAGTTGGGAAGGAGCCCCCAACATCATCTTCTACAGAGGCTCGGCGTTTCGTGCCTGAGTGGCCGATTTTTTATGGAGACCATATTGGGGGGTCCGCAAAGACGGTAGATAAACTCTTTGCTACTTTTTCGAAGGGAGATAAGATCGACGTTGAATTATGCACGGATAAATTAAAAGTGATCTGAGCAGCTTCAAGTTGGTATTCCACTAGGTGCTATATCGTAGCATTCTGCTCTTTTGGCTGGTGATAGAGATAAAATTGCAAGTTGGAGAGGTCCTTGTAGGCGGCTAATAGAGAGAAGGTCGTTCTGATAGAGGAGGCAAAGAAATCCGAACAAGAGAGACTTATTAAAGAACAGGCCGATTTGGCAGCCAAATTTAATAAAAAATACCAAGAACTTCTCTGTCTCAGGCCCTTCATTTTATTGAGCTGTCGAGGATGAGGGAAGAATATAAGCAGATCTTCCATAACCTTTCTTCTAAATCCTTTGACTTCATTTCTGCCCAATTCGAGGTCCAGAACTACAAGTTGAGATATCTCATCATTTGACCTCGATTGAGGATTTGAAAGAAAAACTTCCTCTCCAAAGCGTGAATTCTTTTTTGATGTCGGATGCTCTAGGGGAGGAATTAGGAAAATTTTGCACGATGAGTGCTAAGGCTGGATTTAATAAAGTCTTAGATGATATAAAAGTGCAATTTCTTGAACTGGCTCTTGAGAAGGAGAGCTTTGATTTTTGCGACCCAACTCTCTTTTGGCAATATGACCGAGTTGGGTAAAATTTTTAGGAGACCTCGAACTGCAGTGTACTTTTAGTGGATCCTACCGAGGTAGTAGAAGAAAAAGAGGTAGAAATAAAAATATCCGAACAAGAGGTAAATATTTCAGATATGATAGATAGTATGACCAACGCAACCTAGATCTTGTTTCTCTTTTGATACAGAAATTTTTGATGTAGATCCTTTAACCTTTTTTTTATTTTGATAATCAAGATGTAACAAGAACTTCTACCTCGGTTGAAAATCCTTCAGTAGAGCAGGTTGAAAGAGATCAACAGAAGTAGAATATGGTCTTGTAATTTTCTTTTGTGAATGTAATAAAATATCTTGTTTAATTTTATTTTTTCTTGTAACTTTATGTTTTACGTAATGACTTTATACTTTTTCTAAGATCAGTGTAAAATTTTTCGATCAAATCCTGTTTGGATTAGACCAGATCTTTTTGTGCTAGTTATTCCTTAATAAAGAACAACTTATTCTTCGAAATCTCACTTTGTGATCGAGCATGTTCGTATTTTAAAATGGCTACTTGTGCACTTTGGCAAATCTGACATTTAACTGATGTCATCAAATTAAGGACTTAAAACTACTTGTAACACTTGGGTGAGCTATCCCTCATACGGCCGATCTGTTTCAGTTATTCTAACATGGTCAGCCTTTGCTCATTCTGATCACAATAGAATTGATGCTTATTTTTAAGACTGAATCATCATGAATTATGACCTTTTACGAAAAGACATGTCCTAATTATTTGGCACATTTAATTCAGGGACAGTTATTGCTAACCCACTACTATTTCAATTTTCAAGAATTCAAATTTTCTCATAAATACTTCATTTCCCATTTTCCTTTTTCATCTTGTTTTCAAAGAGTTTCCTTGTGAATTCTAGTATCTTATCATTCTTGTTTTCAAGTTTTCTTCTCGAATCTTTCAATTTTCACATTGCTTCTTCTTCCAACACAATGGTGGTCCGTGCTCAACCCATCAGCTCGATTCCCATGTCTGAGGGTTTTGCTCCTTCGTCTCCTTCTCCCAAGCAGGCTCCTGCTACGGTGGATGCCAAATTGACCTTGCAAGTTGGGGATATCCCTCGTTTGAAAGCCACTTAACAAATTTCGAACACCGTGGCTATTCAAATCCCGGACGAGGAGGATTCGAAAGAACACACAACCCTCTTGACGGATTCGTCATGATTTTCGAAGATCAACTTAGGACAGGTCTCCGATTCCCGTTTTGCGAGATGTTTTTATCCTTGTGCTCTTTTTTTGGTATCTGTTTATCTCAACTGATGTTGAATTCCTTCCGAATCCTCTTCGGTTACCCTAATCTGTAAGTATTCAGATATTATGGTCTCTGCACACGGATTTAGGTAATTCTATAAGATGGTGCAGGGAAAAGAATTCGATTTTTATTATTTCGTCGGCCGTTCGAAGAGGGCCAGTGTTGCTTTCGACATGCCGAGCTCGATAAAGAATTGAAACTTCAATTTTTTTTTTTTTGTTGCTCAGGCTGATATGGGGAAAATCAAGACAAAGTGGTCGTTTTCTGATAGAGACCCCATTTTAAATTCAGACCCCCTAGGAATCTTAACTTGGGGTGACAAGAATTGATCAGTCGGGTTTGGCTATTCTTTTTGGGGGTAAGAATTCAACCATGGAACACAACTTCCATCACTGATTTTGGGTAGATTTGATCAAAGGAGCGACCTTCCTTAGAATTTCGATGGGCGTAAGTGTTAATATTCGAATTTCACATACATTCCTAATTTTTTCTCTCGACTTATCTTCTATTTGTTCTTTTGATTAGGGGTTATGGTGAACTCGATACTATCTGTTTTGATTGAGACAGACTCTCGATCAATTGTTTTCGAGCCTGTTCAAATAGTAGATCGTTTTTCTCCAACCTCTTGACGAACGGGGGATAACAGCAGTTCGGCGGTAAGTTGCTAAGAAGGGAAAAGCTTCAGTTGTTGTTGCTCCTGCTGCTGTTGTTCCGAAGAGAAAGAGGTCCAGACTAGCTTCTGTGGATGAGACCGAAGAGGAAGATACTGCAATTTTTTCCTTGGCTGCTCGTTAACGTAAGAGAAGAGATACTTTAGATTCTTCTTTTATTCTTCCTTTGGTTTCTCTGATCCGAACTCCTTCTGTTTTGCCAGTTTCAGGTGGGTCATTTTGTCCTTAATCGTATAAACCTCTGCAGGACTTTTTGTGGTCCGAATAATAACGAAATAATTGTCTGGTATGCAGCTCCAAGAGCTCGGGACTGGACTCTGGAGGAAGAGTGGGTCTCCAGTGGCTCCCAGAACTTTCCTTGGACAGTTAAGACAGTTCAGCCGATCAAAAATATTGACGGCGAACTAGAAGCTGCTCCTTTCAACCCTTTGTGATATTTGACTGTGAACGATCGTGACCAACATGCTCGGGTTGCTAATAATTGGCTCGATAACGCGTTCATAGAATAAGACCAATCATATGCGCCCAATCATCCCACAACCCAACTACAATTCGAGGCCGCTCAATCTTTTTATGCGATAAATTTTATTTTTGATATATTTGTGTATCTTGTAGCTCGAAAATGCTATGAGTGAGAAACATCGGCATTGCCTGAGGCTCGAAAAATGGGTCGAGCAACTGAAATAGCTACTTCAGAAGTCAATTGCAAGTGAAGAAGCCTTGAAACAACAATTATAGTCTCGGGGTGCTTTACCTTAGTCCAACAAGTTGCACCACGTCATCCTCCTCAGATGAAGAGCCAGAAGGTCGTGAAGAGGAACTGAAAGATCTGAAGGAGCAAGTAGATTTTAAGAATAAGCAAAATGAAGTTAATAAATACAAGTCAGAGGTCGATCATCAGAAGTTTGATCATGCTGCGTCTTCTTCTTCTTCTCAGTTGGTTAACCATGTTAACCAATATTTAAGTTCTTCGGCTTTAAAGAACGATTTGATGACATTCTGTCAGCAATCCTGCATTTTAGGCTACCGAGAAGATTTAGAGGAGGTTAAGAATAGGCATTCGGACATTTCATTAGATTTTTCTTCAGTCATAAACTATAATAAGAATGTAGATAAGGCCCTCATCACAAAATTAGGAAATTTTTTTGTAGAATCTCGTGCAGAGAAAAATGTATTAAAAACTATTCTGACCGAGGATGAATAAAAGTAATCTGTTTTATTCAAATTCCTCTATAGTACTTGTTAAAGTTAATAACATTCCACCACAAATTGTTCGAGGAATAACTCGTCCAAACTAATCAGACAATCTGTAATATCTTGATGGATGAGTTTCTATTATTTGGTAGGAGCCTTCCTGATTTTCAGTAGATTTATGACTTTCTTCTATTCAGTTGAGTTCATTTTTTTGAATAACCAGGTCTCCTGGTCGAAAATATCTTAACCGAACAGCAGGGTCATAATATTTCTTGAGGTGTTTGTATGTTCCTTCTTGGATGGCTGCAATCACTTTTCATTTCTCTAGGATATCCAATTCTTTTCTTTGAACGTCATTGTTGTTATTTTAGAATGAACTTTGAATCCTTGTAGATCGCATACCGATCTTTGGAGGGATGACAGCTTCTGCACTATATACCAGACTGAATGGTGTTTCTCCATGTGAAGTTTGTGGAGTAGTTCGACAGAATCACAAGACATTCGGCTGCTCTTCAACCCATGCTCCCTTAGCTCGGTCTAATCGAGTTTTGAGTCTGATCAACAAAACACGATTGGAGAGCTCACCTTGACCAGGATGAATAGTTAGTTTGAAGATGAGCTATTAAGGTAGTATGCATTTTTATCCCTAGTTCTTCACAAAAAGATTTGAAAGGCCTTCCGACAAACTGAATCCTATTATTTGTAATAATGTCTCGAGATATTCCATATCGGCAGACAACATTCTTCCAAAAAAGTTTCTTCACATTCTCCCTAGAAATTGATCGGGGTGGCTCGGCTTCAATTCATTTTAAAAAATAATCGTCTGTCATGATCAAGAATTTAAAATTTTCAGATCTTTTCGGGAATGGTCCGAGAATGTCCAACTCCTATTGCTAGAAAGGCCGAGACCAGAGAATGAAAGTCATCTCCACAACAGTCTTTCGAATAATGGGATTATGTACCTGACACTTATGACAATGTTTAACAATCTAAGTTGCGTCGTGGTACATCGTGGTACATCGTTGGGCAGTAGTATCCCATAAACATTGCTTTTCAGACCGAGTTCCTATGAATTTCTCGAAATACATAATTCGTCTATTCTGAAGCTAAGCATCATGAGGAGGGAATTAAGATATGAATGTCGATACAATATCTCCCAATGCATTTCATATTTTATGGCTCGGATACATAATCTCTCGCCTGAACTCAGTTATCTGGGATTTTTTATTGGTCAAATATTCAACAATGGAGGGTCATCCAATTCGATTCTTCATCAATTTAAATTATTTTCTGCTCATTATGGTTCGCTGAACCTTTAATTCAACCAACACTTCTTTTGTTAAATGATAGTATAAGGCTGTAGCGAGTTTTGACAAGGCATCGACACATACAGTCTTTGTTCAGAAAATTTTGATGAATTCGATTTCTTGAAAGACTTGTCTGAGTTGTCGTACATTTTCGAGACACTTTCGCGAAAGACAAAGTATGACTCCCCGACCTTCAAAATTATCGAGAATCTAATAAACCGCAATTGAGGAATCATTATTTATCCGAAGGACTCGAGCTCCTAATTCTCGGGCAAGCTTCATTCCTGTGATCAATACTTCATATTTGGCTTCGTTGTTGGTCGCCTGAAACCCGAGCCAAATAGCATATGTGAGCTGATCCCCTTCGGGTGTTTTAATGACAATTCTAGCTCTAGAATCGACTTTATTGGATGATCCATCAACGTATAATTTCGAAGTTGGGTGATCCTCAACTTTTTTATTGATGTTCAAGATTGAGCTGTCAGGCAAGGTATTTTCAACAACGAAATCAGCAAGCGCCTGTGCTTTAATTGTGGTTCTCTTTTGAAATTTGAGGTTATATTCAAGAAGTTTGATGCACCACTTGAGTATTCGCCCTGACACATCAGGCTTAGTCAATATTGCCTTGAGTGAAAAGTTTGTGTTGACCAAGATGGTGTGATTTTGAAAATATGGCCTTAATTTTTGAGCAGCAACTACCAAAGCGAATGCCACTTTTTTAATATTGGTATAGTTCTGCTCAAGTCCTTGTAGAACTTTGCTGACAAAATAGATCGATTGTTGAACTTTGTCTTATTTAGATATAAGGACAGTACTGACAGCAGATGTGTAGGGATCACTGATAAGTATAAGACCAAAGTTTCATTTTTGATAGACGCTGTTAAGTATGACATCCTGGTCAAATATTGCTTAAGTTCTTCAAAACTTTTTTGACATTACTCGGTCCATTTGAAGTCCTTGGCTTTTGTAATAGCTTGGAAGAAAGGAAGTTCTTGCTTTGTCGATTTAGCTAAAAATCGGTTAAGAGCAGCCATTCGTCTAGTCAAGTATTGTACTTCTTTTATGGTTCGAGGAAGTTTCATGTCGATGATTGCTTGTATTTTTTTCGGATTTGCCTCAATTTCTCTTTCAAAAATCCTGAAGCCGAGGAATTTTTCTAACTTCGAAGGTGTATTTCAGGGGGTTTAGCCAAAAATTCACTGATTTCATTATGGAAAAAACTTTTCGGAGATCTAAGAGAATGTCTTCATATGTTCAACTTTTAGCAACCATGTCATCGACATAAACTTTCATGTTTATTTCGATCTAGTTTTGGAAGAGTTTGTTGACCAATATTTGGAATATATGTGCCCAACATTTTTTAGGTCGAAGGGCATGGTTTGATAGCAATAAGTACCATTATCAGTGATAAAAACAATTTTTTTTTCATTTTTTTTACTGAGGAATATCTGATGATTTCCTTTATATGCATCTAAAAAATGCTCTATTCTGAATTCTACTAGTGAATCTACCACTATATCAATTTGAGACAAAGGGTAACTGTCATTTGGACAAACTTTATTAAATTCATATAATCAATACACATTTGCCAGTTGGTGTCTGGTTTCGACACTAATACAAGATTGGATAGTCAGGTGGGATAAAATACCTCTCTAATTTTCTGAACTACAAGTAGCTTATCGACCTCGCTCTCAATAATCCAACTACATTCTAACCCAAAGAGTCTTTTCTTTTGTCTTACAAGTTTATGAGATGGGTCGATACCAAACTTGTGCTCTATGATCTCTCGGGAATCCATGACATATCGTCAGGAGACCAAGCAAAAAGATTTTTTAACTCGTACAAAAGTTTGGTTCTTTGTGCCTCTTTAAAGTTAAGTGATAGATCAGCATACACTCTCAGCTTTTTCTTTGGAAATTCGTCATCAAAAGAAATTTTTTTGATAGATAATTTTTCCTTATCGTTCTTTGCAGAATCGGTAATTTTTTGGGGAGATTCTTCTATCAGCTCAGGATCAAAGTAGAGACTTGGGTAAGTTGAACGATCTTGCTCAGATGACCTGTTCATTGCATTTTTTTGGAGAGATATCATATAACATTCCCTTACTTCACGTTGGTCTCCCCATACCTATTTTATTGTACCATCTCGAAGGGCGAATTTGATGTCGAGAGGTACATAGACGATAGGACAATAAATGTATATAGGGAAGGTCGGCCAAGAATCATGTTGTAAGTTGAACTCTTTTTGACTAATATAAAATTTATCATTTCAGTCCAAGAACACAGTGTCTCTTCTAAGGTCAATGGCAACATAATGGATCCCTCGGCGTCAATTGTGTCTCTAGTAAACCTAACTAAAGGTGTTCTGGGTATGGGCCGAATTTGGGTAGAATCTATTTCCATCTTTTCCCAGGCATACCAGTAGATGACATCTACCGAGCTTCCACTGTCAATGAATACTTTGTGAACTCTAAAATCTCCCACCTTAATATGAATGACTATTGGTTCAGCATGGCGTATCTGATCTGGTATCGAATAATTTTCAGTGAAGTTGATGTTCAGATCGTAGCGCGGTCTCTGGGGAGTTCTTTCTTCCCAAGCCAAACCTCGAGTGTACCTCTTCCTTACATTTGAGGGATCTCCTCCAGTGGTTCCTCCATCATTACTTTGAGGTGGTCCTCCGTAGTTGTTAGCCTAGGCATTTTGAGACGATAGTTCTACCGAGAAGGTCCTTCATTAAAGATGGTCTTTTGTCATTTCGGCAGAAGTGATCAGCAGTTTTGAGGATGTACTCTTGCACATGACCACCTTTTATGGCTCTCTCAATTTTTATCTTGAGATCAGTGTCATGGCCATGATCACCATGATAAGCGCAATATTGATCAACCTGGATCGATCTCGACGATGAAACTATGATTAGATGGGTGCTGGAGGCGCTATGATCCCCGTATGACGAACTTGATACAAGATTTCCTTTCTCGAGGTGTTGAGAGAAGTAAAATCTTCATCAAGAAGAATCGTAGTTCGTTGAAACGAGGGAATCTTCGATATCCAGTTTACTGAGATTGGATGACGACCAACTTGAAACTGTGGTGGGTCGATGTGAGTGTTTGGTTTCGGTGCGCTTCTTCTTGTTGGGTTCAGTAGGCTTTTCTTGGTCTTTTGAGACTTGTCTCGAGGTTCTTTTAATTCTCTTTGCACGATTTGATTCTTCTCCCCAAATATAAATATCTACTCTCTGTAACAGCTCTCCAAACGTCTCTGTACAAAGCAAGGTCGGCGTTGAACATTTCGGGGCGAATTCCACTAATGAAGGGTGCGATCAGCACAGTTTTTCGGCATTTCGGATGTGAATAATTTCATCATTAAAGCATTTGATGTATTGCTTCAATAACTCTGATCCTGCCTCTGTCGCATACTCAATAAATGAGAGACTTCCCTTTGTATATTTTTCGGCTCATAAAATGCCTTAAGAATTTCTTCGCAATATTAGTGAAAGAATCTACCAATCTTGGAGGCAATTCTTTAAATTATTTTTGAGCCTATTTCCTGAGCATGGTTGCAAATAACTTACAAGTTATGGCATCCGAGTACGCAAAGAGTCTGGATACCGAGAAAACATGTGCAATATGATTAGTGAGGTCGGTAGTTCCTTTATATGTATCTAAATCAGCTTGTTTAAAATGGGGTTGGGATTTGTTCATTTTGTATGGTGGGAATGAGCAGATCTTTATCAACGGTTAGTAACTCCAGGGCCGGAATGGGATTCTTTCCCAGGAGTTCCTATACACGTTGATTCACCTTTGCCATTAATTTATTGTTGTGTAAGTTCTCACCCTCAACTTCTACGGCTAAACCCCCTATCCTCCTAAGATTAGGACATATTCGATCAAAAATAGATCATATTCTCGCCGTGGGACGGGAGATAAAGCCGTTTGAAGGCGATGAGAACTAGTGGTACTGCCATCTTTAGTTTGTTGCTTTTATTGATTCTCAACAAAGTTCTTTATTGCCTGAAAATTATTAACAAGGAACTCGAACATTCCCTCCTTTTGGGGATGGTTGTTAGAGAGAAATTGGCATTTTTTAACATCAAAGGAGTAGATGATGTAGTTCCGGTCTCTTGGGTGGAATTTTGGTTTCGATTTTTCCTAGATCGTTTAGCCATGATTTTGAATAAAGATGGAAATTGGCTTTTTGTATTAAGGCTTCCCATATATGGCACCAATTGACGATACGGAAATTAATCTGTATCGCTAAAATGTACTTAAGAGATTGAGAATAAGGGACTTAAATTGAAAAAGTAATTGACAGATAGAGTATTTGAGGGAAAACGATCAATGTTATTGCTCTTGATTGGTAAAAACAGTATTGGATGTATTTCTCATACCTTTTACAAGAGTGGCCAATGTGAACTATTTATAGTATCTAGAGGACAGTAGGTCCATAATAAGGATTATTGTGCTACTGTTATATGTCTGACTTACTGAGCCTCCGAACTACTAGACCGCCGATCTACTTATATCGAATTTCAATCATGACTGTAAGCCGAATTGTTGTATGTGTGGACTAAACTCCCGAGTAGAATAGTTTGTTCAGGTTTCATATCGATGTCATTTTGTTCAGGAGATCGGTAAATACCGTTATGTAACCACATGTTCGAACCGAGTAACTCTGAGTATCATCAATGCTGAACTTTTTTACTTTGCTTCGTAGGTTTACAGGTCATTGTCTTGTATACCCCAAATAGAAACTCTGACCAATCACCCAAACAAGCTCTTTTAAGAGTTTCAGTGCACATTATCTGAACTTTTTTACTTTGCTTCGTAGGTTTACAGCTCATTGTGTTGTATACCCCAAATAAAAACTCTGACCAATCACCCAAACAAGCTCTTTTAAGAGTTTCAATGCACATTATCCTCTATCGCATGGCTAAAAGAGATGAAAATTATTCGAAATTTGGAAGTGCTTTATGCACTCGAATTTTTGGTTGAAAACGTACTTAGGAATGACATCATATACACGGCAATATTTTCCTAGTAGTGGTTCAAATTAATGCGAATAAACCATTTGAAATGGGGTCCACTTTTTTATAAAAATAGGGGCGTATCTCCCTGATTAGTTGTTCACCATTCCAAATGAGAAAAAATCCTATTAATTTTTGAACAATAACTAAGATGCCTACCTACACCTTGGAGATTTAACAGTGCCAAACACTGCATAGAGAGCACGACCCATGAAATGCTATTGACCGTCCCACTGGCTTCAGGTAACAAAACAGGTGACACCTGAAGAGGGACGACTGCAGGCTCAAACTTTTCACCTAGTTATACTAGCAACTGTTAGTGTATGCCCTAAAATCAATTAATTTTAGGGATAAATTACACTTTTATATTTATGTATATTTGTAATATGGCATTTATCGAATTATTATTATTCTGTGGCTCTATTAGTCGTTACTCTTAGTGAGTCGTACATACGGTAGAGTTCGGGTATAATATGAATCATGAGAAGATAATTTATGACCACTCCTTATAATAGGAGAGTATATCCCAGTATGGCCATTTCTTGAAATACGATTCGAAAATCTTTGCGTAAAGTGGAAATAGATTTAAGAGTGTCTTAAATTCTATTTCAAATGAGTTGTATTTTGGAAAGAAATAAAATTTGATTAATTCAAGATAAGAATTGGCATTATATATGTATTCTTGAATTAATTGGGATATAGGTTGGTGAAAGGATAATAATTACAGGAGAACTAGTCACGGATGGGTGATGTCGAACCACTTGACATATCTCAACACTTGGGTGGTTATGATGCTTTGCTAGAAGCCAATCTTGATTTATAAGTGTAAATTAATTAATTGGAGAATTAATGATAAATTAAAGGTGTTTAATTTATCTAATCCTAATTAATTTAAGATTATAATTTATACTTATTACCAACGTGATTGGGAACCTAAAGGGTCACACACTTAAGGATAATTAATTCAGGATTAAAATGATTTGATAAGTATGAGATACTTATGGGTTAATTTATGAGATAAATTAACTTTTGAATTTAATTATAATAAATTATAAATATTAGGAGTTAATATGTGAGACATATTAATAGTTCTAATGATTTTATAATTATTCATATACCCATGTTCCAAACTGATTAGAATTTGTAATTTCCTAAATCCAATTTGATTGAAATTCTAAATAAATATATATATATATATAATATTATATTATACTATATATATGAAAAGAAGTAGTACTATATATACTACTAGTACTTGTCGGGAAAAGCAAGCAAAAAGAAAAAGCCGTCAAAACTTCTTTGAAAAACGTGATAAGTCATGTTTTAAGAAAAGAAAATAATTAATGAGCTAACACTCTGTAATTTGGGTCAATCAATCTTTTGAAGATTTCTGATTTAATTATCTGTGTAAATACCATTAGAGACCGGACACCTGTGCGGCTTATGGATCGACGTCCCAAACATATTGAAAATTTTACTGCAATTTTAAAATATAATCTCTATACTTTTTTCTTGTACTATGTATAAATTAATCAAGGTGAACCATAATAGGAAAGTAAAAAATTTTAAATTCCACTGCATTAACTGTTTATTTACTTTCTTAGAGCAACTACCAGATTTACAATATATGCTACAGCCAG